>CM031569.1:3630034-4219020 GCA_018467065.1 Ephestia elutella
TAACGTGTCTGTTCGATACTAGCGTCGCGCGGGTATTACACTTATAAAAAATCTTTTAGGCCAGTTGGTATAAAAGATTAAAGAAACCAAGGAGTACCTTGGTTATTAACTTACTAATTGATACTGATGAAGTGGATAGTTTTGCCTCTATCTGGTATTCTTGAACATACCTGTAAAAAAAGAAAACAAAAATTAGGATTTTAAAAGTACATATAGCTACATCGAATATCTAGCAAGAGTTTTCGCCCGGTGAAAGGCCATCGCCCGACGATAGCCAGAACGTGATATTTTTCAGAATAGCTTAGGGTTGTCACTTTAATATCTTGTCAAAAGGGACTTAAAACGATGGAATATAGGCAATAAAATGTTTTTTTGTACATAAGGCTGCGAGTTACAATTAATAAACAGATTATTTGGGATAGTAAAGATGAAAATATATTTAGGTATCTTTAGAACCTCAGACATTAACAAAAGTAAAATCCAACGAAAAACAAAAGTCACGGGCAAAAGGTACTAAACAATATTTTAAAGATAAAACACATTAGACATACATATACTTACATATGTACTTACTGGTTACATAACCAGTAACCAATATGAAATTGTTCTTCTTGTCGAATCAGAATGGCTATTAAATTGGTTTGGACCAGTATTTGGCCACGCTGAGCGCTCTGTCGTTGCCCTCGTTTAAAAGTCCTCTATATAAAATTGTATTATAAGTTTCATTGGCAACCCTGAGGTGGTGCTTATTCATTCGGCTAGTCGACTCAAGCCGCAGATGCATTGCAATATTTGCAATGCGGTTAAACAGTCGACAACACACATCGACTCGCGATCGCAAGCCAAACGATTTCTATATGCAGAATCGAGGGCTAACTGAATTATGTTAATGGAATTTTGCACCAGTGCAAACGCCAAAACCGATGTGTGAAGAACTGAAGATTTTTTAAAGTTATCTAGATCTGCAAAGTGTTTGCAAGTCTTTTTTGTTCAATTGTATTTTTATAACATAGGGCGGCAAACGAGCAAGCGGATTAGGGTTCATTCCCGGGAATTCTCGAGCCGAGAATTCCCGGGAAATCGTTGGGCTTTGTTCCCGGGAAATCAAGCTCGAGAACTCGAGAAATCATGTACCTATATAGAAATTATTTTTTTAAGGGTTCCGTACCTCAAAAGGCAAAAACAAAACCCTTGTAAGATCACTTTGTTTTCCGTCTGTCTGTCAAACTTTTTTTTCTCAGGAATGCTTAAAGATATCAAGTTGAAATAAATATTGAATACTCGGATCCACGGTGGATCGAATCAAAAAAGTACTCAAAATTATACGTTAACGCGATCAAGAGATATTACCGTAAATGTGGCGATTTTTTGCATATTTTGCGATTTCAGACAGCAATCAAAACCTATGGGGTACTTCCCGTTGACCTAAAATTATGAAATTTGGCAAAAGGCAAGGTCTAACAGTACTTATACAGGAATAAATCTAAAATTGTAAATATGTTGGAAGTCTAAGAAAAGTGTTACAAACTTATTTTTGCGCTCGATGCAGTATGAATCCTAGGGATTGAACTGCAATGTTCAATCCCTAGGATCCAAAATTATCCGACTTGGAAAATACAAACCTGGACATACCTACTCGCCCTATCAAAATCTGTTACAACTCTGAAGAAATTGTGAAAAATATACTTCGAAATAAAAATAAAGCACAGTTTGATAACATAAAAATTTACTCCGATCGAACGCCACTTCAGAAAAAACAAATGCAGAAATTAAAAGAAGAACTAGAAAGTCGCAGTTCTACAGGAGAGACTAATTTGGCCATAAAATTTGTCAAGGGAATTCCAAAAATTATTCATAGAAAGGAAGAGAAACAAAGAGGAAGGACATCATCGACAAATAAAACAATAAGACTCAGCGCTCGCCAAAAAGCTACACAGATAAGATAAAATAAATATCAACAGAAATAAAAGATGTGAAATGTAATTTAAACAGACAGACAAATAAGCAATGAGGTGACATATATATAAACCTACCGGAAGAAATTATTTAAACTATACTGCACAAGCATAATGATGTATAACAAACACATAAATAAACAAGAACTTAAAATACAAAAATTACATAGCTGACGCATCTAGTAATACATTCTTAATCCATGTGTTGCCGGACGAGATCGTGGTGCACAGTCGACGACGTCACTCTATTAGTTCAACTGCCAGCTAACTACCCACTAATATTTATATTTTTAAAACACTTATTGCACTTGCAATATGTAATGATGCTATTAGTTTTATTGTACAAAGCATGCCCATTGAGTTATTTTATAAATATGTAACTAGTTTTTCTCAGTAAGTGAATTATTGTTGTTAATTCTTATGAGAAATTAATAAAGTTATTCTAAACCTAAGTTAAATTTGTTTTTGTGACTAGTTGGTCTTTTTGTTAGAGCTATAATGTGAGATGCTTTGCGTGTGCGGAACCCTTGGTGCGCCAGCTTGAAAGGCACTTGGCCGGTTTTTTTAAGATATTCGTTTTCTTTCATTTTTTTTTTTTTTTTCATTTTCTAGAAGCTATTTTGTTTTAATACAAGGTTTAAGTGATTTGTTTTTCTCTAAATAACCAGCCAAAAATGGCATTGTATGGTAAACTGTTATAATTATAAGTCTGAATAATATTATTTCTGTATTTAAAAAAATACAGAAATAATAATATATTATTTGAGAAGAAAACTACACTTTTTTGTCGTTATTGGAACCAAATAATATGAGAAAACGTACGTAAATGTAAATTTCTCGACAACCCGAGAAGACCCGAGAAATTAGCCTCGAGAATTCTCGAGACCCGAGAAATTGAAAAGCTCGAGAAATCATGAACTCTAAAGCGGATCGACTGATTGTAAGTGATCACCGCTGCCCATGGACAACTGCAGCACCAGGGGTATCACAGGAGTGTTGCCGGCCTTTCAAGTAGACGTCGAATTCAAGAAATGTTAATATGAAGTAGGAGACGTTCAAGAAATTTTCAAAAACCTACAAAAAAATTGTCCATTTTACAGTTACCGAGAGCATATATAGACGCATTGTAAATGAATTCAATATACCTTGAAGTTGGTCGTTAAGTAAGTAAATAGTACACATATCACTACTATAAAATACAAATTACGTTATGACATAATAAAAAGCACAATAGGATACGTTACTGATAATTACAATGTACGATGCAACTTGTAATAAACTATTTTATTGAAGGAAAATTAAATCAAATTAAACAAGTGCATAATACAATGTTTATATTTTAGTTATTAGTATTAGTGCATAGTTATTGTATAATACCACCTATACTGCAGATATGCATATCCTAACTTATGTTATAAATGCGAAAGTGAGTTTGTTTGTTTGGTACCTCTTCACGCTTTATCTACTGAACCAATCTTCCTGAAATGTCGCATACACACAGCTGGAAGTACCTACGGAGAAGGACATAGGGTATCTTTCATCCCGGGAAAAAGCACTGTTCCCGTGGGAAATTCACACGGGCGAAGCCGCGGGCGAAAGCTAGTACGTTATAAAATTAATTATTCTAACTCAAAAATTTTAATATACAAAGCTTTTAACACTCAATATGATTAACAGTGCACAAACTTAGAAATTATTTAAAGTATGGTAGCTAGCCATAGTACTTAATTTTATCTCGATTTACGTTATTATCGATACCCCAGCACTCGATAATTGCATCAGATGCAATCGACCGTATGTCGAGTGTGCTCGTATCACTACATCGATATCATTTACGATCTCAATAGATAAAAATAGATTGCTATTTTTATTTCAATCGAGGTTTCACCTGTCTACTGTCCTTCAGAACGTTAGTACTATTACTTATACTGTGCCGTCAGTTTAAAACATAACTTGCATTAGGGACTCAGTCCTTTTATGTTTATTGTATGATAATAAGGGAGACTAAATAAATTATGGTTTGTTAGATAATTCTTTAATAATGGAAATAGGAAAAAATCCCAAATTCTAGCCGTTTACGTGAGCTACGATACCAATTGACATTTCCCAAATGACCATCCAAAACAATTTTTCTTCTCAATTTTTTTAATTGTCACAGGTAATATTCAAAACGTGCGTGCTTATTTAAGGTAACAACGACCTTCCAATGCTCAATGTAGGCGTTACCAATGTCAAGTGTTCAACCTACAAGGCACTGGCATCATCCTTAAAGTACGCTTGAACGATTAATTACGTAGAAAACGGTGTTTGCTTTTCCGTCAGGCGATAACGACCAGTCATGGCATAGTCATTCATAAACATACTTAGGAACAGCTGACTATTCTAACTCAATCACGGAAAACGGAATATTATAAAACAATATACTAGAAATGACATCTGCTCTGCGCAAGAAGAATTCTTGGGTCTGCGGTATCCTAACTTCCTAACTAATATAATAAATGCGAAAGTGAGTTTGTTTGTTACTTCTTTACGCTTTATTTACTAAACCAATCTTCCGAAAATTTCGCATACACATAGTTGGAAGTACTGAGAAGGACATAGGGTACCTTTCATCCCAGGAAAAAAGCACTGTTCCCGTGGGAAATTCACGCGGGTGAAAGCTGAAGAGTTCGTACAGTCAGCTGCAGCTGCAGAGAAACCTAACCTCATTGAACCCTATTTCAGGGGGGTCAGGTTCCTCTGCAACTGACTATACATTTGTTTGTCTGAATCTTGTTGTTGAAGCGCTAATCTCAGTAACTATGTCATGATAATAGACTCCCACCTGATTCATCTTCCCTATCTTACCTACGAGCCACTCTCGCGATATGTAATCAGCGCCTGTTACAGTCGTCAGTAGTGGGTCGGATAGGACCCAAGTTCAAATCCTACCCTGTGTCACATGAGTTTGTAGACCAATCTGACTCATGTTTGGTAGTTTTCACATAGACCACCACCTGCTTCCGGCGAAGGAAAACATCGTGAGGAAATCTGCACATTGGCTGACTGTTTAGTTTACTAGTGTGTATACGGCTACTGCCACTAGATGACGGTAGTCGTAAAAGTCATAACAGATGCCTTTAGGCGACTTGAATAAAATCTGATACCAGTGTTAGTAATAACACACTTGATAAGAAGAAGTTACAGTGCAGATCCACAGATTACTAAATTAAATACCCTTTTAACTACTCATGTGGCAGAACTCATCAATAACCAAGATTCAGCACAGCGCCACCAAGGTTTTTAGGCTAGCCCTACGGGGTTGGACAATACAGCTAGTACTCATAAGCTAATAGTTTCTATTCTATAAGCAAAACCTAAATTGAATGTACATATGGCTTCAAATTTTCCTGCTACATAGACTAGAATATGAGCCATATGGGCAGTCCAATAATAATGGTTGGAACAAACGAGCAAACACTGAAATCGTAAATGCCACGCAGACTGTAAACAAACGAGAAAGCGTCACAGATACAAGGCTAGGCTAGATACCGCTTGTGACGCATAATCTATACAAAATGTGCACTTTTTAACCGATTTCAAAGGAGCTTATGTTAAGGGCATACGAAAGGGTGCGTAAAAATGTCAAATCGTGCAGTAATTAATTGTAATTTACAAGACTTTTAGGGCGAGTCAATGGGGATAATTCATTCATCGTTGATGACACGCTAAAAGTGACATACTAGAAGTGACACGCTCGATTCTGGTATATTGTGAAGATGCGGTATCTGGCTTAATATAATCTGTGGCTTGTTTAGTCACAGTGGGGATTTGCCAAAATGTGCTCGCTTAATGGTATGGATTCTTGTTATTGGCACTGGTGTTTGAGATGATTTATTATCGGGTCATTCGGTGTGAAAATTTCGGTTCTTTTTTTCAATAAATAAACAAGAATTACTGAAATGAAGAATTTTTATTGAAACCTTAATACAATAAATCTTGAAGAATTATAAATTTTGATTTCCTTATGTGCATTGACTAGAAAAAGAAGATTCTGAGGACCTATTTTGATTCAAATTAACGACGACATAGCATACAAGAGACCTAAAACAAAAACAGCATTCTCTTGCAGTGCAAATGCCTCAATTCGGAATTCTGTGCAGTTGACACAACTTAGGTCCAGAGTGCATTGACTGCAAATTGCAATTTTATGCATGACTCGGAAATAACGTCACCGCATACCGTCACAGACCTGCGATTAAATTCTGCAAGGTACAGTGCGACAAGGATCTTTTTGCACGTGGTAAAAAACGGAACTAATGTCTAAACTATTAAAATTTCTTATTTAAAAGGTAGGTGGCGCCCTCACTCACGTGCAAAAAGATCCTTGTCGCACTGTAATATACTTGTAATAATGCAATGCAGTACAAATCTTATTTGTCACAGTTGTGAATGTTGTGATAGTATTGACGCACTTCGTGTCAGTCAAGGTAGCTTTAACCACTTAACCCCGAGATTGATAACAAGAAACAGGTTTCAACGATTCCTGTACAGTAAATCGCCCACGTAACACATACCTTCGTATGGAGGCGTGAAAAAATACTAGTTTGAATTCGAATCACTCAGTAAGTCGTTCGTATTTTTGTCACGAAATACAGATGGAATTTCTATGACAATGTACTAGCTGATCCAATCTCTTATGTTCACTTTATTTTCAAACGAAAATTGTTCCTAAAATCCTATTTTCTCTTTGAATATTATCAAAGGAGGTCGCTCTATTGTCTATTGCCAAGTAGTAAGGGAAGAGCTTTGTAGAATTTCCCGCGTTGTAAACTTTATTAATAAAAAATTTTTCAAAAAATTTAAATAAAAATATATTTTTTTTTTATTTTATCGTTTTTACTGCACTTGGCGCAATTTTGTTGTCATGAAAACTTAAACTTATTTTTTCACTGGCCAAAATTTAAGAAATCGAAACGTTTTATGTCAGTTTGATTTGAAATGTCAGAACTTGTCAGAATTCCACGGAATTTTTGGCACATAAATAAACCAAGAGCCCGCGACGATAAACCTTCCTTATTTAAAAAATGCTGAATGTTTCTCTGTGTAGGAATAAGTGTAACAAGCTAATTATTTAAAATAAAAAACACGACGGACAATTTACGTAGCCTATGTCACTCGGAGGAATGCAAGGAATCTAACAATACCTCTCACATCAAAATCTGTTAAGCCGTTCAGGACTTATGGTGGAATAAAGAAACTTACATACATACATACATGAACCCTGAAAACATAACACTCCTTTTTTGGTCAGTCGTGTAAAAAAGATTAGCGACTACGCATGAAGTTTGAATCTTAGTTGCTTATGCAGGTAATATGGATAGCAAAAGTGATTTTTATAGGTCGAAAGCCCGCAGAAGAAGAAGATTATAATAAAACAAACATGACTATAATTTATAGTAAAGTTACAATGTCTGGCAGGGGTTTGTATCTGCACCAATGGCTTGGCAGTGGATGGCATGATTTCTCCTATTATTCAGTGTTAATGATATGAAACGGAACGAAGCCTAGGATCGAACGAGGGGGCTGCGAGCGCGGGAGGGGGCGAGGAGATGGCGGCACATTCTCGATTCTTTCAATGCCCGAGACGACACGGCACCAACGCACTATTTTTATTATATTTTTTACATATATACTTTTACTATTGTAAAGTTTAAATAAAGCCTTTTATCAGCATAAATATTAAATTCATCATTGAAGAGTCCCGCCGCCTGTCCAGAAGTCGCATTTACATTTCCTTCAAGAGACGGATACTTGGGTCAACGTCATCGGTCAACAGACCAGCGCAGGCGCAGCAGGCACCATCAGACAGACGGTCAGGCTAGTCACACTAATTCTCCTTCCCAATCCTAGTGTTCAAATTGTGCTAACATTGTGCCTTTTTCGTAAATTCCAGTGTTAACCGAGCGCGTGCTACCTACCCTCACCGGGAATTCTCAAAATCGTAAGTACTTTTCCTTTGTCTTCCACGCCACAAAAATGACAAAAAAGAGGCAATCAGTAGTAGATATTGAGAGTTTAGATGATATTCTTAGAGATTTAGTTAAAAAACGAGGTATTATTAAAGGTAAATTCACATTATTCTCAAAATATGTACTGCCTCTTGTTGCCACGTCTTTATCTGAGCTGGCAAAATTAGAATTACAAGAACGTTTTACTAAATTTCAACAGTTATTCGATCAATTTAATAAAATACAAGATGAAATAGATTTAATTTCGTCCGAGAGCCAGTTAGAAAAAGAACTTATCGAGCGGGAATCGGTTGAAGTCAGTATTTTTCGCTTGTGGCCAAATGTAAATCTATGCTAAATGATCCTTTGCCATCATCTGAGAGTAAGACTACTGTAGATCAGAAATCCGCAATCAAATTACCTACAATTTCGCTGCCTCACTTTGACGGTACTTACGACCAATGGCTTGAGTTTCGTGACACATTTTTATCAGTTATTCACAATTGCAAATCCTTGGATAATATCCAAAAATTTCATTATTTACGTTCTGTGTTAAAAGGTGATGCGTTGCAAGTGATAAAGTCATTAGAATTCTCATCCGAGAATTATGTAACAGCATGGGATTTACTTGAAAATAGGTACAACAATAATCGTTTGTTGTTGCATAATCATTGCAAAGCATTATTTGCTGCACCGGTTGTGACAAAGGAATCGGCTTCACAGATTAGGAAATTAATCGACACGATTCTTAGAAATATTCGTGCTCTCAAAACGTTAGGCGAGCCCACCGATTCTTGGGACACTTTAATTGTCTACATAATCGTCACAAAATTGGACTCTGCTACCGAACGAGAGTGGGAACTTCACAAAAGTACAATCACACAAAATAATGAAAAATTGTCGTTTGTCAGATTTGATTAAATTCTTAAAAGACAGGGCCGATGTCTTGGAAACAATTGTCGTCGTCAAATCATCAAAAATACACACATAGTCATATCACTACACAAAAATCACAGCGTGCAACGTCACATTCTGAGTCCAAACCGAAACGATTCTCATGTATAAAATGTCACGCAAATCATCCTCTTTACTCATGTGAAGATTTTTGAATCTTTCGATTGGAGACAGAATAAAGTACGTTGACGAAAAAGAATCTTTGTAATAATTGTTTGCGTGCAGGACATGCAGTTAAGGATTGTTGGTATGGGCCGTGCAAACAATGTAACAGGAAACATAACACATTACTACACAGAGAATCTGTCGATAGTGGTCTGTCTCCTAATTTATTAACACACACACATCGTCGAGTGAACCTAACATAGGGTCCACATATACACACACAGCTTATTCGTCATCTCACAAAGCTAGTTCATTAGATAAAAATGATGGTACTATTCACACATTCATGCCACAAGTTTTATTGTCAACCGCTTTAGTGGAGATATCTGACGTAGATAACAATTTTCATACTGTACGAGCAATATTGGATAACGGTAGTCAACATTCCATAATTTCACAGTCACTATGTAAAAAGCTTAAAATCCCAATGATACAGTCCTCTGTTCTAATCACAGGTATTGGTAATTGCGTAACACAATCCCACAGAGATAAGTAAAATCAATTTAAGATCAAAGACAAGTTCATACAACACACGCATTAATTGTTTTGTTTTGCCGTGCATTACGGCAAAGTTACCGTCACTAAGGAATAGTCACAATATTTACATTCCTTTTAACTTGCAGCTTGCTGATCCTAATTTTTATTCGCCTGATGAAATTGAGCTATTAATAGGCGCAGACACATTTTGGGACCTCATGTCTGAGGGCTTAATTCGCTTGCCAAATGGCCCATATTTACAAAATACACTATTGGGGTGGGTCATTTCAGGCTGTGTATACAATTCAAATGTACATAACTTAAATTCAAATAAAAAATCACACAACACTATTCAGTGCAATTTATCATTAGATATGCAACTTAGACGTTTCTGGGAACTCGAAGAAATTGAAATTAAAAATTCACACATTTATCTAAATCAGACAGTGCATGCGAAAATTTATTTACTACCACAACTACACGCGACAATACGGGTCGTTTTCCGTGCGTATACCTCTGAGCCAAACGGCTGATGCACTCGGTGATTCATTCACAATAGCTAAGAACAGGTTTCTGTCACTCGAACTTAAATTACTTCGCGGCTCACCCGACTACAGAAAAATGTATTGTGATTTCATGAACGAATATTTAAGCTTGGGACACATGAGTCGCATTTATAATTATGAATCACCATATTATTTTCTTCCTCACCATGGCGTCCTGAGGGAACATAGTACGACTACCCGTCTCAGGGTCGTTTTCGACGCAAGTTGTAAGTCAGATTCAGGTGAGTCGCTGAATGATATACAGCTGACAGGTCCCGCATTACAAAATGATATTTTCTATATTATTAAGATTCCGTCAATTTAAATTTGTAGCTTGTGCGGACATAGCCAAAATGTATAGACAAATATTAATACAGCCTGATCAGAGGAATTTACAGTTAATTATTTGGAGGGAAAAACCATCCGACCCTCTCGGTGTGTATCAACTTAATACAGTAACGTACGGCACAGCGTCCGCTCCTTATTTAAGTATGCGATGCCTCAAACAGTTAGCATCAGAATGCGATGATGAGGTAATAGCTCGTGTCATTAATGAGGACTTTTATGTGGACGATTTAATTACCGGCCATGATAATAAATTCACTTTAATGCAAATAACTGAAAAGGGTATCTGAGGTATTAAATTCAGGTTGTTTTCCTCTAAGGAAGTGGATATTTAATTTTCACAACACACATTCCACAATGGCGTCTAAAGATTTAGCTTTAAGTGATACTCACCATACAAAAACATTAGGCTTAGGGTGGTTTCATACCAGTGACGAATTATATTTTTCATCGAAATACGAACAAGGTGATACTCAGGTTACTAAACGCACGATTTTATCTACTATTTCCCAAATTTATGATCCGCTAGGTTTGTTATCCGCTACTACAATTATTGTAAAAATCATGTTGCAAAAATTGTGGTTAGCAAAATTAGATTGGGACGAACCGGTCCCTCGCGTAATTTTACAGGATTGGCAATTGTTCCTACAAAAATTACAACATTTACAGAACTTGCGTTTTCCTCGTTATATTAAATGTGATAATGCAGAAAAAACCGAGTTGCACATTTTTCGGATGCATCACAACATGCCTTCGGTGCGTGCGCATATGTACGCACCCTTACTTCTGACACGGTAACTGTACATTTGTTGTGTGCGAAAAGTAAGGTCGCTCCGATAAAACCGGTTAGTATACCGCGTTTAGAATTATGTGGTGCATTAGTCGCTGCAAAATTATTTCATAAAATTGTAAATTCACTTAGATTAACGTTTGATAAGGTTCATTTTTGGTCGGATTCAACCATCGTTCTCGGATGGCTACGTATGTCACCTAACTTATTGAAAACATTTGTACAGTCACGCGTGGTTGAAATAAATGAACTTACGGGCGACTCACAGTGGTCGCATGTTGCTGGTAAACAAAACCCAGCTGACTTGTTATCGCGTGGCGCTCATGTAGACGAGTTGCTATCCTCTGACTTATGGAAGAACGGGCCTGCGTTTTTACGCGAACCGGTTATCGATTATAAGCAAAGTGGTGACATTTGTGATAGCTGTGATAATCTTCCTGAACTAAAACCTATAAAAATAGCAACATTAGGTCACACTCACACGACAGACTGTTTTCCATTTGAGCGTTTTTCTTCATATAATCGTTTAATACGCACGATTGCATATATGTTTCGTTTCATTAATAACTGTCGATCACAATCACAAAAAATAACCGGTTCGTTATCAGTAGATGAATTAGCTCACTCCACTCAAGTCTTAACGCATCTATCACAACAACAATCATTGTTAGAAATATACGATAGTTTAAAGCACAACCGTACCCTAAAGGGTTTTCGTAATGTTTCGAGTTTAAATTTATTTATTGATAAGGACAAATTAATAAGAGTCGGAGGCCGACTCACCAACTCAGAATTATTTTCATACGATAAAAAACATCCTGTACTATTATGTTCTAAACATAAATTCACTAAGCTTCTTTTTCAGCACCAACATTTAGTTTTACTTCATGCTGGACCTCAAACCTTATTAGCAACCATTAGGGAAAGGTGGTGGCCTCTTAGAGGACGCGACTTGGCTAGGCAAACAATTCGCAATTGTGTTAAATGTGTTCGCATGAAACCAAGTCCATTGGAAGTTCAAATGGGCAATTTGCCTAATAAGAGAATAGAACAAGCTATGCCCTTTGAGAGATGTGGAGTGGATTACGCAGGTCCACTGTACATTTTAAACCGGAAGGAGAGGGGCGAAATTGGAAAAATGTTACATTTGTTTATTTGTTTGTTTTATCACACGCGCAATCCATTTAGAATTGGTCACAAGTTTAACATCTGAAGCATATATAATGGCTCTCAAGCGGTTCATTTCTCGACGAGGAAACCTGCAGAAATATTTTCTGACAATGGCAGAACGTTTGTAGGGGCTGCAAAGAATTTTCAAAATTTTTAGAAGTCAACAAAGATGACATAAATAATTTTTTATCCAATAACTTCATAAAATTTTCATTCATAGTTCCCTATGGAGCTCATGTAGGTGGCTTGTGGGAGGCAGGGGTAAAGTCCTGCAAATATCATTTGTATCGGGTTGTAGGTAATGCTAATCTTACATATGAGAGTTAAGCACAGTGTTAGCACAAGTTGAGGCTGTCCTTAACTCCCGTCCCTTGTCTCCGCTATCCGCTGATCCCAATGATCTTCTCCCTCTATGTCCTTCACACTTTCTGATTGGCCGACCGCTCACCGCGCCTGCCTATCACGACCTCAGCGAGGCAAAAACACAGAGTCTGCCGCGCTACCACCGAGTTGAACAAATGCGACAGAACTTCTGGAAGAGGTGGTCCAAGGAATATATCTCGGAGCTCCAGAAGCGATGTAAATGGCAGATAAGCGAGTCCAGGATTGAGCCGAACGCCCTCGTCCTTATCAAGGAAGACAACCTGCCTCCTTTGAAATGGCGGTTAGGAAGAGTGATTGAAACCTATCCCGGAAAGGATGGCATTGCACGCATGGCGCGAATCAAAACAGAGAAGGGTGAGATCACACGGGACTTCACACGCATATGCCCACTATTTCCTGCATCTGAAGATGTCAAGCCCTAGTCCAGCCAGTCCAGACACATTGTCATCATTCCGTTGGAACCAGGAGATTCCAAGGCCCGGGGCATGTTAATGATATGAAACGGAACGAAGCCTAGGATCGAACGAGGGGCTGCGAGCGCGGGAGGGCGAGGAGATGGCGGCACATTCTCGATTCTTTCAAGGCCCGAGACGACACGGCACCAACGCACTATTTTTATTATATTTTTTTTACATATATACTTTTACTATTGTAAAGTTTAAATAAAGCCTTTTATCAGCATAAATATTAAATTCATCATTGAAGAGTCCCGCCGCCTGTCCAGAAGTCGCATTTACATTCGGAATAAAATCTTAAAACAAACTTTTACTTTGAGGAAATTAAGCTACCACTTTAAATATGATTGCTAGAAATTATCTGCCTAAGCATTCATGATTCAAATTTTATAGTCGCTAATCGCTATTTCTGTGTTGGGCACATGCATAGAGAATCTTGAGTTTTCATAAAATAAGGAAGGGCATGCTGTCGCGGGCTTTTGCTCTATAATCCAATGTTTGAACTTTTATTTTTTATTAGGTATCTTTAAAATTACCGAACAGATTCTGACGTGGTTAAAATGGGACCAACTTGGGAATAAACTCTTTCGAATAAAACAATAATTTCGGAAATCAGTTCACTATAGGCGGAGAAATCAGCGAACATACATAAAAAAAATACATACATCGAAACATATAACCTCCTCCTTTTTTGGGAAGTCGGTTGAAAATAGATGTAGGCCTGATTGCGCAATTGTGAAATTACCCATTATAAAACCACATCTCGCCAATTACGATAACAATAGCGTGTTTATTGTTTCCTAGAAAAAAATAAACAATAATATTGTTATACGGAACTATGTAATGTATGACCAATTAATGGCATCAGTACCCATATTGGCGCGAGTGTAAACAAAACCTATTATGAAATACATCCTTTTGGCCTGAAAATAGAAGAGACTAGTGAAAACAGCTCATAAAATTTTTTATGAAACATTAATTCATTTTCCCGCTTGGTCGTCCCTTATACGCTCTTTTAGCTGCGCGATCCTCTCCCATCCTCTCCACGTGGCCGAGCCATCGAAGCCTTGAATTTCATTGAAGCGATATATCACTGGAGGGATGAGGTCCTAAAAGATTTGGAGGCCCTCCAAAGAGCCGACTGGCGGGAAGTAGCGCAGAACAGGAAGGAGTGAAAGCTTCTAGTATCAGAGGCCAAGATCCTCTTTGGGTCGTCGAGCTATCGAAGTAAGTGAGTTAATTCATTTTATCTTAAATACGAGAATTGCTCTGTCAAATCATCTTTATTTTGAAGCGGAGAATTTTACGTCACAGCGCGCCCTTCGCCTGTCAATATGAGGGGGATGAAATCCGAGACTGCCAGGGTATAATGAGCCTTGACATCGCCGGTCTCCATAAACACGGACATTTTGCTTTGGCCCACTCCGGACAAATTAAGGTTACGACCGGAGAAAAATGTTATGGACGACGACGCTTTCACCTTATCCCACAAGAAAAGTATGCCGAATAAAGAAATTCATGAATATTCTTGCTTTTGTATCCAAGTTATAATGATCTGTTGTGTTCAAGCCTGAATCATCGAGATATACGTCTAAACTGAATACATTTCATAGAGTTAGGACAAAGATAGACAGATGTTATTTTTTGCAGATCTAGTGACTTTTATTTTGTTAGATTCTTGCTGTTCATTATTTTTTTGAAAAATAAATTCATCATCACCATCACCTTTCGTAACCCACTACTGGAAAACTATAGGCCTCATTCCGTCTTCGCCAACCTTCTCTGTCCTGGGCCAATCCTGCAAATATTATAAATGCAGAAGTTTGGATGTGAGTTTGTGAGGATGTTTGTTACTCAATCACGCAAAATCTACTGGACGGATTTCGATGAAATTTAGTATACGGGTAGAAAAATACTAGGAATAGCACATGGGTACTATTTATTCCGAAATTCTCACGCGCGGTTAGTAATAAATAAATCTATTGACGTAAACTTGGCTATTGACGTCAATAAGCGATGTTTTACATCCAATATTGAAATTAAAGAATTTCATTTCAATTCAATTGACTGGAAGAGATTGCATATTGCGAGGCCGCCTTTTGCACATCATTGTTTGTTTGTGTTCTTTAATTTACTGTTGTTCTATTTGTGCAATAAAGGGTTATTTATCTATCTATATATACAGACAACTAGCTTTTGCCCTCGGCTTCGCTGTCGTGAATTTCCGGGATGTAAGCTATGTCCTTCTCAGTACGTCTAACTATGTGTATGCGAAGTTTCAGAAAGATTGATTCAGTAGATAAAGCGTGAAGAGGTAACAAACAAACTCCTTTCGCATTTATTGTATTATAATTGTATTGTATTAAATTTGATAATTTATTATTTAAATTGCATGCTAATTATAGTTAAATAAGTATAAGGACAATCTATCTTTAACAGCTTTAGTAACCCTATTTATTGCAAATAAATAATTTGATTTGATTTATAACAAGAAATTCCGAAATTTTTTTTTTGCTTTCTATTATTCTTTTTTTTTTTGTATTTACCTTTGTTACTACGTTGTATGTTCTTTTCTGTAAATGGTGCAATAAAGTGTTGATCTATCTATTCTTTTTAAGTGTCCCTCTATCCATTTCAGTTAAAAATACTAAATGTACAGACACAATATTTTTACTATTTTATTATATGTTAGATATTAGTTAGAATAGGACTAAGAACATCAGAAATCTCAACAATATTTAAATTGTCTATTGTATCATCACTAAAATCATTAGACACCGACATGTAGGCTAGCCAGCGCGACGCCCACATGTTAGACCGTCATGCTTTTTGTTTTGTTACTTTGATAAACTGTTTGTTTTGAATGAAAAAATAGGGATCCGCTTTGATGTTTCTTATTTTTCTCGATATAAAAATTAAAAAAAAAAAATTATAAAAGAAACCAATTACTTAGTTGTTTTGCGGCTTTGCTCTGAATATACTAAAGGATTTTTCAAATCTGACAGGTTTCAGATTAGGGCGTTCAAAAAAACTACATAAATTCGCACTAGAATATACATAGATAAGATACACACTTCTATTATATTAGATTAGGTGTTAGTAATATCTGTTTTGCACCCGAGTTCTACCTATCGTCCCATTTGTTCATAAATTACATTTTACTGACACTGGTTATTTAACTGTGAAAGTGTCTAATTTGAGCCAATTATGTTATACGACCGGAATTATATTAAGCTTCATACCAATTTAACGTAACATAATTTCAGAACGATTAGTTTGACGAGTTTTAATTAAATATGCGCAGACGCAAGTGCAAGGCCTTTGTCCAGCAGTGGACGTCTTTCGGCTGAGAAAGAGAGAGAGAGAGAGGCAAGTGCACTTGTCAATGCCAGTATTTAAATTAAATATAGTTCAGGCAAGATACATACGACTAGATTTTATGAATAACTTTCTTTTTTTCTCAGCGGCACAGTACCAAAATTAATAGCGAATTCGTCGCTAACTGTGGAATGTAGGATGACTTATATGCTGACTGTACTTTAAGAGCCTTACAAGAACAAACTTGATCGAAGGAGCAGACAAACTTCAAGAACAATTACTTAAGTAATTCGTTGCATAACTGATAACATCCGGCTTTACCGGAATTATCGATTTTTTTAACTTCCCGCCAGCAAGGATGCCTCGGAGAGTGGACCTTGCTCACATCCTCAACACCGTGAAGGTTTCCTAAATATTATGTTTACCTTTTTTGTTTACTTATTTAATAAAGGGAAATGTTTCTTACATTTATTGCCACAGAACACATCTGTGTGACGAAACAATCTGTGTCCCAACAATTATTTTGCTTTGGGATAACAAGCTAATTATTAAAAATAAAAAACACGACTGACAAGTTTTTACTCAAAAAGTACATGCAAACATATAAGTTATATACATTTTTGAAATCGCCTTTTAAAGCCCTTGAATTTGATATCCCACTCGATAAGATTGATCAAATTTTATTTTTTTGGTCTGTTATTTATCGCATATATGTATAATCCACCATTTTGTTTTTATGATGACGGCATATAGCCTATGTCACTCGGAGGAATGCAAGGAATCTAAAAATACCTCTCACATCAAAATCTGTTAAGCCATTCAGGACTTATGGTGGAATAAAGAAACTTACATACATACATACATGAACCATAAAAAACATAACACTCCTTTTTTGGTCAGTCGTGTAAAAATACAATCGACACCTTCCATCCAACTAACAGCATTACATCAGATATAGAATAAAACATAAGGATATTTATTCACATAAAAAAGACTCTTGTATCAGCACAGAATAATTAATAGTACAGTTGAAAGTCGAATGAAAATATACTACAACAATTATAGCCAACTGTAACAAGAAGAGTAGAGCTATTTTTGTTTTAAATTTAGATTAAGCCTCGAGTACATAATTAATGTGATGCTAACAGTAGGTGCTTGCAATAATACACAAATATTTGTGGTGAAAAACGTGTTATTAGAAGAACAGATGGCAGACATACAAGTATAGATTGTACATAACTACCTATTGTACAGCTGGCCACAGAATACACAAACCACACTGAATCAAATTAATTTTGTTCTTTTTTATCTGCGAATGATTAGGTTAGGGATAGTTACAACTCACTTTGCCGTGTAAATCAGTAGCTCATACTAATGTTTTAACCATTAGGCTATTGGATCGTTCAGATCCTAGCTTAGGCATATATGTCTTTTTTTTATATTTAGTCCCTTTGTATAAGTTTATTAGTGCTAAAGTTTTTTGAATAAAATTATTATAGGTTTTTAATTGAAAGAAAGGATCACTTATCTTGTGTATTTACTTGTCATCGGTTTTGTATTGGGGTTTTGGGATAGCTTTATAATAGCTTTTAACCAGGTAAGTACTATTTAATTTAGGTTTTTATTTTATTAAATTATTCAACTGAAATTTATTAACCACACTTTAAAACTAAAAAAATAAAATAAACGCAAATTCTTTCTCTTATTGCCTTGGTAATTTATATTTGCAAAAAATTGCCATAAGAATCTGAATCTGATGTTTAGTTCGAGATATGCATTCAAACCACATTCAAACAAACACTATCTTGTGTTCATTAAGGGACCCATGTGAAGCGAAACTAGAGTCTTATTTCAATGTGTACCATTTCAACACAATAGGCATGTACGTGCCAATCTGAACAATACTAAGTAATGGGACTGCACTATTACAAAACAAAAACAATTGCACTGTCAGCAAAATGTAAACAAAATGCTGTGTATTGTATAAAAAAAATAAGCGAAGCGTGGTATTTTTCACAGATAGGGCCTGATACACTGGCCAGAAACTTCTAAAACATTTGGATGAAATAATTTTTTTTTTGAGTTTTAAAGGTGTAAAAAATATTTTCTTGAGAGGGGCATTCGATCGTCCGCTATGCAGCATAGAGGTAGCTAAGATGTCGATGTACCTAGGTAGTTTACGATTAAGTTCGATTAGAACTGAACTAGACTCTAAACTAGGACAAATCTGGGGATTCCCAGACATTGGTATGTGGAACTTGTGGCATGTGTCACGTCATGTGTGTGTGTGTGGCTACTCTCAGAGCATAAAAAATATGCTTTTCAAAAACACCATGCCTTTATTACTTCTTTTGAGGACTTCCACGAGTAGGCCTCTTGAAATTAGGTCTTGTATGTCTTTTTTATTATTACTATTTGGGGACGCCAGCGCAAGCACCAGAAGAGTGACCAGTCCTATCATACTGGGACCATTTCACCCAGTTCCCCGCTCATATGTCTTACTTTGGGCACAGAATTAATATTAGTACTACGTACAGAAAGGAAACTCCCTGCCCCTCCCACAATATGGCACCCCCCCGCTCCTTCCGCACTTCTCCCCCGTTCTTGTGTAACTGTGGGACGTTCGACTATGAAAACGCACACATTGACGTGTTACTGACGTGTTCACGGATATACAGTTTCATTTGTAGTAGTAGTAGGCATATTTGACGAGCCGTTTCTATGAAGCGCCCGCCCTGTGCTTTGGGGCTAACCCAATCTGTGTGTTTTGTCTGTATGTTTTGTATGTTTTCTTAGTAATAATTCAGTATATCCACATGAGTAGTTAAAAGGGTATTTAAGTAATCTGTGGTATACATATTAAGTTCTATTAGTATCAGACATTACATTAATTTAATTAATTATAAGCCGTGACTAACGCAAATAACACAGTATTGAAATACGATAATCGTTTAATTGATCGTGAGGCAGTCCTAGAAACTGGGTTAAGGTGTTGAATAAAGCGCTGTTACGCCGCCGTAGTTACGTTCACGATTCGCTTTGCTTCACATGTTGCGATTTGTTGTGTGCATTAGTTGACTGACAGGTTTTAAATGTTACGACATTGTACTAAAGTGCCCTAGTCAGTTATATTATGTTAAGCTACCTAAAATAAGTCCACACAACAACAGTAAGAAGTATGAATGTTAGCTTCGTCTCCAAAATATTTCTTTAGAGTTCAAGTTCATATATTCTACATCAGTTATAATATTTATAACGAAACGAAATACAACAATATCAATATTAAATTGAGTATGCCTTGTAAAGTGCACTAAAGTTTGGAATAAATTATAATTTTCAAAGGTAATTTATAACTGTAAGTGAATAAAATAAACACACATTATAATTCCATTTAGCTTTTTAGTTACATCTATGTTTAATATGAATGAATAAAACTACATCCATAACGTGAAACAAAGACTTTTGTAGTGAATCTCACAGCCAGAGTCAAGTACACTTCAGATATGTGCCTTCAAAAGATCACTCTTAGATGCCTAGCAGTTCTATCTATAGTGAGATGCTCTCGTTCTGCCTGTGTATGACAGAGAGTAGAATAAGTTTTCTCTTGAAGGCATATTTATATAAAATAATATTTTTGTTAGTTTTATTGTTTAAATGCACATGATAGAGGCTCCACTTCCATTGAAATTTTTGGACAGATAATTAACGTTTACTCCTAAACAAACATTTTTTTACTTAATCTCGAAACGAAAGAAAATAAAAAAATAACTTTAAATAAAAGAACGTTTACAGAAACAGGCAGCTATCATAACAAAAAAAGGAAAGGTGGAGCATATTTGGTACCATGGTAATTCCAATGGGTTTGAGTCACACTTGCAACTGCAAGAGGAAAAAGTTTTACTACCTTTCCTCAGAAGTTATTCCACAATGCTCAATTTACATAATAATTGTTTTGAGGAATTCATTTCTCTGCCAACTGGGATACCTATATTGAAAAACAACAAAAGAGAGAAAGAGTAAAACTTGATAAACAAAAAAGAATCATTTATTAAACTTAATTATCTTTGTTTATTTTTTTTTATAACATAGAGCGGCAAACAAGCAAGTGGGTAAGTAATCACTGCTGCCCATGGTCAACCACAACACCGGGGGTATCGCAGGAGTGTTTTAGTAAAATACTGAAGGTATAATATAAACCTAATTGGGATTACAATACAAATCTTTTCATTACAATGTGATGAAATTCTTCTTAAAAATATGTATTGAGTGGAGAAGTCTCTTATCCACTCAATACATATTTTTATGATGTTTTCATTTTTTCCATTTTTTAGACAACACTATTGATATCTAGTATGATATGCACCCAATGTAATAAATAACTTTAGTGTAGAAGCTGATAGGCTGATGGACTTACAATTGGCAATGCTCATAAATATTTTATCAGCTGACATCAGTTGTTAAAGTTCATGGACTCGCAAATCTTCATGCAGTAAATTGATTTTATAGTTTTATAAAACCAATCTATTTAGCTTACCTATGTTAAATTAGTGATGCCCATCTGATTTCGGATAACACATGTTGATCAGAGCTGATAAAAATATTGATAAGAATAACAACACTACTGCATACTTTTGTCAATAACCTAATGTGAATATAAACAACTTTTATTTATTTGTAAGTAACACTTTCACATGCAAGAGTAAGGGCCATACCTGAATGAGCGAATCTTCGTCCGACGAGGGGACTGTCCAGCAGCAATCGTCGGAGGGACCAGCGGCCCAAAAGTCCGCCGCCCCAGCCACAACCGCCGCCACTGCCGCGACGCATACCATCTCGTTCCACCATCACAACAAACTCAAACACATAACACTCCGAACACAGTCAAAAACGACAGTTACTGGTGCACACCGCAATCACACGACCGACATTTGCTCTCGCGGCCTACAGACTACCGTTAGAGCATCGAGTCGCTCACAACCAACTCACAAGCAAGACTTTGCACAACATTGGTATTGAGTAACCGACGGGCGCAGCAACGCATCAGCGAGAGAAAGTAGCGATGGCCAGACGAATTGTATAGTGTCCGGGGCCGTGATCTCGAAGATGCAGTCTAAGGTGGGGAAGAGATTCTCATATTGCAGGTAGTTCAACCGAGATATTTTGTCCGATGGTACACAAATGCGAATAAACTCAATTTATCACATAAACTATAATAAAAATCTTATCAGAAACTATCAACATTTGCTAACTATTCCAACACTAAAATAGATTAACAATAACATTAGATAGGAATAGGACCATTTTACTATTGCACATCACAAACACGACGATGACACAAAATCTACTGCCTGGCCTGCCCTAGCTCTATGGGCCTGCCTGCAGCTGTCAACAGTGTTGCCAGATGGGGATATTCCCCCCAAATTTGTTTTATTTTTTAAATTGATGATGGGATTTATAAATCTTCGTTTCATACAAATAGTATGATTTTGGGGGGAGGAAAAAATGGTTTTGGAGGAAAATTTTAATCATCTTCATACATTATGGGAAAATTTGGGGAGATTTCATTGAAATTTTGGGGGGAAACCTAGACAGTAATCTGGCAACACTGGCTGTCAAACTCAAACAACTCGGGCTGGCTCAAGCTCAGTCAGACCAAGTATCTCTAGACCTAACATAAAAAATAATACAATGAAAGAACGAGACAGCTATATACGAATCTCAGAGAAATATATTTTAATATTCTTTGTCTTTGTCATAGTTTTACTTATTTTCGCTTGCCTGATTTGAGAACCGCAATTGATTATGTTTTTGCGGCTTGAAAATGAGGGATTTTCCGAGACCCAAATAAAAAAAAATAGTTCCAGATGACTTCATAGATGGCGCTTAAGCAAAGGCGAGAGAAAAAGTTCCATACAAAAAGTAAAAATTCACGGGATTGGCATTTAAAAAAAAAAACTTAATAAAAAAACATCTAAAAAGTATCAATATTGTGATTTGTGCAACTGCCAAACTGTTAAGTGATTTTTTTTCTGCCTCTGGTTGACAAGAAAAAGCACACCATAAAGGTTCAGCCATTATTACGACTCGGCTTTCATAAAACGCTATCTGTTGAGACTTTTTTTATACTGATTTTTTTTTTCTTAATTTAGCTGTCAGAAAATCGCTCATTAAGCAACCCAAAACACTGGGTGTTTATTAGAGCATGCTCCTGGGAAATCCCGGTCTCGAAAATACCGGGAAATCCCGGTTCCAAGTACAGTACCGAAAATCCAGTCCCGGTTCCTGAGAGGGAACTCAGCCGGTACAGCATCCCCTAGTGTTTATCAACCAATCACATAGATCGTGCATAGATTTTCAACCAATGACGACCATTGGATCTGGTATTGCAATGATAAAATTTAGTTCTTCCTAAATTAGTTTTCTTTTTGTACACAGGTGCCGACTCTATTGAAATGCTTTTTAGCATAATGCCGGCGCCAGATATAGCTTCAAAGATTTTCACACTTATTTGAAGACTTTGCAAAGTTTTGAAAACACATTTGAAAACACATACATAATATTACCTAAACCCCGCAAGTGTATATACTTCGCGTGTAAAAAGGAAGATGAGTCAACTTCATTTAACGCTCGTTCATTCAGTCCGCGGTCGAACGTTCTCGCAGTCAGACGTATTACAAAAAGTAAAAAATGCCTAATTGCGCGGTATTGAGTTGAAGAAACAATACACAAAAAGGGGGACGAGATAAAGGAAACATTTCTTTTCATCGGTAAGTAATTTTGTTTTAAAATGGTGTTGTTTTTAACTAAAAAAACAATTATTTTGTGTTCCCGGCACGGATTTGGCGATTTTACAAAGAAAACTATGTATGCGAGTGTGTATTGTTGATTTAAAATACATTGCCGCTTTTAAAAGGAGTGTTGTAGGGCTTATCTTTAAAAACACGCAATGAATGTTAAAACGAACTATACGTTCACATGTCGTTTAGCTTAGTGGTACGATCACTAATCTCAGTTTTCTGTCAAAAAAGGCAAATAGTGCTGTACCGCACAGAAAAGCTAATCGATTCTAAAAGCCTAATCGATTTGGAAACAGAGGAATGATAATGACAGAGGAATGATATTCTGTGTCATGTATTTTTTTAGGGTTCCGTACCTCAAAAGGTAAAACGGAACCCTCGCGAAAATTAAAATAGAATATGTATTTAAATAAAAAAACGAATATCTCAAAAACGGCTGGACCTATTTAGATGCACAACAAACTTAAACATTCTATTAATAATTTCTATGTATATTCCAAGTTTCATCAAAATCGGATTAACGGTTCGAGAGTTATCGCAGAACAAACATGCATACATACAAACAATGTAATTTTTATCCAACTTGATTAAAATCATTAACCTTTCTTTTAGCTTCGCAGTAGTAGAGAAAAAGACAAGTTATTAATGATTTATCATTTCTCTGCCGTTTTCTCATTCCTCTGTCGATGAACTCGAATAATCGATTATAATATCGGTATTGTAAAATTGCTTACAGTATCAATTTGGAAAGTAAAGGGCGGCGGCGGCGACACCTTTGAATCGTTTGCATGGATGGCGAGCGTTCCCATCACTAAATCGCTTATGTGACGTCACAGTAGGTAAAAAAATATTGACACGCTCGTTTTCTATGCAGGCGATGAGACTTGCGGGGTCTAGGTAATATTATGTCTGTGTTTGAAAACATAATGACGCAACCTGCCAGACATGCGTCGCAAACATTTTTCCCCACAGTATGCTGGTAGACAACAAACAAGATGGACGACAATTTTATTCTTATTTTTAGGGTCCCATATAGATAATTCCCCTTGCAGGAACTCGAGAAATTTAAGGACGGCGTCATTATTCCAGTCCATTTTATAGTTATCTTCCAGTCCACGAAAACACAACCGTTCAGACTGGTTCAGACCTCGGAGTTCAGACATCGACAACGCTCGCGCAACTAGAACTTTGTCGAAGTGTGGCAGGCTACGCACACATTTGATCACATTCAACATGGAAGGACTTTGAACGCTTTGATGTGCGCGCTAAAAAACCGACACCGCATGGCAAAGTGCAAATGTTTGTTCAAACTTTAAACACATATTCAAAGTCTCGTGCCAAACACAGTGTTCAAACAAGTATTTAATTAAGTGAAGTTATTTCTGGCGCCGCGCCGTCGGCCTAAAAATCCATGCGTAAAAAGTGTACTGTCACTGTCAGTTCAGATAACTTACATAACTGTCAATGTCAATTCAAATGTCTTGTCACCTGTTGTCACCGCTTTGGCTGTCCGGTCCATCCAATCCCATCCCATCACGCACGTAGAGATGGATAAATTTTGGGAAGGTAAAAATGGGAAAGAATGGGTAGAATGGGTAAAAAATAATTTATACCCATTTATACCCGATATTTTTTATTTATACCGGGTAGAAATTAAAATGAAAGGAAAATATCCTTATTTACTTTAATATTGATAAATAATAATTAAAGTATAAATATTAGGTATGTTTTGATTAAAAGGAAGACAAATAACTAGTTATTTTCGGTTCAAATATTAAAAAAACAAAAACAACAGATTTAAAATCGTATTCAAATAATATTTTGAAAATAATGATGCATATTTAGTATATGGCTGTTTCAAGTAGAATTAACAAAAAAATCAAGACATCTTCAATTGTATTTATAGACTAACTTTTGCCCGTGGCTTCGCCCGCGTGAATTTCCCACGGGCACAGTGATTTTTCCCGGGATGAAAAGTATCCTATGTCCTTCTCAGTACTTCTAACTATGTGAAACAGGAAGATTGGTTGAGTAGTAAAGCGTGAAGAGGTAACAATCAAACTTACTTTCGCATTTATAATATTAGTTAGGATTAGGATTTGGAGATAACTTAGCAATATTTTTCTATCGAGAAAATTTTATGCACGCGTGTTTTTGAGAGAGTTAATAACTGTGTTTGCTGCATTTTAATTTCAGATTAAGTTTTTCATTATTACTGATTCTAGCTGTTGCCCGCGGCTTCGCCCGCGTGAGTTTCGCTTAGATGAAAAATCTTTTTGTGTTCCAAACTGTAGTAACCTAAACTCCAGTACTCAAAATTTCAGCCATTTGGTTATTACGTGTCCCGCGGGAATATATTAGGTACTCGTAGTACAGTCGCGGTGTTAAAATTTATCAAAAGTGATACTTCATTCATTAAACGATCTTCGTCTGCTCGTTATCTACAATTTTCCGTGTACCACAACTCCCACCCCGAGTCCCTCTTTGTCCTATCCTGTTTCCTGTCTATTTATACGTCAGCAGAAAATGCTCATCAGGTTGAACGACTTTTGCTAAGGCGCCATTTCAATATATGTAATAGTGTAGCTGGTCTCTTGGAATTCTTCATCATATGATCCTGATCTTCGATTTCTATACGTCAACAGAAAATGCTCGTCAGATTGATAAACTTTTGCTGTTCTGTTAAGGTTCTTCATCAAGTGTTCCTGTTTTCAAAATCAATTATATATGTTGCCCAGGCTTAATAACTATACAACAAAAAAAGTTTCATTCAAATCCGTCCAGTAGTTTTTGCGTGAAACGCGTACATATATACAGACAGACAGATAGACAAGTAATTCCAAAAAATTTTTTTTGCTTTCTATTATTATTCTTTTTAAGTTTCTCTCTATCCATTTCAGTCAAAAATACTAAATGTACAGACAAAATATTTTTACTGTTTTATTATATGTATAGATTACAGACATTCGTGTAAAGCAATCTGGCCTAAGTTGCCGTCACGTAAAAAGGCCCGCTGGCGGTTAAGCTGCGCAGTAGACGATATATCGGTCTATGCGGTGAGCGGGGGTCGGGCGGGTCTCGTCCAGTGCGCGCGATTGGTTCGTCAGTCGTACCCATGCGCAAGTTTTACCCCCTCCTCACCCTATCAGTGGCCTTTTCACGTGATGGGAAGTATACGGCGGGCCTTACGATTCGATGATCGCCTAGCTGTTCAATAGAATTCCGGCAGTTGGCAAACTTGTTCGTCGCCCCGGCATAATATTTATTGTCTAAAACCAGTTGGCTGCGAATGAGTCAGAATTAAGATATATCTTGTCAGGTCTTTTTGTAACCAAAACGTAAATTGTAATTAACTTTATGTATTAGTATTTTTTACACAGTACTTAATTTAAAAACTGTATATGTGCTTAAACACTTTATTTTATAATAAATCTTAACGATATATTATAAAATATCGTAATTACAAACATTTTAATTGATTTTAATTTTTACCCGGTATAAATTAAAAATTCCTGGGAAAAAATGGGTATAAATGGATAAATTTCCGAGTCTCGGAAATTTATCGGGTAAATGCCCATCTCTACCACGTCACGTCACTCACTTGCATTGCATTGTTTGTTCTTTGTTGAGTGAGTCATGGAAGTAGTAAGTACTTGTACAAAGTACTTACTACTTCCATGGAGTGAGTTGAGTTGATCAAGTTGATGATTTAGTTGATTTGATTTGATATAGATTTATTTTATTTGATTGCACTTCACTGCGCCTGCAGTGAGTGCACCGGGTTCAGTTTATTTCTCTGTGTTCAGTCAGTGCACATCCAGTCCAAATCCCAAAGATAGAAATAAAAAAATTAATCTCAAGGGAAGGTCCTCCTCTCGAATAACCTACACAAAACCCAAGAAAGAAAACCCATTGTTTTACCTGAAGGAACAGCACACGCTAGAGAACCGAGAAAACAACGTTCAGGACGTTCAGGATGATTCGTCAAAGATATTTAATTTGCATACTCATTTTGTTTATAACCCACGTTTTATGCGAAAATAAATATTCAAAATCCGCAAATGAGAAAAAGGCCGATAAAAGGAAAAGCGATGTAGACTTCAGGACTTTAGAGAAGCCTTTTAGGATGAATAAATTGAATCTTTTGTGGTCGAAAGCACAACACGTAAGTAATTATAGAGGTATTAGAGGGCGTTATAAAACTACTGTTAGTACAAGTATGTTTCAGTATATTGTTTTAGCTTTGTAGGATTAAAGTATATTCTGTTTTTAGCGACTAACGGAACCAAAACTAAAATCTCTCTATAGTGATTTAATGATCCAAGACAAGGAAGAAATTACTTACAAAAGGGTTAAGAGCGAAGGGGGCGACAAAGAAGGCCTAAAAGAGGCGGATTTGAGGCGCAAACTAAGAACTATCATGAATAATTATGGCTTACGGGAACATTTTGAAGATGGTGCTGTAAGACAAAAAGATCATCCAGTGAGTTTACCAATTCATGCTTATTTTAGATATTTTTCATGCTTCTAGGATATATTTTCATCAGTAAATAAAAAATGTATGGTGTATAATTATGGTTTCAGTCTCATAATTCTGCCATTGATGACCACATAAACAAGAGCATATTCAAGGACAAGAAGCTGAACCAATTGTGGTCAAAGGCAGAGACCTCCGGCTTCACCAGTGAGGAACTGTTGGCTCTCAAAGAAGAATTCCAACACCATCAGGATAAGATTGACCAGTACTATGACCTGCTAACTGATGTTAAAGACGGCAAAAAGGATACTTATGACAGTGAGTTCTTTATTCTAATAAAACCAAACATGCATAAGGCCCAACTAAAAAGTAGAATGACAATAACAAAAAAATTAGATAGAGATAATGACAATGATTCTTGAAATAAATATTTTTATCTTACTTAGATAAAGGTTTTCACACATTTAGCTATAACCTGTTAGATATTATTTATCTATTTTTGTTGATCTTGTTATTGTCTGAAGATATTCTTTGTTTGCTTTAGGTAGCAATTTTATCTTAGATAGCAATATTCTTTTTTTTAGATGCAATCAATGAGGAAGAAATGGAACGATTCAATGAGATAACAGGGGATGTGGACACAAATGAAATTAAGAAGGACTTTACTGATAAGGCCAACATGATCAGAGATAAGCACAGGGGTCTGCGGGACGGGTTTGACAAATTGCAGAGGATTACAGCCAAAGGTAACACAAAATTTTTCGATTAACATACACTTCCAATACATTTGTATCTATTAATAATGCATCCTGACTTTACCTCTTTTAATATCTGATCATTAAACTAAGAGATAATTTTATTGGTATTGAATTTTTAATTTATTTTACACTAGCTTTTGCCCGCGGCTTCGCCCGCGTGAATTTCCCACGGGAACAGTGCTTTTTCCCGGGATAAAAAGTAGCCTATGTGCTATTCCAGGTCATTATCTACCTCTGTACCAAATTTCATCGAAATCCGTCCAGTAGATTTTGCGTGATTGAGTAACAAACATCCTCACAAACTCACATCCAAACTTTCGCATTTATAATATTAGTATGGAGTATGGATATTGCATTTTTTTTGTTGTAGGTCCAAATAACAAAGAATTCATTGAGCCCAAAGTACAAGGTCTGTGGCGCATGGCGACGGCAGCAAACTTCACTGTAGATGAACTGGAATCGCTGAAAGTATGTGTTTTCATCAAATTCTGACCATATATCAACCACCGATCTTGTAGATATGCCACTTATATGAGTGACTTAGCGAAAGTGAGTCTTCCTAAAATAATCCAAAATCAAGTAACCTATTCCAGGGTTTATAACCTTGGATTAAAGTAAATTTATTCCTAAGAAATTTCCACTGGAATGGAGCTCTGGCTGCGATTACATAATTATTAGCTAATAATTATGTAATCGCAAAATAAAAGCAAAATCTACTATTATAAAATAGTAGATTTTTCTGAAGACTCACTTCCGCTAAGTTACTCACATGGGCAGCATATCTACAAGATAAGTGGTTGGTCGGAATTTACTGAAAGTTATTCATGTACATCATATCTCGATGGCGTTAGTACATAATATCTCGATAAGGTTATTCCAGGTTTAATTTGCGTGTACGAAATATCATTACTTCCCTCCAGTAGATTCTGCGTCAAAGAGTAAACATCCACACATACATTCTCCCAAACTATATAACTTATAGGAACTCTCCTTATATTTTTGTTATTGCAGGTGGAGCTGCAGCATTACGAGTCCCGCTTGTTGAAGCTTAGAGCGCTACACGCCGACCATGTAAGAAAAGTTGAGAAATTCGATAGCAAGGTCTTTTATTTTATTTTTTTACAGTATTATTCAGTTAATTATGCCTTTTTTATTTTTTCCACTTGTCATTAAAATAACATATTTTCATGTTCAAAATCGTTTTCTCAAAGAAATTAGTAACTTTGCTAAGCCTGTAAGTTGGCTATAAGCTTTGAGCAACAAAGACTTCCGCGCGCGGAACGGAGAGTCCGTGTTGCTCAATGACAATAAGTAAAAACCATGGCAACTTCTTGCATTACCTACTGAGGGAAGGAAAATTCTATTTTATTTTTTGTTTGTACATTTTTAGTGTTATACTTTTTGTACATTGTGCCCTGAAATACTAAATCAATTACAGATAATTTTATTTATCTGCTGTAGTTGTGTGACTGTAGTGTAGCTGAATAAAATTATCTGCTATCCATATTAAATTTCGTTTTCTGGCCATGCATGATATAAAATCCATTTATTCTTACCAGTCCTATCATGTAAACAATCTTAACAGTACTTCTTGTTGAATTTAAGTTTAAAATAAATCAAATATTAGTTCAAACCTAAACATTCTAAAGTAAAACATTTATTAACCACAAAAGTAATTTCCTAAAATGTCTATTTTAATTTATATTGTTGTAAAATCATAAAAAGACATGGTAAGATTGTTTACATGATAGGACTGGTAAGAATAAATGGAGTTTAGTTATCATTCTCATGAAATGAAATAACATGGTTCCTGCAGCCGCCAGATAAATTGGTAGGTCATTGTTTACAAACTTCTTTCATTTGCAAACGAGTGCCTCATAAGATGCTTCTATTTGTGGATTTTCAGAATTCCACTGACTCCTGACGCACATGGCTGCACCAGTTATAGCCGCCACACACGATCAGTTTTAACTGACAGTTTTCACTGAACAGTTTTAACTGTCAGTGAAAACTGAGCGTGTGTACCATAAAAACTGTCAGTTTTTGTACAGTTTTCATAGTACACACGATCAGTTTTAACTGTCAGTGAAAACTGAGCGTGTACCATGAAAACTGTCAATTTTTGTACAGTTTTTATAGTACACACGCTCAGTTTTCACTGACAGTGACTGATGTCCCTTGTGCCCACACACATTCACTTTTGTCTGAATACATCATTTTTCTCAAGATGTCATCAGATGACGACGACGCTTTAGCCATGCTTACTTTGTTATTAGTTCTAAAAAATTAACGAAACTGTTAGTATTGCTTTTAATTTATTAAGAGAACTTAAAATTCCGAAGGATTGGCACAATTATTTTAGAATGAGTGACGAGATATACCTGAATCTACTTTCTCTAGTGTCTCTCTCATTAGAAACCTAATAAAAGAAAGAGGCTAAAAGAGGATACTATTTCAAACTCTTTTCTTTTCATGATTGCAACACGGTTGAAGAACGGCCGCCTATACACTCTCATATCAGTTCCGTCAGTTCAGTTAAAAACTATGTAATCACATAATATTTAACTGATATCTAGTACAAAAACTGACAGTTTTCATGGCACACACGCTCAATTTTCACTAACAGTTAAAACTGTTCAGTGAAAACTATCAGTAAAAACTGATCGTGTGTGGCGCCCATTAGACACTGATCAGTGACTGATATTTGACTGGCACGCCATGTTATATGATACTAGTATTTACTTCACTCGCGTAAATTACACATCAAAACTGTCCTCATGACTGACCCCGTCAATTGGTGAAAACCGCATGAAAATCCGTTCAGTTATTTATGAGTAAAGTAATCGAAATGCTAGTCAAATCAATCCTGTAATTTTTAACGTGAACCGGAAAAGGGGCCTAAAAGGGTCAAATTTCAATAAAGTATTTTTTGATTTTTGAGTTTATCGCAAGCAGACAGACAAACACTGCGAGAGATTTTGTTTTATAATAGGTATGTAAGGATGATGTTAATGTTTTGTAGATCGCAGCCACCGGCGACAAGATGGACCACTTCGACGAGCAGCAGCGCACAATCAAGAAGCACACGAGGAAGGTGGAGAAGATGCACGCCGACCTCGAGGGCAAGATCCTCTCCAGGCACTCCGAGCTGTGAGAAGTCAGCTTTACCACTCTGTGCTGTATTTGTTTAGCTGGCCCTTGCCTTACTATTTACCTCAGACGAAGGAAAAAAGTATAGACATGACATACCTACAAAAAATCGTGCATACCTAAAGGAGGCGCCGCCAAAGGATTTGGCATAAAGATGGCACAAAGATACACGCCTACGCGTACTAATAATAGTGACAAAACATGGCGATCGGCCGCATAACTGCTGTTTGTATATAGATTGTTATGCCGGGTCTATTCTTTTTTACTAAGTCTATGATTATTTACAAACATAGATCGTGCCTCAGTTGTGTCTCAAAAGCCAATCGTAATAAAACAGAAGTTTTACAGAGATCTATTCGCTTTAGTTCAATTTCTTTGGCTCTCGAGACACAATTGAGTTATGACATCTACGTTTGTAAGAAGTAGAATCGGCCTCCTGGTGTCGCGTAATAACTCACGTGAACGTCAGACACTGTATGAGTAGGACGGCGGTGTTATGGTCATCAAAATACAAGCTGTTGCCCGCGGATAAAATTAACCTGTCACTCTTGTGCCCTCCAACTATCTCAAGACAAATTTATAATATTTGTATGGATTTTCTCAATAAAGCTTAATCATTATCAGTTATCTTCAATCGGAGTAATGAAGCTGTAATAAGTTAACTTTCCAGTTCAAACTCATTCCAGTGTGGCGAGATAGCATTATTAGATCAGTCTGACCTTGTCCACATGTGTCCTCGACTGGCCTTTTGTAAACCAGCCGTTAGTATAGTACTTATGCAAAGATATAATCTTATAGTACATATTATGTTTTGTTGTATTTAATTGCCAATATTTTAATGTGTGACCAACTAATTCAATGTTGTCGGTGATTCTAATGCATTTAACTTTTATTTTTTTAATTATAAAGATTGTTTTAAGCATAGATTTTAGTAGATTATATCATTTAGTTATCTACTATCATTAAGTTTATATGTAAATTAAATTGAGCCAAATGAATTCCTATTTTCTTATACTGTTATCATATTTGAATAATGTACATATTTATTTTAAGAATCTCAATCAAGAATTTGTTCTAATAGGGATAATGATATTAATAAATGATGTATTTTATGTAAACAGAACTTTTATTTCGCCGTAATGTATGAACTCAAACATTTGCATAGGCCCTATTCAAGAACACACGCAAGGTATTTTGACAACGGTTTATTTGCCTAGAACTTACCGCATATCCTGCTTCAATATTCGAGACAACGTCCTCAATAATAATTTACTTATAAATATACACATTACCCAAATAAACCTATAAAAAAGAATTATTTGAAAACAGGTGGTATTAAAAACACCAGTGGTTACAGTGCATCAATATATGATATTTAATCTTCATGTACAAGCAAATTTATTAATACACGTTTAATAATTCCGTCTCATTTGCGAGCATATCAATCATAGAAATTAATATCGTATTATGCCATAATATAGTGTAATATATGTATAATAATGGCGGCGGGGTCCGCTCAAGGCAACGCATACACTCGGCGGCATGAGGAATCAGATTCCAAGCTACCTACATTACACGTATATCGTATATCTACACAAACGGCCGACTAACATAATTATAAATCGTCTAACGGCTGCGAGCGGCAGTTAACAAATAAAACTACTACTCCCCTCACGAGTTTCATTATAATGAATCGTTTAATCCTTCACTCAGTCGATCGTACAGTATAAGTAGTTCTTTTCTCGATAGGACATTTTCTCTAATATGTATATAGATAATCTGTATAATATAATCTTTCTCACTAATATCTACACCGTTTCCAAGGGTTACAGTTATATATAATCCTCGCCGGCTAGCGTGGCGGAGCTGGAACGTGTCGGCTAAGGCAGGTCCCACGGGCCACTCTAGTGAGTCCATTTGCTCCAATTCTGAAAAAAAAAAAAACAACTTCATGAAGTGTCCAAAAACAAAGTGATCTTATAAGGGTTCCGTCTTTGCCTATTGACATACGGAACCCTAAAAACGAAACAGTTTGAGAATTTGTAGATTGAGATACCAGTAAGTAGTAAGTCAGGCACCTTAGTAACGAAATTTACGGAATGGAAAGTTTTCGATGTGTAGAAGATGTATTTCGGGGGTAAAGATAGACAAAAACATAGCTTACTTTTCTTACATTTTTACATAATGTTATACGGAACAATGTCAAAAATCAGTATTTCAAATTGCCAGGCCATTTCTGTAGATCAAAACGTCTGCCAGCAGGCCGCAAATTTCGTGAGAATGGACTTTTTTGTTGATCTTTCACGCAAAAACCACTGGACGGATTTCGATGAAATTTGGTACACGGCTAAAATGAAACCTGGAAAAACACATAGGGTACTTTATATCCCGGAATTCCCACGGCAGCGGAGCCCCGGGACATCACTAGTGGGGCTATGTTACCTGCTTGTGGTGTTCGGGGTGGTGGTCGGCGGCGGGCGCGGCGGGCACGGACACGTACTGCAACGGAAGTGCGTGCAGTAAGGACAAGCCGGACCCGTAGTTCTCTAGTCGCCCGCCCATAGAGCTCATGCCGCCTACTGTTTGCTGTCAAAGGGATGAATATATTAATACATTATCTAGGAATATTTATTACTTTATTTTTATTTTATTCACGGCAACAAACAGTCATGTACAGAAATAAATATAAAGAAAATAATATGTCGGAGTTTTGAATATGGATACACGAAATACACGAAGTAGAAAGGAAAAAGTAGGAAAGTGGACCCTGGGCACCGACGCGTATGCTAAGGATGCTGTCTGTTAGGGGAGTGAGGTGTTTGTGGATGTTGTTGTTGATGCAGATGAAATAGCACTTGATTTTATTTACACGCAATTTACAAAAATGTTATTATGTTAATTGAATGCACCCGTCCAGTGGCGCTGCAAAATGTGCACTAATTATGCAAAAAGCGACAACCGAGCGGCCGACGTCATAAGGGTGTTCGGTTACACCGAACAGATGCAGATAAGAGAGAGATTTATGAGAACAAACAATTTCTAAGTTAGGTTTATGTATTTCGTTTTGTACTATGCAGAAAATGCACAGAGGACAAGAGAACTGCTAGCCATCTCGAAGTGTCACGTTGCATCTACTATAAAAGAGTTTACCTACACCACTCTTGAATCTCAGGAGATTCAAGAGTGGTGTAGGTAAACTCTTTTATACCAGGGTATAGGCTTCACTCGAGCTATACCAGGGTATAGCTCGAGTGAAGTTACCTAGTCTCTTCACGCAGAAAGGGCCCACCTAGGGTTAGTCTTTCTCTCTCTTCAGCCCTTTTCAACCCTACGGGTGTAGGCCTCCTACATCTTATGCCACTTTTCCCGGTCTTGGGCAATCTCTATCTATTTCACACGCTCCTCCTCCTGCCCCCCCACTAGCAGTCTCACCTGGTACCGCTCGTGGTCGGCGGGCGGCGGGGCGGCGGGCAGGTGCGGGGGGTGCGGCCACTCCTCGCCGCCCGTCAGCTTCCACGCGCGCTCGGTGCCGATCGGACGCGGCTTGCGCTCCTCCTCCTCGCCCCAGCCCACGCCCGAGCCCACGCCCACGTTCATGCCCACGCCGCGTTCTAGCAGGGACTGGAATTAAGAAAAAAATACGTGAAAAGTGGTCCTTAAATTCTGTCTCCTTAGTCGTATTTACTCATGACTGAGGGTCGTGGTCATTCTTCTTCTTCTCTCAGCCGAAAGACGTCCACTGTTGGACAAAGGCCTCCCCCAAGGATTTCATCCATGGAGGGTTTTGCCGTAATCGCCACGCTTGGCAGGTGGTCATTATATGGAATGAATCAACACACACGACTCTCTTGGCAATTTTAATGGAGTGGTTTGCTATTTCCTTCTCCATTTCAAAAATTAGCTGATTAGAAATTAGACCTAAAGGAAACATCTCTCTCTCTCTTAGCCGAAAGACGTCCACTACTGGACAAAGGCCTCCCCCAAGGATTTCCACAACGACCGGTCCTGCGCTGCCCGCATCCATGCGCATCCCGCGACCTTCACCAGGTCGTCGGTCCGCCGAGTGGGAGGCCTGCCAACACTACGTTTTCCGGTTCGTGGTCGCCACTCGAGAACTTTTCTGCCCCAACGGCTATCTGTTCTGCGAGCTATGTGCCCCGCCCACTGCCACTTAAGTTTGGCGATTCTGCGGGCTATGTCGGTTACTTTAGTTCTCCTACGGATCTCCTCATTTCTGATTCGATCACGCAGGGAAACTCCGAGCATAGCGCGGGTGCGCCATCGTCCTTTGGGTGACCTTGAGCCTTCTTATGAGGCCCATAGTAAGCGACCACTCTCTGTTCCGTATGTCATTACTGGCAACACACACTGGTCAAAGACCTTAGTCTTGAGACACTGCGGTATTTTGGACGAGAAGATATCGCGAAGCTTCCCGAACGCTGCCCAGCCGAGTTGGATTCGACGGTTGACCTCTTTCTTGAAGTTGGACTTACCTAACTGAACTGTTTGTCCCAGGTATACATAATTGTCAACAACTTCGAGTGTAGTCTCCAACCTTCAGAGGAGTGGGTGCGACACGAATATTAAACATAATTTTCGTTTTGTCCATGTTCATTTTTAGACCCACTTGTTGAGAGGCTCTACAGAGGCCATCGAGCATTGTGCCTAGGTCTTCCAAGGTCTCAGCCATGACTACGATATCGTCAGCGAAACGAAGGTGAGTGATGTACTCACCGTTGATATTGATACCGAGTCCGCTCCAGTCCAGAAGCTTGAAAACCTCTTCCAGGGCGGCGGTGAACAGTTTCGGAGATATCACGTCTCCCTGTCTCACCCCTCGCTGCAACTGGATAGGTTTGGAGCCTTGATCCTGGAGACGGACCGACATGGTGGCGTTTTCGTACAAGCACTTCAGCGCTTCGATATATCGATAGTCAATTTGGCACCGTTGGAGAGACTGTAGCACAGCCCAGGTCTCGATCGAATCGAAGGCTTTCTCGTAGTCCACAAACGCCAAGCATAATGGCTGGTTATACTCTTCAGTCCTCTGTATAATCTGCCGCAGCGTATGTAAGTGGTCTACGGTACTAAAGCCTTTTCGGAAACCGGCTTGTTCGGGAGGCTGGAAGTCGTCAAACCTGCGAGCGAGACGATTCGTAATGACTCTCGAAAACAGTTTGTAGACATGGCTCAGAAGTGAGATAGGCCTATAATTCTTCAATAAGGTTTTGTCGCCTTTTTTGAAGAAAAGTACCACCACACTTCTGTGCCATGCCGTAGGCGTTTGTCCCTCGAGTATGACGGAATCGAATAGCTTCTGAAGAGCTTTTAATACCGGTGTTCCACCTGCTTTCAGAAGCTCAGCCGTGATTCCATCATCACCCGGTGTTTTATTGTTTTACTAACTACTGTTTGAACCTAACTGTTTGAGAGCCATTCTAATCTCGTATAGGCTGACGTCCGGGATATCTTCGGTGTAGTGTCGGGTCAATCTGGCTCTTGGATCTTTGGCCAGATTACTGACAGGTGCGCGTACGCTGGTGTATAATTGTCCGTAGAACTTCTCAACCTCTTCCAACAGCTCTGGCTTCGACGAAATGATTCTGCCATCCTCAGTCTTCAGCTTGGTCAGTTGGCTTTGACCAACAGACAGATCCCTTGCAAACACTTTTGAGCCCTTATTTCGCTTAATCGCCTCTTCAATACGGTCAGTATTGAATTGGCGTAAATCGCGAGTTAGGGACTTGGAAATCTGTCTGTTTAGACGTCGATACTGAGCAGCATTGTCAGGGGACTGCAGAACCAAGTTTCGTCTTTCTTCCATGAGTTTGTTGGTGAGGTCCGAGATCTTTTTGGTTCCTTTTGAACGGCGGGTTTTGAAGGCCTTAGACCCAGCTGTTTGGACAATTTGCACAAACCTGTCATAATCGTCCAGATTTTCGCAGTCTCCCAGGCATTCGAAGCGATTCTGCAACTCGAGCTGAAAGCTCTCGGGGTTTTGGAGCTGGATAGGCGCTGGTCGGAGCGTAGGCTTCATCAGTCGACACCTTTCGAGTTTTATTCTAAGATTCAATGTGCCTCTTACCAATCGGTGATCGCTTCCTGTTTTTACGGCATTGATCACAGAGATATCATTGAATATGTGCAAAGGAAACATACAGATCAAAATACTAGCACGAAGTTCAGTTCACATCTAGAGTTATATGTAGATCTCAGTGTCATAAGAGAGTCAGACCTGGTAGTGCGCTTGTTGCGACATCTGCTTGGGCGCGGGCTGCTGGTACGAGGACATCAGTAGGTTGCTCAGGTTGGCGGCGTTGCTGGCGCCCGTGAACAGCGGTTGCTGTAACACATTATATCATATTATTATTATTTTTTGTGGAGGAAATTGGGACAGGCTTTTGCCCTACTTCGATGGCTAATCTAGAATAAAATAAATGTTATAAAATGAAGAAATCTTAAAAACACAATATTTAAAGGGGCTTTTCCCCTCCCCCAGCCGCGCAAGCGAGGCCGCAGGTCGAGTTGCGTCTAGGCGGGGCAGAAGGCCGAGCTCCGTATCGTGAGCAAAGAGCGGGACGAGGCCGAAAGCCGAGGCCTTCGTATTCATGCACAATTGTTTTATTTCACCTTAAATCTCTAGTAAGCCAAGGAGCCGAGGCCGAAGGCCGAGGTGGATAGGCCCACGAGGCCAAAGGCCGAGCTGCGTATATGAAGTCAAGATGTGAGGCCGAAGGCCGAGCCCCACCCCCAGCGCAAGCAAGGCCGCAGGCCGAGCTGCGTTTTCATAGCAAAGAGCAAAAGTCAGACTAGCCTTTGGGCTCTTCACCTAATTCAAACCGACTACCTTGTTATGTAGATGACTTTTTGCCTATCTCCAAAACTTTTCTTAAAGAAACTCGAAACTGCAAAAGTAAAATTGCTCTGCACAGCACCCCACGCGCCGCCTTCTACTAATTTCTATATATCCCACCTGCACACACTGGGCCTGGTGCTTGTGCAGCAGCGGGTGCCGCTGGCTGAAGTCTGGCGCGCGCGGGTTGAGTCGCGACACGGCCTCCACGCCCGCGTAGCCCAGCCCTAGCGCCGCGCCGCTCATGTTCACGCCGCTCATTGATACCTGCTTCAAACAACACCAAATTAACCCTAGGTCCCAGTGGTCAACTACCCAAAATGGCTGCGTCCCTAAAAGGGAATTTCCCAAAAAGTCAACAATTATATAAGGAAGTTGAAATAAATTAACTATCATCTCAAAAGTTTAAGCCAAACCAAAATAAACTTAATAAAAGATTTTTTTTTAAGTCCCTAGTTTTCAAAATAAATAAAATAAAATAAATAAATAAATATCTTTTTCGTTGGAAAATAGTAAAAATAAACTATTTTTTTGTTTACAAAAAATTCATAAAATAAAATTATTGCAATTTATCAAAAACAATTTTTAATAGACAATCAATGTATTGTGCCAAACAGTTATTTATGATAATAATGCTTACCATCATGTTATGTCCGTTTCTAGAATTGTCCTGATAGATGGGTCCATTCCGGGATAGCCCACTCATATCCATTGTGTTTACATTATTGCCTGGAAAAAAAAAACAAAAAAGTAAATTTACTGTTAAAAATTGAAGATTCACAGCTTTATGGATGAAAAACAAGAAGTCCCTAAAAGATTGTTAAACCACAAAAAAAAGATAATTAGATGCCTAATGAAAGTGATAAATTGATCGAAGCTACAAACCATTTAAAGTTATTCAAAGATGTCTTACGAAGTGTAACCGATATTTTAGCAGGATATTTTAAAACCTTTATATTAGGGGGTGGGACGAGCAATATTACCTGTCTGCATGGGCTGGTGGTATGTCTGCTGCATGATGGGCAGCGGCGGGGGGGTGGAGCCGTGCGAGGAGGTGCGGGAGCAGGGGGAGCACCCGCCCCCGCCCGGGTTCCCTCCCGCCCCGCGGTACCCCGGCGCTTTGCTTGCGTCCACCTGCTAAAGTTACAATACATCATCAATATTAGTTTTTCGCTTCCTGCGTCTGTATGCTTAGATCTTTTACTATAAAACTGATTTTAGTGTCGTTTGTACAATAATTTAGATAATTTCTCTCGGATCGTCTATAAGCATAATACATGGTTATGTATTTAGTTAATGTATGTGTGAATGCTGTATGTTCGAATTATGGGTGGGTCACTAGTCACATATTAGAAAAAATATACACGTTTTCGGCGAGTAGGTATTGTAAAATGGTGGAACAGCTTTTTTTTTGAGATTTCAGAGTCGATCCCACACAAAAAGTTGCTCGTATTAATGAGTGCTTTCATCAGTAGAAAGGATGCCAATGTTTTTAAATTGTATAACTGTATAGACTGTGACTAGTTTTATCCCGTCAGAAGCTAGAAGATATTTTTTTACAGAGAAGTAGCTACGAACACGGACTATTTTGAACAGCGAGTACTCCTGCGCACCGGCCGCACTGTGCGACGACCCCGATGATGACGTCAGTATACCAACATGTGATACCTGCGGCACGAGCACATCAACGTTGTGGTGGTCGGGCGCAGGCCCGGCGCCCCACATGCCCACGCCGGCCGACAGGTCCTTGAACAGCGAGTACTCCTGCGCACCGGCCGCACTGTGCGACGACCCCGATGATGACGTCAGTATACCAACATGTGATACCTGCGGCACGAGCACATCAACGTTGTGGTGGTCGGGCGCAGGCCCGGCGCCCCACATGCCCACGCCGGCCGACAGGTCCTTGAACAGCGAGTACTCCTGCGCACCGGCCGCACTGTGCGACGACCCCGATGATGACGTCAGTATACCAACATGTGATACCTGCGGCACGAGCACATCAACGTTGTGGTGGTCGGGCGCAGGCCCGGCGCCCCACATGCCCACGCCGGCCGACAGGTCCTTGAACAGCGAGTACTCCTGCGCACCGCCCGCACTGTGCGACGACCCCGATGATGACGTCAGTATACCAACATGTGATACCTGCGGCACGAGCACATCAACGTTGTGGTGGTCGGGCGCAGGCCCGGCGCCCCACATGCCCACGCCGGCCGACAGGTCCTTGAACAGCGAGTACTCCTGCGCACCGCCCGCACTGTGCGACGACCCCGATGATGACGTCAGTATACCAACATGTGATACCTGCGGCACGAGCACATCAACGTTGTGGTGGTCGGGCGCAGGCCCGGCGCCCCACATGCCCACGCCGGCCGACAGGTCCTTGAACAGCGAGTACTCCTGCGCACCGGCCGCACTGTGCGACGACCCCGATGATGACGTCAGTATACCAACATGTGATACCTGCGGCACGAGCACATCAACGTTGTGGTGGTCGGGCGCAGGCCCGGCGCCCCACATGCCCACGCCGGCCGACAGGTCCTTGAACAGCGAGTACTCCTGCGCACCGGCCGCACTGTGCGACGACCCCGATGATGACGTCAGTATACCAACATGTGATACCTGCGGCACGAGCACATCAACGTTGTGGTGGTCGGGCGCAGGCCCGGCGCCCCACATGCCCACGCCGGCCGACAGGTCCTTGAACAGCGAGTACTCCTGCGCACCGGCCGCACTGTGCGACGACCCCGATGATGACGTCAGTATACCAACATGTGATACCTGCGGCACGAGCACATCAACGTTGTGGTGGTCGGGCGCAGGCCCGGCGCCCCACATGCCCACGCCGGCCGACAGGTCCTTGAACAGCGAGTACTCCTGCGCACCGGCCGCACTGTGCGACGACCCCGATGATGACGTCAGTATACCAACATGTGATACCTGCGGCACGAGCACATCAACGTTGTGGTGGTCGGGCGCAGGCCCGGCGCCCCACATGCCCACGCCGGCCGACAGGTCCTTGAACAGCGAGTACTCCTGCGCACCGCCCGCACTGTGCGACGACCCCGATGATGACGTCAGTATACCAACATGTGATACCTGCGGCACGAGCACATCAACGTTGTGGTGGTCGGGCGCAGGCCCGGCGCCCCACATGCCCACGCCGGCCGACAGGTCCTTGAACAGCGAGTACTCCTGCGCACCGGCCGCACTGTGCGACGACCCCGATGATGACGTCAGTATACCAACATGTGATACCTGCGGCACGAGCACATCAACGTTGTGGTGGTCGGGCGCAGGCCCGGCGCCCCACATGCCCACGCCGGCCGACAGGTCCTTGAACAGCGAGTACTCCTGCGCACCGGCCGCACTGTGCGACGACCCCGATGATGACGTCAGTATACCAACATGTGATACCTGCGGCACGAGCACATCAACGTTGTGGTGGTCGGGCGCAGGCCCGGCGCCCCACATGCCCACGCCGGCCGACAGGTCCTTGAACAGCGAGTACTCCTGCGCACCGGCCGCACTGTGCGACGACCCCGATGATGACGTCAGTATACCAACATGTGATACCTGCGGCACGAGCACATCAACGTTGTGGTGGTCGGGCGCAGGCCCGGCGCCCCACATGCCCACGCCGGCCGACAGGTCCTTGAACAGCGAGTACTCCTGCGCACCGGCCGCACTGTGCGACGACCCCGATGATGACGTCAGTATACCAACATGTGATACCTGCGGCACGAGCACATCAACGTTGTGGTGGTCGGGCGCAGGCCCGGCGCCCCACATGCCCACGCCGGCCGACAGGTCCTTGAACAGCGAGTACTCCTGCGCACCGGCCGCACTGTGCGACGACCCCGATGATGACGTCAGTATACCAACATGTGATACCTGCGGCACGAGCACATCAACGTTGTGGTGGTCGGGCGCAGGCCCGGCGCCCCACATGCCCACGCCGGCCGACAGGTCCTTGAACTGCGAGTACTCCTGCGCACCGGCCGCACTGTGCGACGACCCCGATGATGACGTCAGTATACCAACATGTGATACCTGCGGCACGAGCACATCAACGTTGTGGTGGTCGGGCGCAGGCCCGGCGCCCCACATGCCCACGCCGGCCGACAGGTCCTTGAACAGCGAGTACTCCTGCGCACCGGCCGCACTGTGCGACGACCCCGATGATGACGTCAGTATACCAACATGTGATACCTGCGGCACGAGCACATCAACGTTGTGGTGGTCGGGCGCAGGCCCGCGCCCCACATGCCCACGCCGGCCGACAGGTCCTTGAACAGCGAGTACTCCTGCGCACCGCCCGCACTGTGCGACGACCCCGATGATGACGTCAGTATACCAACATGTGATACCTGCGGCACGAGCACATCAACGTTGTGGTGGTCGGGCGCAGGCCCGGCGCCCCACATGCCCACGCCGGCCGACAGGTCCTTGAACAGCGAGTACTCCTGCGCACCGGCCGCACTGTGCGACGACCCCGATGATGACGTCAGTATACCAACATGTGATACCTGCGGCACGAGCACATCAACGTTGTGGTGGTCGGGCGCAGGCCCGGCGCCCCACATGCCCACGCCGGCCGACAGGTCCTTGAACAGCGAGTACTCCTGCGCACCGCCCGCACTGTGCGACGACCCCGATGATGACGTCAGTATACCAACATGTGATACCTGCGGCACGAGCACATCAACGTTGTGGTGGTCGGGCGCAGGCCCGGCGCCCCACATGCCCACGCCGGCCGACAGGTCCTTGAACAGCGAGTACTCCTGCGCACCGGCCGCACTGTGCGACGACCCCGATGATGACGTCAGTATACCAACATGTGATACCTGCGGCACGAGCACATCAACGTTGTGGTGGTCGGGCGCAGGCCCGGCACGCCCACATGCCCACGCCGGCCGACAGGTCCTTGAACAGCGAGTACTCCTGCGCACCGCCCGCACTGTGCGACGACCCCGATGATGACGTCAGTATACCAACATGTGATACCTGCGGCACGAGCACATCAACGTTGTGGTGGTCGGGCGCAGGCCCGGCGCCCCACATGCCCACGCCGGCCGACAGGTCCTTGAACAGCGAGTACTCCTGCGCACCGGCCGCACTGTGCGACGACCCCGATGATGACGTCAGTATACCAACATGTGATACCTGCGGCACGAGCACATCAACGTTGTGGTGGTCGGGCGCAGGCCCGGCGCGCCACATGCCCACGCCGGCCGACAGGTCCTTGAACAGCGAGTACTCCTGCGCACCGGCCGCACTGTGCGACGACCCCGATGATGACGTCAGTATACCAACATGTGATACCTGCGGCACGAGCACATCAACGTTGTGGTGGTCGGGCGCAGGCCCGGCGCCCCACATGCCCACGCCGGCCGACAGGTCCTTGAACAGCGAGTACTCCTGCGCACCGGCCGCACTGTGCGACGACCCCGATGATGACGTCGAGTATACCAACATGTGATACCTGCGGCACGAGCACATCAACGTTGTGGTGGTCGGGCGCAGGCCAGCACCCACATGCCCACGCCGGCCGACAGGTCCTTGAACAGCGAGTACTCCTGCGCACCGCCCGCACTGTGCGACGACCCCGATGATGACGTCAGTATACCAACATGTGATACCTGCGGCACGAGCACATCAACGTTGTGGTGGTCGGGCGCAGGCCCGGCGCCCCACATGCCCACGCCGGCCGACAGGTCCTTGAACAGCGAGTACTCCTGCGCACCGGCCGCACTGTGCGACGACCCCGATGATGACGTCAGTATACCAACATGTGATACCTGCGGCACGAGCACATCAACGTTGTGGTGGTCGGGCGCAGGCCCGGCGCCCCACATGCCCACGCCGGCCGACAGGTCCTTGAACAGCGAGTACTCCTGCGCACCGCCCGCACTGTGCGACGACCCCGATGATGACGTCAGTATACCAACATGTGATACCTGCGGCACGAGCACATCAACGTTGTGGTGGTCGGGCGCAGGCCCGGCGCCCCACATGCCCACGCCGGCCGACAGGTCCTTGAACAGCGAGTACTCCTGCGCACCGGCCGCACTGTGCGACGACCCCGATGATGACGTCAGTATACCAACATGTGATACCTGCGGCACGAGCACATCAACGTTGTGGTGGTCGGGCGCAGGCCCGGCGCCCCACATGCCCACGCCGGCCGACAGGTCCTTGAACAGCGAGTACTCCTGCGCACCGCCCGCACTGTGCGACGACCCCGATGATGACGTCAGTATACCAACATGTGATACCTGCGGCACGAGCACATCAACGTTGTGGTGGTCGGGCGCAGGCCCGGCGCCCCACATGCCCACGCCGGCCGACAGGTCCTTGAACAGCGAGTACTCCTGCGCACCGGCCGCACTGTGCGACGACCCCGATGATGACGTCAGTATACCAACATGTGATACCTGCGGCACGAGCACATCAACGTTGTGGTGGTCGGGCGCAGGCCCGGCGCCCCACATGCCCACGCCGGCCGACAGGTCCTTGAACAGCGAGTACTCCTGCGCACCGGCCGCACTGTGCGACGACCCCGATGATGACGTCAGTATACCAACATGTGATACCTGCGGCACGAGCACATCAACGTTGTGGTGGTCGGGCGCAGGCCCGGCGCCCCACATGCCCACGCCGGCCGACAGGTCCTTGAACAGCGAGTACTCCTGCGCACCGCCCGCACTGTGCGACGACCCCGATGATGACGTCAGTATACCAACATGTGATACCTGCGGCACGAGCACATCAACGTTGTGGTGGTCGGGCGCAGGCCCGGCGCCCCACATGCCCACGCCGGCCGACAGGTCCTTGAACAGCGAGTACTCCTGCGCACCGGCCGCACTGTGCGACGACCCCGATGATGACGTCAGTATACCAACATGTGATACCTGCGGCACGAGCACATCAACGTTGTGGTGGTCGGGCGCAGGCCCGGCGCCCCACATGCCCACGCCGGCCGACAGGTCCTTGAACAGCGAGTACTCCTGCGCACCGCCCGCACTGTGCGACGACCCCGATGATGACGTCAGTATACCAACATGTGATACCTGCGGCACGAGCACATCAACGTTGTGGTGGTCGGGCGCAGGCCCGGCGCCCCACATGCCCACGCCGGCCGACAGGTCCTTGAACAGCGAGTACTCCTGCGCACCGGCCGCACTGTGCGACGACCCCGATGATGACGTCAGTATACCAACATGTGATACCTGCGGCACGAGCACATCAACGTTGTGGTGGTCGGGCGCAGGCCCGGCGCCCACATGCCCACGCCGGCCGACAGGTCCTTGAACAGCGAGTACTCCTGCGCACCGCCCGCACTGTGCGACGACCCCGATGATGACGTCAGTATACCAACATGTGATACCTGCGGCACGAGCACATCAACGTTGTGGTGGTCGGGCGCAGGCCCGGCGCCCCACATGCCCACGCCGGCCGACAGGTCCTTGAACAGCGAGTACTCCTGCGCACCGGCCGCACTGTGCGACGACCCCGATGATGACGTCAGTATACCAACATGTGATACCTGCGGCACGAGCACATCAACGTTGTGGTGGTCGGGCGCAGGCCCGGCGCCCCACATGCCCACGCCGGCCGACAGGTCCTTGAACAGCGAGTACTCCTGCGCACCGGCCGCACTGTGCGACGACCCCGATGATGACGTCAGTATACCAACATGTGATACCTGCGGCACGAGCACATCAACGTTGTGGTGGTCGGGCGCAGGCCCGGCGCCCCACATGCCCACGCCGGCCGACAGGTCCTTGAACAGCGAGTACTCCTGCGCACCGGCCGCACTGTGCGACGACCCCGATGATGACGTCAGTATACCAACATGTGATACCTGCGGCACGAGCACATCAACGTTGTGGTGGTCGGGCGCAGGCCCGGCGCACCCACATGCCCACGCCGGCCGACAGGTCCTTGAACAGCGAGTACTCCTGCGCACCGGCCGCACTGTGCGACGACCCCGATGATGACGTCAGTATACCAACATGTGATACCTGCGGCACGAGCACATCAACGTTGTGGTGGTCGGGCGCAGGCCCGGCGCCCCACATGCCCACGCCGGCCGACAGGTCCTTGAACAGCGAGTACTCCTGCGCACCGCCCGCACTGTGCGACGACCCCGATGATGACGTCAGTATACCAACATGTGATACCTGCGGCACGAGCACATCAACGTTGTGGTGGTCGGGCGCAGGCCCGGCGCCCCACATGCCCACGCCGGCCGACAGGTCCTTGAACAGCGAGTACTCCTGCGCACCGGCCGCACTGTGCGACGACCCCGATGATGACGTCAGTATACCAACATGTGATACCTGCGGCACGAGCACATCAACGTTGTGGTGGTCGGGCGCAGGCCCGGCGCCCCACATGCCCACGCCGGCCGACAGGTCCTTGAACAGCGAGTACTCCTGCGCACCGGCCGCACTGTGCGACGACCCCGATGATGACGTCAGTATACCAACATGTGATACCTGCGGCACGAGCACATCAACGTTGTGGTGGTCGGGCGCAGGCCCGGCGCCCCACATGCCCACGCCGGCCGACAGGTCCTTGAACAGCGAGTACTCCTGCGCACCGCCCGCACTGTGCGATGACCCCGCGGCGCCGCTTGATGACGTCTGCCAACAACATTATTATTACTGGTGGTGCCACAGACTTTGAGATTAACACTTTACCGGACAGTAAACGAGACACTCCGAATCATCAAACATAAAAATAGACATAAATCAAAAGGATGCGTGGCGTATATGTGCGCCATTTTGTTTTAGGCTTGCCAGATCTCAGCTTACTTGTTGGAATCCAAGTGGTAATTTTTGCTGAAGTCTCGTTTGGCAATTAATGTAAAATAATGAGTTCCAATTTGAAGAGAGATGCCTATACTAGAGAAAAAGGGATAAGACAATGCCTTTGTTCGTTGTCCTAATATTTTAAGTTTCTTTTATGCATGTCTTTATGCGTGCAAATCTTTAAATAAATAAATGAAAATATAAATACGAACCTGTGGCGTTGTGTTGATGTGCAGCGCAGTCGATGGGTTAGCTGAACTCTCTTCGTTTGCGTTCCAAGTATTTGTGTTGTCGGGGCTTAGCTGAAAAGTGAACCATTATTAGTTTTTAGAAAATAAACGAAGCCGAAGGCAGAACCTCCCCTCAAGCCGCGCAAGAGAGGCTGAAGGCCGAGCCCCGGCTCGTCAACAAAGATCGGGGCGAGGCAGAAGGACGAGGCCTTCGTTTACTTGGATGACCTTCTGATTGCATCTCAAACCTCCATCAAAACGAGGCCCCAACCGCGCTAGCGAGGCTGAAGGCCGAAGCTTGCACCCGCGAGGCCTCTGTCTCGTGAACAAAGAGCGAGGCGAGGCCGAAGGCCGAGCCCTTCATATACATGGATGACTTTCTGATTTCATTGCAACCTCCAGTAACCAGCCGAAGTGCTTTGGCCCGCGAGGCCAAAGGCTGAGCTGTGTATACGAAGCCAAGAGGCGTGGCGAGGCCGAAGGCCGAGCCTCCTTGTTTAGCCGATAGGCCGAGCTGCGTCTTCACAGCAAAGAGCAAAAGCCTTTGGGCTCTTCGCCTAATACAAACCAACTACCCTTCTATACTGCTATGTAGATGACTTTAAGCCTACTTCCAAAACTTTTCTTAAACAAATTCGCAACGGCAAAAGTAAAATTGCCCTGCACAGCACGAGAGGGGCTTGCACCTCGCGACACCCGCGCCATCTTGTTGTTAATCTAAGTGTTAAAGTAAACACCACCAACCTGCGACGGCCGCTCTTCATCCGCGTGCAGCGTGACGCCGCACTCGGCCAGCTTCATGGCCGACACGGCGCTGACGAGTGACGCGGTGTTTACACTGGTGGCTGCGCTACTCAGCTGTGGGACAAGTACTTATTTTTATAAAGGAAATTTATGCTTTTGACATTGACAGAGTGAGAAAATACTTATGATAAACCGGTTCGAACCAGGTTATTTTATTACAGGATTTTTATGCAAAAAGTCAGCATAATGGGAAACCGGGGAAAGGGCAAAAAATTGTATGTGTATGTGTGTAAACTGATGGTGGAAGCTGGGAGTGAACTTTACTATGAGTACGTTCGAAACTGAACCTTTGGTAGAGCAATACAGTTACTGTGGTGGTGTTACAATAAGATAGTGCGGTCTTGATAGTGGCTACTGAATGATATGTCTGACTCACCATAGCAGAGATGGAGCTGCGAGGTTTGTCAGGGGTGGACTGGCCCTGCGACGTGGAAGCGGCTCCCAGTTTGGTGGCAAAGGTGTGCGATCGCCCGCCCACGGCGCCCGTGTAGGATAGTGCGGTCTTGATAGTGGCTACTGAATGATATATCTGTCTCACCATAGCAGAGATGGAGCTGCGAGGTTTGTCAGGGGTGGACTGGCCCTGCGACGTGGAAGCGGCTCCCAGTTTGGCGGCGAAGGTGTGCGATCGCCCGCCCACGGCGCCCGTGTAGGATAGTGCGGTCTTGATAGTGGCTACTGAATGATATATCTGTCTTACCATAGCAGAGATGGAGCTGCGAGGTTTGTCAGGGGTGGACTGGCCCTGCGACGTGGAAGCGGCTCCCAGTTTGGCGGCGAAGGTGTGCGATCGTCCGCCCACGGCGCCCGTGTAGGATAGTGCGGTCTTGATAGTGGCTACTGAATGATATATCTGACTCACCATAGCAGAGATGGAGCTGCGAGGTTTGTCAGGGGTGGACTGGCCCTGCGACGTGGAAGCGGCTCCCAGTTTGGCGGCGAAGGTGTGCGATCGCCCGCCTACGGCGCCCGTGTAGGATAGTGCGGTCTTCACTGGGGTGGCGCCTGTAACGCCTGATGACGGTGGTTGCGATGTTGGCGTGCGTTTCTCTGCTGGAAAAGAAATTAGTTTATGTATATGCACCAAATACATACAAAGAGTAAAAAAAGAATGGCTAAAGATAGGGAGAGATGAAAATAGCTATCCTAACCAATATTATAAATGCGAAAGGTTCGTTTATTTATTTATTTGTTTCTCTGCACGATTTATCTACTGAATCAATCTTCCTAAAATGCATGCACATAGTAAGAAGTACTGAGAAGGACACAGGGAAAAAGCACTATTCCCGTGGGAAATGCGCGGGAAAAAGCTAATACGCAATAAGGAGGACAGAATGGCTGAAGTTAGAGAAAAAACTCCAACAAGTAAAATAAGTAAGTAATTGTACTTATTTCGGTCTTCTTTATGTTTTTCTTGTCTTTTCTTTTTAATTGTTTTTATGCCCCCTTGCTCATTTGCACTCACTCCAAAACAAGAAAAAGCCTCCGGCTTTAAGTCCGCCATTATCATGTTTTATGTAAAGAAGGTAAATAACATAACATATAAACACGTATACGTATATAGTGTTCAACTTTCGTTTTATATTCTGTTTTTATCTGTGAGCTGATAGTCTTAAATAAAATAAAATAAAATAAAATAAAATAAAATAAAATAAAATAAAATAAAATAAAATAAAATAAAATAAAATAAAATAAAATAAAATAAAATAAAATAAAATAAAATAAAATAAAATAAAATAAAATAAAATAAAATAAAATAAAATAAAATAAAATAAAATAAAATAAAATAAAATAAAATAAAATAAAATAAAATAAAATAAAATAAAATAAAATAAAATAAAATAAAATAAAATAAAATAAAATAAAATAAAATAAAATAAAATAAAATAAAATAAAATAAAATAAAATAACATCATACCATGGTGTGGGCGGGCGTGCCTCGGCGTGGGCGTGGCGGCGGGGTGCGGCGCGGGGTGCTTGCTGGTCGCCGGCCGGTGCGTCGGCGGCGTGCGCGCCGTGCCTGGCGGCGCCGCGGCCGCTGTCGGCTGCGGAGGAGGGAACACGATATTAATCACAATTACAATTTTTTTGATTATCATCTAAGAGCAAGAAAAAGATTCGTTTTCCATCTTGACCTGACCAGGGTCGGTCTCGGGATTGTGATAGCCCTGGCACGATGATCACTAGGCCCCAGATATCGTTAAAAGTCAAAATATAACCTGTAATAGCACATAAGGCACCTATTTGTTATCCCGAAATTTCCACAGCTAGTATTAGTATCTCATGAGCAAAGAGCGGAGCAATGGTGAAGGCCGAGCCTTTTGTACACATGGATGACCTTCTGATTTCATCTCAAACCCTCAGTAACCAGCCGAAGAGCCGAGCTCATCATCCAGCCGGCACAAGGCCAAGCTTGCGCCGCCGCCTACGGCCTCGCTGCCTCTTCAGCAAAGAGCAAAAGCAAAAATACTCTTTCGGATATTCACCTAGTCCAAACCGACAATTCTGCTACGTTGATGACTAGATGACTTTTTGACTACTTCCCAACTTTGCTTTCAACCAAGTCGCAACTAACTGCACGTTTGAAATGGCCCCGCACAGTTCGCGAGGCGCTTGCACCTCGCGCCCCACGCGACATCTGTATTTTTTTCTGTGTTTTTATTTTATATGTTATTGCGTGTATTATACACAACCGTGTTAAATTTCACATATACTGCACTTACGTTTGTTGATTCGCACATTCATTACACATAATTGTTTATTTAGCTATTATTTTAACGCTTTTGGTCATTGATCGTCTTCCAAAACAAACACACCTGTTTGTTTCCGTAACGTCAACCCGTCACCTTGGATGTTTGACAGTGACGTTTGACAGTGACGTTTGACAGTGACGTTTGACAGTGACGTTTGGAAATGGTCCCTGTACATCGGTGGTGTGTTGCGACGGACGTGTTGCTAGAATGTTTTTTATTTACTTATATTTGTAAATAATATAGGTAATTGGTCAAAATTTATAGAATAATAATTTAAACAAGGATTTTATTAGATTAACTATATCTTTTTTCTCCGAGATGAATGAATGCCACACTTCGACGGTTTTGTCTCTGATCGAAATCTATGTTGTCTCTGATTTCGTGTCAACGCGAGGCTGACGTGGTAAAGGAAATAGGCCTCGACCAAGATGATCTTTCTTGGATTTCTTTTGGGATGGAACACGCCGCAGGGCTCCACGCCTCGCAATCTAGAACCTCCATGGGCGGAGGATAAGGTGGAGCGGTCATGTGAGTTCATCTCTCTGGTGTTCTGCTAGTTTTCCTATGAATATTGTAGACACGATGTTAATGGCATTCTCTATTGTTTCAGAGTGCACCGCTCTTAAACTTAGGTTTTAAGTTGTTAGTTTACGCTTTATTTTTCAATATTCCACGTTCCACGTGTTATACTTTATTAGTTTACTCGTTTAAACTATTTTTCTTCGTGCTCTGGCACGTGATTTTATGTCGTGACATGACTACTTCAGAATGAGTTCCCACTTATATTTTTCTTTCTTTTCGTTGTACATACTGGTTACAATGACCCTGACCCTAAGGGTAATCTCCTTCTTTGGATAAATAACCCCTATTTATCCCAGTAAAACAATAACACTTCATGTAAGCAAAGAGGATTGCCGACCACCATCTGATATGAGACCGCATGGCCAGGTGTCCCCAAATCAACAATCCAGGACCCCCAGCTGTTCCTACATTGCTGGGAATGACGAGGTGATGCAGTTTGCTTGAAGAAAAGAAAGGATCTAAATGGGATTTACCAAGTAACATTCATTTTATAACTAGAACTTAAACTTTAGAATTTATTTTAAGGCAGAGACTTTGCCTAATATGATTTGTTCCTAGTTTTATCACATAGAGAGGACGCTCTCAACCTTTGTTAAAAGGTAGGTCTTATAACCAATACTAAGAATAAGGACATTTTTCTATGTCATGTGTTTTCATAGGTTATGATAATTAGACTTTAGTCTTAATTAGTTTGTTTTAAGAAACATGTGAGAAAAGAAAGGATTTGTTAAAACATTCCTATAGAAAGAATTAGTAATAAGGAATAAGAATATTTATCTACTAAAAAGTGAGTTTACCAAATATGTATGTTTTCCTGTAATACATTTAACTTGATATATAAACAATTAACTTGTTTAACTGATTCCAACTAATAGTTGGTGGCGCCCTTGGTTAGAATAGAAACACAACATACACCTGGTCTCTTCCTTCAAATGTAACATTCCACAGAGCGACAAGAACCCACCGACCCACTCCGGAGTCTCCTACATAACGCACCACTGAGCTGGCTGTGCGGTTGTCCACCGGTGGCAGGCCGTGTGTTACACGCCTGTCCTATAGTGGGTAAGAGTTTTGGCGTACCCAACGTGTGGCCGAGTGATGTGAGATCAGTTCTTCTGTCAACTTCATCGCTTGGTGTTTTGAAGTTTGAGGTTAGTGTTGTTGTTATCTATATTTCAGAATTGATTTAAATATAATCCTTTAGAAATGGCTTCGTTAAGGATGAACTTTTATCATCTCCTCAGCGATGAGCTGAGATATGAACTTCTCATCCGAGGACACAAGAATATAAGAACAGTTGATGAGATGCGAGCCAAGCTTGCCTCGTTGACTAAATCGAATCGTCTAGCAGTGACAATTGATCCTGCTACATTAGAAATAGAATCAGAATTAGAAATTTGTGAGAATAAGATTAGTGACATCGTCCAACTTATTTCTTCATGTGCAGAGCAACTACGCTCTGCTGCCAGAAAATGTGCGCAGAGCGAATCCGGACAAACGAAGCGGCGGGAAGAATCCTGTACCGGAACTTCACCGGGAAAAAACCACCGGTAAAAAATAAGTACCGGGAAGAAATCTCCACGCGGCACCACGTTTGCCCGACTAAAACCTAAATAACTTAACGCAGTCTGCTACCACCGTAGCTTATGAAGGGAGCTACAGGGCCCTATATGATAACCTAACCTATAAATTAATTACACTTAAAAAACACTTACCAAGCTAAATCTTCTTTCTCTTCGGATCCAAACTTGAGTATCTTCGGGAAGGGGAATTCCTAATCACCCTACCTAACCCTTGAGATCTCAATTCCCCAGGACAAATAAATAGATTTCTTCCCGAAATCGGCTCGGCAACAGGTAGATGTGAGCGAGCAGCCACGCGTCACATCCCACAGGAGAAAGTCACAATGACGGGTACACAAACACAAAGTTCAATAGTTATTTAACAAACAGGAAATTCACAAATACAACTCAAGTTAATTAGCAATCAAAGAACGCGGGCCCTCTCGCGTATTAAAAATCAAACCGATATCGCATAGCAATGGCGACCGTCCGCGAGCCATTCGCACGAGCAAAGTGAAAACCCCGAACGCCCTCTGGCGGCAGCAATGCGAAACGCCCGTGTTTAGTTTCACCCATTATATTACAAACATCCCCCCGTCCCGGTCTGAGAAGCAGACCGCTAGCTTACTCTACGGGAAGGCGGGCGAGAGAGGTCACACCTCTCCTTAAAATCGAACCGTCGACCAACACCTCAGCCACACGCGGAGTGCCATCTCCGCCAAGAATCAAACGTAATATGCGAGCTCGTCGCCAAAGTAATGAGGGCAAATTTGCCTCTTTTAACAATACTAGATCACCCTCCTGGGAGGCTCAGTCCTGTCTGTCCACTTCACTCTTTGCTGCAGCAAATGCAAATATTCAAGCGACCAGCGACGCCAAAAGTCCTGGCTCATTTGCTGCAACATTTGAAAGCGCGACAACCGATATACGCGTTCGTCCTTCCACGGGTATTCGGGCAGGGCATTCAAAGGCCCTCCCACCAAAAAATGACCAGGGGTGAGAGCTTCCAAGTCATTTGGATCTGGAGATAGCGGACAGAGAGGACGAGAGTTGAGGACCGCCTCAACTTTACAAAACACTGTGGCCAGCTCTTCAAAAGTTAGAGCCGTTTCTCCGATAATGCGGCGGAGGTGGGTCTTTGCGGATTTCACAGCCGCTTCAAAAATCCCTCCCCAATGGGGGCAACTTGGGGGACTAAACTTCCAGGTTATTCCCCTTTGAGCAGCAATTTGACTTAAACTAGTACAATTTTTATCAATAAACACAGAAACATCCTTAAGATAATTTACAGTTCCTTTATAGTTTGTGCCATTATCCGACCTAATAAGGGAAGGTAGACCTCGACGCGAAACAAAGCGATCCAACGCGGCGACGAAGGCCTCCGTAGTCAGAGCCGATACCACCTCCAAATGGACAGCCTTGGTGGCCAAACAAACAAATACACACAAATAGCCCTTCACAATACGGGCATTACGAAAGGGAGAAGCCTTGATCGAAAAGGGACCGGCAAAATCGGTTCCAACGCCGTCAAACGGTCTCGAAGGTCGGATTCGATCAGCGGGCAAATCACCCATCTGTGGTTGCATCGTGGATGCCTTCAACCTATAACATGCAATACATCGAAACAGAACGCTACGGATTGCTCTTCGGGCAGACAAAATCCAAAACTCGCGTTGCAAAATAGCCAACAAAGCATTGCACCCAGCATGGGCGTTACGAATGTGTCGATCAGACACCAAAAGCTGCACCAAGGGTCCGCCCTTGGGCAACAACAGAGGATGGCGAGTCTCATATGGAAGATCCGCCTTCCGGAGCCTGCCTCCAACCCGAAGAAGCCCATCCGAGTCGATGTACGGGTTCAAACGAGCGACCGCGCCCTTCAACTTAGCGCGTGCGTCGCGCAAGATACGAAGCTCTGACTCAAACCGTCCGGTCTGCACGACACGGACCCAATGCAACAATGCGCTCCGGCGCTCTTCTGCACCTGCAATCGGCTCCAACCGCTTTGCCTGTGGGTTTCTACAATTATGTATGAAACGCTTAATCCAACTGGTAACACCCAGAAGCTTATCCAAGCTACTATACCGAGCAAGTAGCCAATCCGGCTCCGACGTCGTCTCAGCGACTACAGCATGTACACGGAGCCCAGTCAAACTCAAAGAAGTAACATCTGTCTGACAGACAGGCCAAGATGTTTCTGATCCCATCAGCCACTCTGGACCCCACCAGAGCGGGTGTGACACCAATTCTGGTGCCGTACAACCTCGGGAAGCACAGTCCGCTGGGTTAAGCTCTCCCGGCACATGTCTCCATGTTATATCAATTCCAATATTTTGAATTTGGGAAACCCGATTTCCCACAAAAACCTCCAAGGTATGTGGGGCCGCGCGCAACCATGCAAGCGCGACCTGGCTATCCGACCAGGCGAAGATGTCCCGTATCTCGACCGTGGCCGCCAGCTCACTGGCAACGTGATGCAACAATTTAGAGAGAAGGTGAGCTCCACTCAACTCAAGCTTGGGAATAGTCAGCCTAGTCCTGATGGGGGCGACCTTGCTCTTCCCTAACAAAAGCGAGACATTGACCCGGCCATCGGCGTCAACTGTCCGCATATAGACTGACGCGGCGTAGCCTCGCTCCGACGCGTCACAAAAGCCATGCAGGCTGGCTCGATATTTCCCGGGGGCAATATTCGACGAGGCAAGGCAATCCGATTGACTTCCTTAATCGATGAAAACAACTCGAGCCAATCATCCAATGGAGAGCCAAACAGCGGCTCGTCCACGAGACGCCCAAAGTCCAAAGTCTCTGAAGAAGACACTTTGCAGAGAATATCACTGGACTGATCCAACCGCTTGGATCAAACATACGGGCTATTACGGACAACACCGTTCTCTTAGTCCAGACCTTTGGTATTTCCAAGTCCACTTGGAATGTGAAAATATCGGTTAGCGGCTGGTACTGCATGCCCAGCACCGCTATCCTGTTGGGATCATCCCCATCCTCAAACAGGTGAGGGTTCTGTTGGTGATCCTCCGGGATCCCTTCTAGAACTCTAGGCTCATTGGACAACCACTTACGTAGCTCGTAGCCACCTGTCTTCAATATTTCGATCAATTCATCCCGCAGTAGGAGGGCCTCCTCAATACTTTGGGCTCCGGTGCACACGTCATCTACATACAAGTCACGTGACAGCACGGAAGCCCCACGGGGAAAGCGGATCCGTTCCCGCTCTGCCAATTCAAGCAATGATCTGATGGCGATATAGGGACTAGATTTCAAACCATACGTGTTTGTGTTGAGTTCATACACCGTCACAGGATCCTCAGGGCGCTCACGCCAGAGTATCAACTGGAATCGCCTGTCCTCAGGATGTATGACTGTCTGGCGGAACATCATCCGGATGTCCGCACCAAAAACCACTTGATGTCTTCTAAAGTTCAAGATGATGTCAATTATGTCCCTATGCAATTTGGGACCCGAATGCAAACACAGATTCAACGAAACCCCGTTCGAAGTGGGTGCGGACCCATCGAAGACGGTCCTCAATTTGCCTGTTGAGGCCTTTACCACCGCGTGGTGGGGCAAAAAATAATGCTCAGTTGAGCTCCAATCAACTCGAGCCGGAGACATGTGACCCAAATCCTCGTACTCGCGCATAAATTCAATATATTTATCGCGAAGTACGTGGTCACGCTGCATGCGTCGCTCCATGGACAGCAGTCGTTTCTCCGCAAGCGCCCTACTTTGCCCTAGGCTAGGACGAGAGGCAACAAAAGGTAACCTAGTTACAAACCGACCGGAGGGCAACCTCTCCGTGGTCGATCGAAAAAGGGCTTCGCACTCAGCGTGTTCCGGATCCATCCTGGAACTCATAGGTGGCTCCTCCACCTCCCAAAACCTTTGCATGGTCTTGGCCAAGGACGCTGATGCGACGACCGGTGGCTCCTCCACGGTGCTATTATCAAACACAGGGCCCATCAGGGCGAAACCAAAGATAGTAGACACTGCCATCAGTGAAGACGAACCCAGAGCCTTCTGTGTACCCAACAAAATCCAACCCAATACGTCCGAGCCCAGGAGCAAGTCCACTGGGCCGGGATGAAAGACAAAGGGGTCGGCCAAATCCAGACCCGAAACCAAAGACAACACACCCGGCGGTATGTCTGTCGAGGGTGCCAACCCGCAATGGTATCCATTACCATAGCCGAAGTCGTGATCCTCATTGTGGAGGACTTCAGCGAAGAAAAGGTGACAAGTGTCTGGCCCGTCAGACACTTCACTTGTATGCCACCAACTCCAAGAAGTGGCACAGGCGAGTCTTCCACGACTAAACCTAACTGGCGTGCCACTCGAGTGGTAACCAAACTGCTTTGAGCCCCTGAGTCCAACAGAGCTCTCAAATTAATGGCTTCCCCCCTACGACCCCATACGCGGACCACCGCGGTAGGGAGCAGAACCGTCCGCGGCTCTGTCCCAGCAAGGGAGCAAGCTAGTTACGGGCTCCCCACTCTCTCCAAACCAGGGGCGCGCCACTGACCCGGATAATATGGCGGGCGAGTGCACATCCCCACCTGAGGGGGGGCATAACCCGCGGCCCGGCCATACATATGGTACGGCGGGTGGTACTCCAGCCGTGGGTACTCGGGCAGCGGCGGAGAAAACCGCTGTGGCTGCATGTGTTGGGTATTGGTAACCCGCGTGGAGGGGGGTGTCCCCACTCTCACGTCCGATCTAGGGCCCCCGCCCATGGGGGCCCTATCCGGGGCCTGGCCAGCCACATACTGGCCATGACCTTGGGGCGCGTGGTCCCGGTCCGCCAAGACCCGCGCAGGTACGCGACCCCCCGCCCGAGGGGGGGTGCGACGAGCGAAGCCGCGTCCTCCGTCCGATGGTGGAGGGCTTCGCGCAGGAGCGCCCCCGCCCATAGGGGACCCCTGCCTCAACATCCGGGGGCCATCCCCGTTCCGGTTCATGCAGAGCATCGCGTGGTGCCGCCCACGGCATGCACTGCATGGTATGGCACTGGGACAGTCACGTGCATAGTGACTGCCCAAACAATAAAAGCAAAGTTCATGCCGCTTTGCCATGCGGCGCCTATCTTGTACTGGCAGTCTCTGCCAGTCCCTGCATTGCAGCAGGCTGTGGCCCATCCGGCCACATTGCAGGCAGTCCGCGTCCCCCGCGACTGCTGCCGTGTGTGCAACCCGCACACCAGCTCCACGCGGTGGCGGTTGCCGTCCCTGTTGGGGCCTACGTTCAGGCGCTCTGGATGGCGCTGAGTCCGTCATGGTATTCTCAGCCGCCCGTGCCTCAAACTCCAAAAACTTCACCAAGTCAGTGAATGTTGGTAGGGTGGTGCTGTCCCGTTCCGCATTTTCGCGCTCAAACCGCGAGCGGATGTCATTGGGCAATTTGCCCAATACAATGTGCACCAACAAAAAAGACCATTGGTCCACCGGCAGCCCCAGTGTGCGGAGCGCGTTACAGGCCACTGTAACGGGCGTGAGCAACTGCAGGCGCAACTGTGCCCTGTTGGCCACCTTGGGCAGGGCCATCAACTGTGCGGCGTGCGCATCCGCTAACAAACGTAAGTTTTGGTAGCGGGAGTTCAATAACTCCCAAGCCGTATCGTACTGGTCGTCCTCCACCCGGAGGTGCTGGATGAGCGACCGCGCTTCATCCTCAAGAGTGGAGAGGAGGTAGGCCATCTTCTGGGCCTTCGACAAATCCTGTCGTGCTACGACCAGGGACTCAAACATATTTTTATATGCTACCCACTCCTCCATCCTACCCCCAAAGTGGGACAGCTGAAGGGTGGGGAGCCGACCAGTAACCGCTGGTCCTTCCTGTCTAACAGGTGTGCGAGGGGCTGGTCCGCCAGCCTGTCTCGCCCTTATTGCGGTCACCGCCTCCGCGATATCATCGTGCAGACTCAGGATCTGGTCCATGTCCGCCATGTGACCTGCGTAGGCCTCCGGGGTAAGATCGGCTTCGGTAAGCGCCGCCATGGCCGCTTCCGCGCTAATCAATCGTGAGTGGAGGTGATCCGCTCTTAGCAGTATGGCGCCCTCCCTGTCCTTCCGGGACAGGAGTCCTCCGGCCGTCACAAACCATCTCAATTCGTTGGCGAGTGTCGCCCTAGCATTGGAGGCCCTCGCCATCGCGTCAAGTCACAAACAAAAAATAACAAAAGGTAAATAAAAAACAACAAAATCAAGCAACTACACGAAGAACCGCGGTAGGTATGAGAATGGCACAAACCCGGAACGCACGGTACAAACCGCAAACAAATACAAAAAAGGTTACAAATATTCTTATACAAACAAACTAAGAAAAATCTAATAATTTTTACAAACAATTAATTATTTTTTACAAACGAACAAATAGAGGGTAGATAAACTACGCTCTGCTACCAGAAAATGTGCAGAGCAACTACGCTCTGCTGCCAGAAAATGTGCGCAGAGCGAATCCGGACAAACGAAGCGGCGGGAAGAATCCTGTACCGGAACTTCACCGGGAAAAAACCACCGGTAAAAAATAAGTACCGGGAAGAAATCTCCACGCGGCACCACGTTTGCCCGACTAAAACCTAAATAACTTAACGCAGTCTGCTACCACCGTAGCTTATGAAGGGAGCTACAGGGCCCTATATGATAACCTAACCTATAAATTAATTACACTTAAAAAACACTTACCAAGCTAAATCTTCTTTCTCTTCGGATCCAAACTTGAGTATCTTCGGGAAGGGGGAATTCCTAATCACCCTACCTAACCCTTGAGATCTCAATTCCCCAGGACAAATAAATAGATTTCTTCCCGAAATCGGCTCGGCAACAGGTAGATGTGAGCGAGCAGCCACGCGTCACATCCCACAGGAGAAAGTCACAATGACGGGTACACAAACACAAAGTTCAATAGTTATTTAACAAACAGGAAATTCACAAATACAACTCAAGTTAATTAGCAATCAAAGAACGCGGGCCCTCTCGCGTATTAAAAATCAAACCGATATCGCATAGCAATGGCGACCGTCCGCGAGCCATTCGCACGAGCAAAGTGAAAACCCCGAACGCCCTCTGGCGGCAGCAATGCGAAACGCCCGTGTTTCGTTCCAAGCAATTATATTACAAACACTTCAGAATCATTGACACCTACGGGTCATGATAGAATTATTTCACGATTAACCCATATACAGCATAGGGTATGTCGTTTAGTCTCAGAAGATGAGTCTATTTTAGAAAGAATTTCCCTTTTAAAACAAGAATTTGAGAACGCATTTAAACTTTTGAATGTTGATATTACAGGTGAAGTGGGATTTTGCTTCAATGATTTGCATAGTGGTACATCCAGCGGTGTGACTCCAGTCAGTCCTCCGGTGGTTAGCAACCCCTCTACTTCTTCACCAGCGGTGATAGCGGCTGCATCGGCAATACGGTCAGGTGAGCTGCAGGTTACCATTGATCCATCTCGTAGTGTCTCAAAGTGGAATGTTAAGTTCTCAGGTAGAGATAGCAAATTAAATTTGCACGCTTTCTTAGAAAAACTAGAAGAGATAAGAATTAACAAGAACTGATATTTCCAGAACGTAAAGAATATGCTGACTCTTTGAAAGAGCTGCAAACTATTTTCCTTAAAGTTAAAGAACACTTAAGAAACGCCTATGCGAAAGGCAAGAAGTCTTATGACAAAAGAAAGAGAGATCTAGGTCTTAAGGTGGGCCAAGTAGTTTGGAAAAGGGACTACGTCTTATCCAAGGCAAGTGATAACTTTGCTAGTAAGTTAGCCCTAGGAACATTAAATGTGTGGTAGAGGAGAAAGTAGGTGATTTTACTTATCGCTTACGTGCCATAAATGGTAAAAAGATAGGTTTAACACACATAAAAGACATTATACATGTCAGTTCCTAAACATAGTTCATAAGTACCTAGCTATACGGTAGGCATAGAATAGAAAGTGAGAACCGAGTGTAATAGAATGAGAAAGGGTGAGTGAGACGATGAATGTCTACGGTATGATAGATAAGCCTGAAAGAGAATATGAAAGGTAGTGAGTCTGTGAACTAAATTTTTGTTTAACCCGCCGGTAGATCATATCGTTTTGGCTATATTTATTTTATGTAAGTAATTGAGAAAGAAGATAAAGCACTCGCTGTCATTTTGTATCCTGTCCTACAATTAGTTAAGATTCAGTTTAGGATAATTTCCTTTCAACACTCGAATGAGTTATAAACGTTTCTCACGTTATGTATTTCCATTAACAGTTATGTGTCGCACAGGCTGTAAGAAAAAGAGAATTTTCTGCAACTGCAGAAGGTACTGTAAGTGCCACCATGAGTTGTTACTGTTTATAGTACACTCACAGAATCTAAGAAGAGTTGTTATTTTAGGATACACTCACACGCTAGAATATAAGAAGAGTTGTCACTGTAAAGTGCACTCACATACACATAAATGACACATTTTATAGGTCATTGAACACTGAAGAATCATAGTAGGTAGGAAGGATGAATATCCTTGTATCTCCTCTCCAGTGGCATTAAGCTGATCCCAAGATTTAGGTCATAGGGCTGAAGAGGAGAATAAAGAAAAGAAAACAGAATAGGCTAAGATACGTTTAATTGTAAACCACATTAGTTATATAATAGAATTCCACTGAGACTCAGATGTCATTGGTAACTCTGTTGCTCATTGTTTAATTTTGCATGCTTTTATATCTGGTTAATCTGGTCACAGTCAATTTCTTTCAAGCTGACAAAAGGCATTTCCTAGAGACCATCTCCATAAATTTGTTTTGCGTCACTGCCGGACCTCTGGTATCGACGTCGGCGCAAGCAGTCTTCTACCAACGCGCGCGCTATGTGGACATGTCACAGCATCTCTTTTAATTATCGCAAAATCAACATTGTTAATCCGTGCGGGTGTGTGTACTTGCTTACGCATTGAACTGTCTGTGATTTGAATATTTTTTGGACTTTCGCCGCCTACAATACAAGTGACCTCGAGGTTTCCTTCGCCGCCTGACGTTTCATCTTCTCCGTGGCTTGGCAGAGTTTGGTAAGTGGCGTAATGCTATTTATGTGGTGGTTATCACTAGGAGTGTAATGTCAGATTATTTAGGAATGACTGTTATGGGACCTGAATGACCTAGACCGTTTTTTTGTTAGCATTTCTGCCATCGCGTTAAAGGACTATACAGGGCTCAGGGCTCTGTACGGTCCATATTTTGGTCCTTCGAGCCGGATTTAGGTCTTATTTTGAGTCCTAAACGCCTAGATTTTGTATAAAAAATTTAAAGAAATTTCGAGTAACTTTGTATTTTGTTGCATATCATCACACGATTATCGACCGTACTGCATAGGTTGTAAGGATCATTTTTGCTTTACCGGTTGGAACTACCGACAATAAGTTTATGGAACTAATTTCGTTATATCGCATTTTTCGGTTAATAAACTGTATGTATAACTCGATTAAATCGTTTATTCATATCGCCAAACAAGTTTGTTTCCGTCAAAATTCATAATTTCATCGAAAGTCCTATTTTTCCCACCGCGTGGTTATAGTGGGTAGTTTCGTGGGTCTTAGCGTGGTCTGGCCGTGACCCCCCCCGCCCCTCGCACATAGGAATGCACGCACGTCTTATGTTATAAACACCACTAACTATTATAGGTTTGAAGTAGTTTCGTTAAGTAAAAATATTCCGTTATATACCGACTGCATACATGTTAGGTTACAATCGTTGATAGATTTTGTTATCGCTTCGTCATAATAATCTCATTTATTATACGAATTTAATTGTTTAAATTATTGCAATTTGAACACCGCATCGCATGATTGGCGTAGACTCATTCCCGCATTTGTTTGAATTATTGCAATTCATTCATCTTATTTTCGCATCGCATTTTTTGTTTTGTTACCTATTCACGTCTCATAGTGAACTCGATAACTGTCAGGGATCTTTAGACAAGGTAACTAGTACACACATTAAACATCTCACATGATAACAGGGTTTATCTGTGAATGTGTGTGTATGAATCGCACCTATAATCGGTTATTCAGTTGTACTAAACTAGTATAATCGCGTCGTTATAGGTTTTTTAAACGCACAACTATTTGTTGTTGTTCGTCGTGTACTCACGTATAGCTAAGTACATACCGCATCGCATGCTGCTGCACTAGCACAGGTTCCGTGCATAGTAGCTGATTTGTTTACGTCGCTCTTATCAATAGTGTTTATTGTGACTATTGTGAGTGTTTCGTAGTCGCATCGCACCCCCGACGTTTTAAGTTAGGGTTGCGTACGCATATAGTAGTTTATAAAAAGTAGGTAGTAGGTTTTCTATTGGTTAAGTCCCTCCTATAGTACATACATCCTATTACTGTAGGTATTTCGCATTTTTAAGTAATATTGCTCGTTTGCTCGATTAAATTTTGTATTCGCTCATCATGGGTGACGAATTGCAACTCAAGCTTTATATAGGGAAACGGGATGCGTATTTTGCACGCATTCAGGAGATTTACGATTCATCTGAATCCCTGACCACTGAGAAGGCCCGGAAGAGTTTCATCGCACGAGCCAAACAAATAGACGCATTGCGTTCTCAATTTAGTGACGTAATTGATCATATTAACGCGTTATCTTTAAAATTAATTCAAAAATATGAGGTTACTTATAGTGCGTTGAATTCTTTTGATGATCTGGCTGGTGAGATAAAACTCACGCTGAGTTCATTGACTGAACCGCCTCAGTCTACTTCTTCTCCCAGCGAGAAATCTGCCCCTAAGGCTTGTCATATTAAAGTACCTAAAATCGAGCTTCCTACCTTCGACGGTGATATTCAAAATTTTCTATTTTTCTATGAGACATTTAAACGTGTTATTCACACTAATTCGGAATTGTCCGATAGTGATCGTATTCATTATTTGTTGAGTTGTCTCAAGGGTAAGGCTCGGAATATCGCGGCTGGCCTTACACCTTCCGCAGAAAATTACCGTGTGGTATGGGATGCCTTAATTGCTAAATATTTAGATAATCGCGCACTCGCAGTTAGCTATTTGAACCAATTATATGCGCTCCGGTCAACTGGAGGTTCAAACCCGGCTAACATTGAAAAATTATTTGATAAATTTACCGCTATTGTTTCCGGACTTAAACAATTAAAAATAGATAACTTAGCTGACTTTATTTTTACGCATCTGGGATTAAAATTATTAGACTCAGATATTGCAAAACAATACGAGATGTCGCTACGGGATTCACAGAAGGTAGATTACGACTCCTTTGTGAAATTCGTTAGAGAACAAATTAAAATTATGACTCGCGTTGCGCCGCCTTCGCGCGTAGCAACAAGTTCTAATACGAACACGCCTTCGGCGTCGTCAGTTAAGTCGCCGCATGCGTTCATTGCTACTGACAGCTGCTCGCTTTGTCATGCAGGTCAGTCTACGCATAGACACTTATTTAAATGTAGTGCTTTTCTAAAGATGAACACACATGACAGATACAAATTCGTAAACAACAATAAACTGTGTCGTAACTGTCTGAGTAATCAACATCATACGTCCAGTTGTAAGTCTAGTTTCACGTGTAGTAAGTGTCATTTAAAGCATCATTCTCTCTTGCACTTTGACAATAATAATAAGCCGTCTCTTTCGCACAATGACACTGCGCTCGCGCATGCAGCCAGTGCGTCGCCGTCTGTGTCGCAACCCCCGCGGCACCTTCCCCGCGGTCGCCTCGCTCCCGCAGTTGACGGAGGCATTGTGCAATCACACCATTGTCTCTCATAATCAACGTACGACTGAAATACTTGCGACTGCTAAGATTTTTGTTGTGAATAAAAGGGGAAGAAACGTTATAGTTAGATGTTTATTAGACCCAGGTTCGCAGAAAAATTATGTAACGTCGAGTTGTTGTAAAATGCTCGGCTTACCTATTCAGTCGGAAGTTATAACTACGGTAAAAGGGATTGGTGGGACATCACAGCCCATCCGTGGGTCTGTAGATGTTACTTTTTGTTCGCGGCTTCGCTCGCAACCCAAGTTCAAGGTCAATGCTTTAGTGTTGGATCAAATAACGGGTCAGCTTCCGTTATGTCGTATAAACGTTGCTGCGGTTTCCCACATCGATTCCAAGCTGCTTGCAGATGACACTTGGGGTTTGCCCGGTAATATAGATATGTTACCCGGTGTAACACTCTTCGCTAAGTTATTACGACCGGGACATATCGCCGGTGAGCAGGGGTACCCTGATGCATTGGAGACAGTTTTAGGCTACATACTGATGGGAGATGCACCTGTGTTGGAGTCACACGCTGACGACACACTGTCGTTTGTCGCATCGTCTTGTTCGGATTGTTGCGACTTGCGTAAATTCTGGGAGATAGAGAATGTTTCCTCTTCTTCTTCATTAAATGTGGACGATACTTACTGTGAAGAGTTTTATCGTTCCACTACCGCGCGCACTCCCTCTGGTAAATATGTGGCCGCGTTACCGCTCAAGAATGACTCATCATCGTTAGGAAAATCGTTTGACATCGCGCGTCGCAGGTTTTATAGCCTAGAACGTAAACTTAAATCGCGTCCTGATGTTAAGTTACTTTATGATGACGTCATCAAGGACTATCTGAAAAATAATTATATTTCGCTAGTTGAGAATTTTCCTTCGCATTCTTCTCATGCAGGAGACGCTGGTGAACGACAAGTCGCCTATTATATTCCTCACCACGCTGTAATACGTGATGATAAAACGTCAACTCGTCTACGAATGGTTCTGGACGCCAGTTGTCGTACTAGTAATGGCACCTCGCTCAACGACATCCTGTACGCAGGTCCTGCACTTCAGGCAGACCTTTTCGACATTCTGTTGAATTTTCGCTTATTTAGTGTTGCCATATCAGCTGATGTTAAAGCTATGTACCTTCGCATAGGTATTCGTCCGGAAGATCGTCCGCTACAACGTATATTATATCGGTTTAAGGATAACGAGGAACTCAAGGTTTATGAGTTCTCGGTCCTCCCGTTTGGGCTTAAGTGTTCGCCGTACATTGCTATTCGCACTGTCCAGCAGTTGTGTCTGGATGAAGGTGGGACGCTCCCTCTCGCTCGGGATATTTTACAGCGCGACATTTATATGGATGACGTAGTCAGTTCTGTACCTAATGTTGATTTTGCGATAGATTCGGCACATCAGTTGATAAAACTATTTTCGCTTGGTGATTTCCAACTCACGAAGTGGTCGAGTAATTGTGAGACGGTTCTTCAATCCATTCCAGAGTCCCTGCGACTTTCTCGGAGTGTTGATTTGAGTAAAGACACCACGCAAAAGATACTAGGCCTTCGTTGGTATCCAGAGGAGGATTATTTCGCCTTCCAGGTAACACCAAATAATCGCCCGTGCACGAAAAGAAATATTCTTTCGTCAATCGCACGTCTGTTCGACGTTTTAGGTTTGGTAGCACCTCTTATTTTATACGCCAAACTTCTTATAAAAGAGTTATGGCTCGCAAAAATTGGTTGGGATGACGCCCCACCGACTCGCATTGTTTCTTCTTGGGAGCAATTCAATCCGAATTGCCTCTCGTTTCGCAATTGAAATTCCCGCGACACGTCGGGGTCGTAGATAACTGTAGGATATCTCTCGTTGGGTTCGCTGACGCCAGTGAGAAGGCCTATGGTGGAGTAGTCTACGCCCACGTGGTCAACCCAGATGGCAATATTGTCGTATCGCTTGTGTGTGCGAAATCGAAAGTCGCACCACTAAAAAATGTTTCGCTAGCTCGCTTGGAGTTATGCGCCGCCTTGCTTTTATCAACTTTGATAAAGCGAGTACACACACTGTACGCAGCTCGGTACCCTATCGAGGCTGTCGTAGCGTTTTCGGATTCGACTGTAACGCTGAGTTGGATTCATTCCGCATCGCATCGCTGGCACACGTTCGTGGCCAACCGCATCGCTAAGATTCATGAGAATCTATCGGCAGATCACTTCTTCCACGTAAGAGGGTTGGAAAATCCGAGTGACTGCCTCTCGCGCGGCCTAACGCCGGCCCAACTAGTCCACCACCCGCTGTGGCTATCCGGACCGCCGTGGCTTGCTCTACCCCGCGACGAATGGCCAATTAAACCATTCGCCTCTAGCGAATCACAGGAACTTCCCGAAATGAAATCGGTCGCTCTTCCTGTGCTATCGCTCCCCGCATCCTCAGATGAAAAAGGTTCGTCTGAGAACATATTGTATGAACGCGCTATCAGGTTTTCATCCTGGTCAAAGTATTTGAAAACTATTTGTTTTGTATATAAATTTTTGAGACTGCTTCCTAAAGGATCAGTCACCGCTTCTGACTTGGAGTTCGCTGAACGTATAGTATGGCTTACAGTTCAAAAGGTTCATTTTTCACATGATTTAGATTGCTTATCTCGCAATAAGTTGTGTTCTAAACAAGTACAAAAATTAAGCCCATTTATTCATAATGGACTTATTCATGTAGGAGGTCGCTTGTCCAAGTCAGAACTTCCATTTGATGCGCAACATCAAATACTTCTTCCGCGTCAGGATCATGTAGTAGAGCTGTTAGTCTCTCACTATCATACATCCAACTTCCACACAGGTCCTAGCCTGCTCGTATCCTTGCTACGGCAGCGCTATTGGATATTGTCCGCGCGCCGCGTCGCTCGTCATATTACATTTAATTGTAATGTATGTTTTCGAGCAAGGCCGCGGCCGGTTTTTCCCATAATGGCTGATCTACCGCAATGTCGCGTGGAGACTGCTCCTAAAGCATTTTCACATACAGGGTGTGACTACGCAGGACCCCTACATATCACTTCCGTACGTGGTAGAGGTCAGAGGTCTAGGAAGGCATACATATGTCTTTTTACGTGCATGACGACGCGCGCTCTACATCTGGAAGTCGCTTCAGATTTGAGCACCGTTAGTTTTCTATCGGCATTTAAGCGCTTTCTGTCACGCAGAGGCCCGGTAGAGTTCCTCTATACGGACAACGCGACTAATTTTATTGGTGCAAAAACGTATCTTCGCGACCTGTATAAGTTTTTGTCACAGGAGTACCAATCCATTTGGGAAAAAGAATTGGTAGAGCACCGCATTACGTTAAAAACAATTCCATGTAGAGCTCCCCACTTCGGAGGAGCTTGGGAGAGTCAAATTAAATGCGTAAAGACCCATTTATTAAAGGTTATTGGGCAACAAATTTTGACGTATGACGAGCTCAACACACTGTTGACTCAAGTAGAGGCTCTGCTCAACTCGAGGCCACTTTATCAGCTTAGTTCTGATCCGTCAGAGTTATCCGCTCTGACACCCGCGCATTTTTTGCATACTAAACCGCTCGTATTTTTACCCATTCGCGACGTCAACGAAACGCGCTTACATCTTGTTTCGCGATATGAATTGACGGACAAACTTGTTAATTCCTTTTGGAAACGGTGGCGACAAGAGTACTTGCACACCTTACAATCCAAACAGAAATGGAACACGCCAAGTAACCCTGTCAGAGAAGGGATGGTAGTCGTCTCTATGCAGGACAATGTTGTACCACTTACCCTTGCAATGGCCCTTGGGTATAATCACGCAAGTTTTTCCAGACAAATCTGGTGTAGTTAGAGTCGCTTCTGTAAAGACCAAAGATGGTGTCTTACGAAGCCGACCTGTAGTTAAGTTGTGCCCTTTGCCAACTCAATAGTTAATACAAACTTACTTACTCTAGTTTATAGCATTTAGATAGGTTAGTTAAGTATCGCATCGCTTCACTTCTCGCATTTTGTTTAATTTGTTATAAAAACAACTCGCTTTTACTCGTAAGTAGTGCCATATCGGGATCATAACTTTAGGTAGATAGAGTATGTGATGATATGCAATTTATAGAGTAGTTTTCGCTTTAGTTTTCGGTTTTTTGAAAGTAGGATCTTTCAAGCCGGGGAAGATGGTTAATCTGGTCACAGTCAATTTCTTTCAAGCTGACAAAAGGCATTTCCTAGAGACCATCTCCATAAATTTGTTTTGCGTCACTGCCGGACCTCTGGTATCGACGTCGGCGCAAGCAGTCTTCTACCAACGCGCGCGCTATGTGGACATGTCACAGCATCTCTTTTAATTATCGCAAAATCGACATTGTTAATCCGTGCGGGTGTGTGTACTTGCTTACGCATTGAACTGTCTGTGATTTGAATATTTTTTGGACTTTCGCCGCCTACAATACAAGTGACCTCGAGGTTTCCTTCGCCGCCTGACGTTTCATCTTCTCCGTGGCTTGGCAGAGTTTGGTAAGTGGCGTAATGCTATTTATGTGGTGGTTATCACTAGGAGTGTAATGTCAGATTATTTAGGAATGACTGTTATGGGACCTGAATGACCTAGACCGTTTTTTTGTTAGCATTTCTGCCATCGCGTTAAAGGACTATACAGGGCTCAGGGCTCTGTACGGTCCAATATCCATTAAGATATTAGAATAGAATTGTTTGCCGATGGGGTCGTTGTCATTCGTTGGTCGACCTTGTCTCGGAGTATTTTTGTTTTTGTTTCGCGAGTAGTGCCTCGTACCTCACCCCTTCTTCGCTCTTGCCAAGGGGGTATGTTGCGTGTATTATACACAACCGTGTTAAATTTCACATATACTGCACTTACGTTTGTTGATTCGCACATTCATTACACATAATTGTTTATTTAGCTATTATTTTAACGCTTTTGGTCATTGATCGTCTTCCAAAACAAACACACCTGTTTGTTTCCGTAACGTCAACCCGTCACCTTGGATGTTTGACAGTGACGTTTGACAGTGACGTTTGACAGTGACGTTTGAGATGACGTTTGGAAATGGTCCCTGTACATCGGTGGTGTGTTGCGACGGACGTGTTGCTAGAATGTTTTTTATTTACTTATATTTGTAAATAATATAGGTAATTGGTCAAAATTTATAGAATAATAATTTAAACAAGGATTTCATTAGATTAACTATATCTTTTTTCTCCGAGATGAATGAATGCCACACTTCGACAGTTTTGTCTCTGATCGAAATCTATGTTGTCTCTGATTTCGTGTCAACGCTAGGCTGACGTGGTAAAGGAAATAGGCCTCGACCAAGATGATCTTTCTTGGATTTCTTTTGGGATGGAACACGCCGCAGGGCTCCACGCCTCGCAATCTAGAACCTCCATAAGCGGAGGATAAGATGGAGCGGTCATGTGAGTTCATCTCTCTGGTGTTCTGCTAGTTTTCCTATGAATATTGTAGACACGATGTTAATGGCATTCTCTATTGTTTCAGAGTGCACCGCTCTTAAACTTAGGTTTTAAGTTGTTAGTTTACGCTTTATTTTTCAATATTCCACGTTCCACGTGTTATACTTTATTAGTTTACTCGTTTAAACTATTTTTCTTCGTGCTCTGGCACGTGATTCGATGTCGTGACATGACTACTTCAGAATGAGTTCCCACTTATATTTTTCTTTCTTTTCGTTGTACATACTGGTTACAATGACCCTGACCCTAAGGGTAATCTCCTTCTTTGGATAAATAACCCCTATTTATCCCAGTAAAACAATAACACTTCATGTAAGCAAAGAGGATTGCCGACCACCATCTGATATGAGACCGCATGGCCAGGTGTCCCCAAATCAACAATCCAGGACCCCCAGCTGTTCCTACATTGCTGGGAATGACGAGGTGATGCAGTTTGCTTGAAGAAAAGAAAGGATCTAAATGGGATTTACCAAGTAACATTCATTTTATAACTAGAACTTAAACTTTAGAATTTATTTTAAGGCAGAGACTTTGCCTAATATGATTTGTTCCTAGTTTTATCACATAGAGAGGACGCTCTCAACCTTTGTTAAAAGGTAGGTCTTATAACCAATACTAAGAATAAGGACATTTTTCTATGTCATGTGTTTTCATAGGTTATGATAATTAGACTTTAGTCTTAATTAGTTTGTTTTAAGAAACATGTGAGAAAAGAAAGGATTTGTTAAAACATTCCTATAGAAAGAATTAGTAATAAGGAATAAGAATATTTATCTACTAAAAAGTGAGTTTACCAAATATGTATATTTTCCTGTAATATATTTAACTTGATATATAAACAATTAACTTGTTTAACTGATTCCAACTAATAGTTGGTGGCGCCCTTGGTTAGAATAGAAACACAACATACACCTGGTCTCTTTCTTCAAATGTAACATTCCACAGAGCGACAAGAACCCACCGACCCACTCCGGAGTCTCCTACATAACGCACCACTGAGCTGGCTGTGCGGTTGTCCACCGGTGGCAGGCCGTGTAATACACGCCTGTCCTATAGTGGGTAATAATGTGCCAAATAAATATTTCCTTTCTTTCTTTCTTTCATCTAGTAGTTACCATACCTTGGCTGGCGGCTGCTTGGCCGGCTTGGGCTGCAGCGGCGCGGGCGCGGGCGGCGGCTTGGCGGGCGCCGCGCGCGGCAGCAGCGCGCAGATGTCGGCCTCGGGGTCGCGGATCATGGCCGCGATCAGAGCCCCCGCTTGCTTCGTCGCTTCTGCTGAGCCCCTGGACGAATAAAATCGCATTAAATTGCCATTCATTACTCTCTCAGCCAAAAGACAAGGCATTCATTACTACTTCTACTATCTGGGCTCATTGACCCAAAGTGAGTCTTGGCCTCCAACACAAGAGCACGCCAGGGTCCCTGGTCCCGCGCAAGCTCCCGCCAGTCGTCGCCAGCTTGCAACTTCAAATTAATTCAATAAATAGATTAATTAATTTCTTTATTGCAATTGGCATTCATTACTAAAAATAATTTTAGGTGCAATATTTTATTGACTGGAATTTGTGGTTACTCAGTCGGAAAGGCGCTGGTAGATCTCGGGCCAATAACCCGCGAAATGGCGACGCTACGGACACTTTCATTTGTTAAATTGGAAGCTGTGACGGTCTAACTCAGGGAAACCGAGAAAGAGTTATGTAAACCAACTGAAAGAGAAAGCAGGCGTCGTGTCGTATCAAGACCTTAAATATTAAGCCGTGAATAGAGAGGTGTGTCTATTTATTTTGTTAAAGAAACCAATAGTGTTTACAGCAAATACAGTTCAAATCTTATTCTATAACAAGGCCAATAAAAGGTTTCTCTTGCTATCACAATAATATTGTCGATTGAATAGTGAAGAAAACGTAATGAAAGTGCACTAAAAATACACACTCGTATACAGGAAGAAGCGAATACAGGAAGATGAGGAGATCCGTATGAGAACTAAAGTAACCGCCATAGCCCGCAGAATCGCCAAACTTAAGTGGCAGTGGGCGGGGCACATAGCTCGCAGAACAGATAGCCGTTGGGGCAGAAAAGTTCTCGAGTGGCGACCACGAACCGGAAAACGTAGTGTTGGCAGGCCTCCCACTCGGCGGACCGACGACCTGGTGAAGGTCGCGGGTTGCGCATGGATGCGGGCAGCGCAGGACCGGTCGTTGTGGAAATCCTTGGGGGAGGCCTTTGTCCAGCAGTGGACGTCTTTCGGCTGAGAGAAGATACAGGAAGAAGCACTTAAACAGGAAGAAGAAGAAGACGAGCTAACTCACTTGATGGTGATGATCCGTTCGCCCTGTCCCTTGCTCTGCTTGTCCACTTCGATGTGCGCGCCGGTCGCGGACCGGATCGCGTTGATGTTGCTGCCGGCGCGGCCGATGACCCGCGAAATGGCGTGAGACGCTACGGACACTTTCTTGCATCTGTTCAACAATATATGTACAGTCAAGAATCTACAAGGCAATATGACCTTTAACGCTAGGCAATAAGATCTTCGAGGTATGACTGCACTTATGACCCTTGGCTTCACAGTGCGATAAGGCAATATCATCAATATATATAAGATTCTTCCGTTACCAACCGAATAATTGACAGAGAAGGCACAGCCAAAACTACAGGGTGTAGGAAGCTGAAATTTAGCATTTAGGTTCCTTAGGGAGTGTAGGGGAGCACTATGAGAGGATTTCCCAAAATTCCCCCGGGAACAAAGTCCCGGGCCAATATTAGTGAAAATTCAAATTTGAACGAAACCTCACAACTACAACCTCGTTGGTGGCTAACTTCACGTCGGCCGAAAGGGAGACAAAATAAAAAATGCTTGTTTGGAGACAGGTACCACATTCGCGCAAGTTTTGCGGAATGTGTATAAAGGCCCATTTACACATGCAAGTTTCTTGCCTGTTGCATACAATTAAATTTAAGCAAGTAAATACTTGCATAATCTAGACAACAGTTGTTTGCAATTATTCATAGTCAATAGGGATGATGACTGGGTAAAAAATAAAATATATGATGCTATTTAAATAATGAAACATTATAATTGAATGTCACTTTAATTGATCAATTTTATTTATAACATGGTTTACTATTTTTTAGTTCTAATTAAAGTATATTGGGAATGCTTTTTGACTCCATTAAAAGTGACGTCACCGTTGAGTACTGTCATACAAGTCCCATATAAATTATTGTTTCTGACATTTAGAAAAAAGTAACTAATTGGACTTGTTGTCATCTACCCTATTGTTGCACTGCAATTATTTCTCTTGTATGTACAAGAAACTTTTACCGTCTAAACGGCCCTCAACCTTCAACTTACCCAGGCTCGACGGTGGAGACGGCCTGCACACTGGACTTGCGCACGACCTCCTTCCAGCCCTCCTCTCGTCTGCCGCCGATGCAGCCGCCCTTAGGAGACGTACTCTTGCCTTCTATCTCCCATCTGTTGTAATTTATTCATCGTTAATATCGTTTTAAATTTAAAGATCCTTTTAACTATGGTAGCTTTTCACATGGCTTTTTTGTTGGCGTGATTGCACCCGATCGACGAACGGTATGCTTCTTCAGAATCAAAGAGTATTTAGAATGGAGGACGCATGCGGGGGTGAAGTCGCGCGCCAACGATATGACAAAGCAATCTGGTCACATGTTTTCCGCATCCAATACGCGGCCGGCATTCTGGCATGAAGTCGTTATAGTTTATGATTTTTAAAATTCGCGATTATTTGAGCCAGTCACAGCGACTGCCGTATGTTCCCCTCCCGCAAAAATCGGTGAACTGTGATTGTATCGGACAATATGCCTACGTGCTCTCCATTCTAAATACTCCTTGGTCAGAATCTACAAGGATACAAAGAACTATAAGGATCTTTATGGAGTTTTACATTAACACGAGAGAGGGAGAGAGAGAAAACTACGCAAAGCAACGCCGATTCTCCACAAACACCACATAGTCATGTAAAAAGTATCACATATTAAGCAGAGTCTGCTGCGCCAAAAATTGAACAATGTTCGTGAACAGAAAATTTATGTATTTTTTATTTATTTGTTGCAAAAATGTATTTTTATGACAATTAACGTTGCTCTCACTCTCTCTATAATATAAAAACAAGTACTGTATGTATTGTACAGTCCCGAGCATTAATTAAGCATTAACACTCCTTTAGACAATGTGCTAAAATCTAAAATTGAATACATATTCGTGACTGTACATTTCAGATATCTGTGTTTTCAACACAATATAACATTTTTGATACATTCATAAACAATCTACATATGTGTCAATCCACGGAAAAAGGTACCTTATGGTCGTTGGCACTTACGACTTTGTGCTTATTATAAGCTAAGTAAATTCGTAGTAATTTATTTTTCGCGCCAATGACCATAAGGTACCTTTTCCTCATATTTATTTATTATTTTGAAAAACTAGGACGTATAAATAGCAAATGGTAATTAAGTAATAAGTTATGAAAGAAAAACCAAAAATCAATGTCAACTAAAATCATGCACTAATAATGAGCTAAAAACCGCAGCAAAAATTCCACATGCAAACCATGAAATGATAGAATAACTACCAATGTTATGCCAATATATCTTGAATGAGTTATAAAATATTTCTGAACAAAACATAGAGGGAAATAATAGAAAACACTTTCCATAGACACTAGATCAATAGACCTAAAGATTTGATATTATTTCTGTGGAAACTGTCTTAATTGTTTTTTATTTGTTCATAGCTAAATTCTCGTATTCACTAGGCAACAATTGACGCGCAGCTTACAAGTACATATTATCCTATCTCACTAACTTCAACTTACTAAAGTGAAATAGCACATTGTGTTTCTCACTCATGTAAATTGTACAGATTGACATGTTGCGCATCAATTTCTGCCTAGTGGATAGGAGGCCTAAAAACATCAAACAAGATATATGACAATATCCATTCCTTATCATAAATTGAGCCAAGTTATTTTTGATAAATATACACTTCAGGATTTGTCGTCATAAATAAGGTCGATTAATTCGGCCAAAATATTAATTATTAGTCAAGTATGAATGAGTTTAATGAGCTATAAAAATAAAATGCGAAAGTCACGCTTTCACGGCTAAACCGACTTTGATGAAAATTGGTTCTGAGAAAGTTACAAGACCCGAGATGAAATATGGACTACTTTTTTAAAAATTAACCCCAAGCAATAGGTTGAAATAAGGGGTGAATCTTAACACACAAGGATAATTTAAACCGCGAGCGGAGCCGCAGGCAACAGCTAGTTTGGAATAATGCTCGTTTTGTAACAATAAGATGAGATGAAAGACGGCTGACGCGTTTGACACTGATTCATGTTTAACTATCGAGTGATGTATCGAATATCGGCACTTACGGGTAGCTGTGTGACTTTTTACTCGAGTCAATCTCGTCTTTATCCACATTGTATCGAGTGGATTCGAACACTTGGCTCTTTCTAGAGTTATTGCCGTATTTGTACAACTGTACTGTTATGCTCTTAGGACTATCCTCTTCGGGTTTTCTGCAACGATAATAATCACTCCTTTACCCCTCTAGAATTTAGTACTTACCACTAGGAAGCGTAGAGCGGACTGGCATAAATACTCCGAACCACTTTTCATGATTAGGGATTTGATACAGATTGGATACCGCAAATTGGGCAAAGATAAGTTACAAAAAACGCTGTAAACTAAGAATATATCTTTTACATTTTCAATTATTTATTAACATAATATTTCAACGGGTCATTCACGTGCTGCACTGTCAGGAATTGCCGACCAGTTTCGGACCTATCAGGGGACCATTTTCAAGGCTAGTACAGGAATTATTTATTTAGTGGTGATACGAAAAGATGGTTCTTTTATTTTATGCCGAGTCCACTCTGCGCTTACACTGTATATTATATTCAGAACAGTATCTCTACCTACACTATTGTGCGTACAAAAAATAAATACTCAATCAAGCACAAAAAACTACATGCATGCACTTTTATCACCATTAAGCCCACGACTATCAAGTGGTAATTTCTGTGTTATTAATTAATTTGAAGAAGTCATTGTTATTTCAGTTGTCGCTTTTACAAGAGGCGAACACAGAATACTTTGAAATAGGAAAGTTAATTCTCTAAGAATAATGTAAAGGAGTAGTTTATTTCAGACAGTTTGGCATGCTCTAAATTCTGAAGCATTTTTTTACTTTGCTAATAAAAGCATCAACATAGGACCTGATGTTATAGATCCCACAGATTGCGTAGTCAACGATTTGTCTATTTGAGTGGTATGCAAAATAGATGGCATTTTGGTATAAGTACTATCTATTTGGCATACTAATCAAATAAAAAAAAATACAACCGACTTGAACACATCTCCTTTTTTCTATGGAGTCGGTTGATAAAGTATCGACATTTGCATATTCTGATAGATTTTCGTAATTAAAATAAGCCAAAATTTGATAAGTGTTATTCCATAGATAGAAACACAGACTGTATAGCAAAAAAAAGCGAACAAAACGCTAACGGTAAGATCTACATGACATCACAATATGCGTGTATTCTCGTTGTTCCCATTACAGGGTAAACAGAACTTCATAAAATTTTCTTACTTATTGAATTTCCTTTGTCTCATGGCGTATGTGGCAAGGTTTTCTTACCGGTACCACAGGGCGGGCGCTTCATAGAAACAGCGCGTTAAATATGCCTACTACTACTACAAATGAAACTGTATATCCGTGAACACGTCAGTAACACGTCAATGTGTGCGTTTTCATAGTCGAACGTCCCACAGTTACACAAGAACGGATTGCGGGAGGGGCAGGGAGTTTCCTTTCTGTACGTAGTACTAATATTAATTCTGTGCCGGTACCAATGCTCATATAAAGTACCAGAAAGTATGTAACTTTCTGGCAGTTTATGATAACTTGGCACCGGTAACAAGCTCAGGTATGAGGACAACGGGAAGTAATTTTAATTATTTTATTAAATTCTCTTGGTCCCCATAATGGGGACGAAATCTAGTTTATTTCAGACAGTTTGACATGCTCTTAATTCTGAAGTATTATTTACTTTACTAATCTATGGGAACATCAGGAATAAACGACAACATCGCAGCGCTAACTACCCCCTACTGCTATCTCTACACTCACTTGTCATGTTTCTTGTCGCCGCGGCGCTCGGGCGCGGGGAGGGGCGTCGCCTTGGCGGGGGTGGCGGGGGGCGAGGCGGGCGCCACGTTCTCCTTCTCTAGCTTCTTGTCTGGCTTGCTTTCCTTTTCCGGTTTCGTTTCCGGTTTTTGTTTATTCTGTAAAAATTTGTTCAGTTAATTTGTGTTATTTTCTAGTTTCTTGTCCGGCTTGCTTTCCTTTTCCGGTTTAGTTTCGGGTTTTTGTTTAATCTGTAAAATTTGTTCAGTTACTTTGTGTTAAGCTCCTCCTTTGCCCATTGCACAAAGTAAGATTTCATAGATATGTTAAAAATCATGAGAGGCGAGTTTCATGGAATAACTCGTTTGTTCTGACATAAAACTTCTGACATAAGACTTTCTCAGAAATCGTAAACAATGCGTAAAAATTGTCAATCACACTAGCGAAGAAGCCCCTGTTACTTACGGTGTACCCCAAGGCAGTGTCCTTGGGCCTACCCTTTTTCTTATTTACATAAATACACTTTGTAACATGAACATTAATAACGGTAAAGTTTTTTCATACGCTGACGACACCGCAATAGTATTCATAGGAGAAACATGGGAAGACGTTCGTAAAAGCACTGAAGAAGGTTTGACCAAGGTCGCTGGTTGGCTAAGACGCAACTTACTAACTTTGAATACCTCGAAATCGAACTATATAACTTTTTCTAACTATAATAGTTCACAGCCTATAAATTTTGAAATAAAAATACATACATGCAATTCTAATAAAGATGGCTGTGGCTGTGATATAATCAATAAGACTGCCAAGATAAAATATCTAGGTGTCGTTATTGATCAGCGTCTCACCTGGCACGACCATCTAGACCTTGTTATGAACAGAATCCGCAAATTGATATGGATCTTCAAATCTTTGAGACATGTCGCTCATACGAAACTATTAAAACAAATTTATTTATCACTTGCCCAATCAATCATAGTATATTGTATTCCGGTTTGGGGTGGAGCTACTAAGACGAAAATGCTGGAGTTAGAAAGGTCTCAAAGAGCATTACTAAAAGTTATGTGCTTTAAACCGTACACCTTTTCCACTATTTGTTTATACAGGCTGTGTGATCTGCTCACGGTTCGAGGACTGTATATTTTAAATTGTGTTCTAAAATTTCATAGGACTTTCAAGTTTGATCCAAATGAATTACGCAGAAGACGAAACCGTGTGGTTGTACCACTACCCGTTGTTAAAACTAAATTTGCTGGACGGCAATATACGCGACAATCTGCATTCCTATATTATAGATTAAATAATAAATTAAATTTTTATTCTCATACAAAATACATATCTAAAAAAATTATTACTGCATATTTAAAATCCCTAAGTTATGATGAAATTGAAACCTTATGTGAATAGTCCCACTTATTTGACAGCACAGCACACACACGTTATGCTCACACACACAAACACGCATTCTCTCATCTATACACATACACAAACATAAAATAGGTAATTAAAATAGGCTAATGCAATAGTTTTTAGTTATATAAGTACCTTAATATGTACATACTGTTGTTATTGAAGAGCGGGATCTCCTAACACAGGTAATTATTTACTTAAATGGAGATCCCAATCACAAATAAGATAATGTAAATGGTACAAAAATAAAGAATTTTTAATTTAATTTTAATTTAATTTAATTTAAAAACAATCAGCAAGATTTTGATTATCTGTACTACCAGCAGAAGCTACTAATTTGATAAGAAGAAATTTGAAATTATCATAAAATTAAAATTGCCATTTAAGAACTAGGCCTTCATAAGCATAGATTTAGAGTAATTTACATGATAATATTTAATAAATTATACAAGGAAGATCTCATTATTAATAGTCCTAAACAAGATATCGTCCCTAGACATCATAAAAACAACTCAAACGCTTACCTTATCTGGCTGTTTCTTTGCAGGTTGCGCGGGCGCAGGGGGAGGTGTCTTCTCTTCTTTCTTTTTCTTCTTATTCTTAACGCTTGGGGCTGGGGGTGCTTTTACATCTGACGAGGAGCAGGAGCCCTGAGAAGGAAATTGTACGTACATGTTGAGAAATATTGCCATACAGAGTTAACTTTATTTCTAGGAAAAATACCCATAATACAATAAGTATTTTTTTTAATTATTTACAAGAAAATGCTGCATTCATAACATTTTTAAAAATTCACTTGTAGCAAGAAAATTTTTAAGGTCAGGAGTCGACTTTTGTTTGCGATTGGCCCGCCATCTTGTGGTGCGCAGTCACAATAGCTGTACGATAGTTACCTGCGAGTTGGCGTCGATGCCGGAGTCGCCCTCCTCCTTGGCCTGGGGCTCGTCGTCGGGCTCGCCAGTCTCGGACTCCAAAGCCTTGTCATTCTGACTGTACAGTGTTCTTGTTAGCGATTGGCTCGCCAGTCACAATAGCTGTACGATTGTTACCTGCGAGTTGGCGTCGATGCCGGAGTCGCCCTCCTCCTTGGCCTGGGGCTCGTCGTCGGGCTCGCCAGTCTCGGACTCCAAAGCCTTGTCATTCTGACTGTACAGTGTTCTTGTTAGCGATTGGCTCGCCAGTCACAATAGCTGTACGATTGTTACCTGCGAGTTGGCGTCGATGCCGGAGTCGCCCTCCTCCTTGGCCTGGGGCTCGTCGTCGGGCTCGCCAGTCTCGGACTCCAAAGCCTTGTCATTCTGACTGTACAGTGTTCTTGTTAGCGATTGGCTCGCCAGTCACAATAGAAGTACGATAGTTACCTGCGAGTTGGCGTCGATGCCGGAGTCGCCCTCCTCCTTGGCCTGGGGCTCGTCGTCGGGCTCGCCAGTCTCGGACTCCAAAGCCTTGTCATTCTGACTGTACAGTGTTCTTGTTAGCGATTGGCTCGCCAGTCACAATAGAAGTACGATAGTTACCTGCGAGTTGGCGTCGATGCCGGAGTCGCCCTCCTCCTTGGCCTGGGGCTCGTCGTCGGGCTCGCCAGTCTCGGACTCCAAAGCCTTGTCATTCTGACTGTACAGTGTTCTTGTTAGCGATTGGCTCGCCAGTCACAATAGAAGTACGATAGTTACCTGCGAGTTGGCGTCGATGCCGGAGTCGCCCTCCTCCTTGGCCTGGGGCTCGTCGTCGGGCTCGCCAGTCTCGGACTCCAAAGCCTTGTCATTCTCGCTGTACAGGGTGTTCTTGTCGTTTTCCGCCTGTAGTTTGCGTCGCTCCTCCTGATGATGGAATACAATCTGTTTCATTGGTAAAAAAAAGTTTATCAACAGAAAACTGGGATAGACATTGGGTGGATTTTGGCAGTATACATTTTTTTCAGTCAAAATTTTCCATCGTCCTATGTATTAAATTTATGTTACCAGGTAACATTTTGTGAAAGGGATATTCTGTGAAGCGAATTTCGATACACCCTATTTTTGTAACAACTAATACCTTCTTCTCCATCTTTATTTAGATTTATTTTATTTGTAACACCAACAGGTTACATGACAAAACCTTACAATTATCATAAGTGCTTTCACGCAACCCAATAAAAGGTGAACACAAAATTCTTAAATTTTTAAAAATATGATTAAATTTTGAATAAAATTAGTATAGTTTCAATTAGTTAGCTTGCTAACTGTTTTGTTTATGCTATCAGGAAACATTTTGTGAAAGGAATTTTCTGTAAAAGCGAATTCTGATACACACCAAAGGTTGGCTGGAAGAATAAGCATTTGCGATAAGCCCGCTTTTGCGCTCATTTATTTATGTATTTACTTTTGTTACTACGTTTTATGTTCTTTTCTGTAAATGGTGCAATAAAGTGTTGATCTATCTATCTATCTAGTATGTAACACCTACCTTCTTCTCCATCTTCTTCTTCTTCTTCCGCTCGCGGCGCCGCGCGGCGGCCTGGCGCCGACTCTCCTCGCGGCACCGCTCTGCGTCTAATTCCTCAAGCAATATGGTCGCGTTTTGGTTGGCACGTGCCGCTTGCGTCTCCTTCGCCGCTCGGATCACGTGCACGCACTCTTGGCATTTCTCTAGCAGCTCCTTGTCGGAGATTGTGCAGATGTACCTATATTGAGGTTAGAACGTTAGTAAAGTAGAAGTAGGCTGCTTCTGGGTAAGCTCGCTACGTCGTAGACCTCATCTCTGTCCTCGGGCAAGATTGTGGTCAAGAGCAAACCCATCCTAATCCTAACTAATATCATAAATGCGAAAGTGTGTTTGTTTGTTTGTTACCTCTTCACGCTTTATCTACTGAACCAATCTTCCTGAAATTTAGCATACACATAGTTTGAAGTACTGAGAAGGACATAGGGTACTTTTCATCCCGGGAAAAAGCACTGTTTCCGTGGGAAATTCAAGCGGGCGAAGCCGCGGGCAAAAAGCTAGTTTTAATTAAAAAAAAAAAAAACTTTTCGTTGATGAGGCTTATAGTTTTTCCGGCACTAGTTGTCGCATCTGGCGAGTAAGGTCTGTCAGATGTTACAATACTGTCATTTGAATATGACAACTGATGACAGTGCTGTACTATCTGACAGACTTCACTCGCCAGTTGCGCCAACTAGTGAGCGAAAAACGATAGCTTATTCGCGCCGCAATGCTAGTAGAAAAAATCAAGGTTTTGCTTATTTTTAAAACAATACGAATCAAATAGGGCGACAGCTCTGAACTTAGCTGTTGCGCGCAGTCGGACCAATTCGGGGGCGGGGTGCCAGAGGGTGTGACCCCCGCTGTAACGCCCCGCTAACACCTAAAATTCGCTACTGCGACGCGACTTGTAACTAACTTTAGAACCGCTATTTTATATGATTCGGGTTAAATCCTTTGCGAGCTGAATAGCTCACTCATATACACAATCTAATTGAATTTCCAATCAAATTTGAATTTACATTCATGCCATAAAAAATACTGAAAATGATATTTCTTCCGATAACAAAATATCAGAGCCACATGCTACGCCTCTCTAAGCAGCATGCCTGACCACGACTGCTCTGTCAAGAGCATACGAAGAAGAACAAAAACAAAATATCTCTTAAGAAAATGCTAAACTTACCTTGTCATTTCCTGGTCTGAGGGGAACTGCGTGACGACACCAACCATCCATTTGACCACTTTGGTGTGGCCTTTTCGGAAGGCGGCCATCAGGCACGAAACCTAAACGAAAATAGTATATATTAGTTAAACCAAAAAAAAAAAAAACGATTAGTTAAAATTTCAACGATTTTACTCAGAGAGCCACATACTGATGTTCAGTTACCACAGAACAGTTGTATTAACATTTATACTACCTATATAACACCACATAATATAAGATTCCGCCACATTACCTTTCTATTGTCCTGTGAGTCGATGTCGGCCCCGGCGGCGTATAACATTTCCACGACGGCAAGATGGCCGCCGTTGGCTGCCAGCCATAATGGGGAGTTTCCTTTCTTGTTCTTCACTTCTACTGCAGCTCGTCTGAAGAGAAATCAAACTCGAGTTTATAAATGCGAAAGTTTGGATTTAAATTTGTGAGGATGTTTGTTAGTCAATCACGCAAAATCTACTGGACGGATTTCGATGAAATTTGGTATTTAAATGGGCTGAACTAACACTTTTAAATCGTCGTATACTTGTTTTTAAGTTAGTCTTCTTCTTTTACTTCGATCTATCACTAGTCTCCAGGGCTTCCACAAGTTGTATTATACTTATGCGTATATTAATATACATTTATTTATTTGGATAACTAGGACTTGTCAAGTCCTAGTTATCCAAATAAATAAATGTACATCGAAAACAATGTAACAACAATAATAGCAAAAGTTTTCACAATCTAGAACCATATTGGTTATCTATTATTCATGTTTGTAATTTGATTGCATCCTAATCCCTAATATTATAAATGCGAAAGTGAGTTTGTTACCTCTTCACGCTTTATTTACTGAATCAATCTTTCTGAAATTTTGCATACATACAGTTAGAAGTACTGAGAAGGACATAGGGTACCTTTCATCCCGGGAAAAAGTACTGTTCCCGTGGGAAATTCACGCAAGCGAAGCCGCGGGCAAAAGCTAGTTAAATATAACCCTTACCTGCTAAGCAATAGCTCGACGAACTTCGTATGTCCCTTATCGGCAGCTATAGTTAAGGCAGTGTCTCGGGAGGAGGGCACGGGAGGGGCATTCACGTCCGCCCCCTTGTCTAGCAGTACCCTCCCCACCTCCACATACCCCCCGCTGGCCGCTTCCATGAGGGGGGTAAGTCCGGTCTTCGCTCGGTGCTCCACGTTCGCCTTGCGGTCCAGAAGTAAGCTCACCACTTCGTGGCGGCCTGAGGATAAATGGATATAAAATAAATAAATATACCGACAAATCGCACAGATTATGTTATGATGCTCCCACACTGGCAGTTATAAAATGTCATATAACATATGCTGTCTCATTTTTTCATGAATTGTAACATAGGTGTAACAGAGACAACAGATGTTATATAACACTAGCTTTTGCCCGCGGCTTCGCCCGCGTGAATTTCCCACGGGAACAGTGCTTTTTCCCGGGATAAAAAGTAGCCTATGTGCTATTCCAGGTCATTATCTACCTCTGTACCAAATTTCATCGAAATCCGTCCAGTAGATTTTGCGTGATTGAGTAACAAACATCCTCACAAACTCACAAACTCACATCCAAACTTTCGCATTTATAATATTAGTATAGATTTTATAACTGCCAGTGTGGGAGCACCATTAGCCCCAAAGTAAGTTCGAGACTTGTGTTATGGGATACTAACTCAACGATACTATATTTTATAACGAACCCTCTGGACCTCTGGTGTGACAGTCCGGCGTGATGACCGTTGGGCCACGGTCGTCAAAAAAAATAATTTCAATGTGCTTTGTCGCGACATCTACAGCGCCACAACAACAACGCTAAACGCAGTGCTCAATGAAAAGATAGTTCGCAATACACCAGACAGATGGCGTGATGACACGCTGAAACGCGATGTTAATATTCCGAGGTTAACAACAGTCTGACAGCCGCACTGTGACCGTTCATAGCGGCCAACATGAGGGGGGATATGCCCAGTTTGCTGCCAGTTGACTCGTGCTAGTGTTTACCTTGGAAGCAGGCGAGTGTGAGCGCAGTGTTGCGGTTGGTCTCGATCTGAGCGTTGATGTCGGAGCCGCAGTCCAACAACAGTCTGACAGCCGCCGTGTGGCCGTTCATAGCGGCCAACATGAGGGGGGATATGCCCAGTTTGTTGCCAGTTGACTCGTGCTAGTGTTTACCTTGGAAGCAGGCGAGTGTGAGCGCAGTGTTGCGGTTGGTCTCGATCTGAGCGTTGATGTCGGAGCCGCAGTCCAACAACAGTCTGACAGCCGCCGCGTGGCCGTTCATAGCGGCCAACATGAGGGATATGCCCAGTTTGTTACCAGTTGACTCGTGCTAGTGTTTACCTTGGAAGCAGGCGAGTGTGAGCGCAGTGTTGCGGTTGGTCTCGATCTGAGCGTTGATGTCGGAGCCGCAGTCCAACAACAGTCTGACAGCCGCCGTGTGGCCGTTCATAGCGGCCAACATGAGGGGATATGCCCAGTTTGTTGCCAGTTGACTCGTGCTAGTGTTTACCTTGGAAGCAGGCGAGTGTGAGCGCAGTGTTGCGGTTGGTCTCGATCTGAGCGTTGATGTCGGAGCCGCAGTCCAACAACAGTCTGACAGCCGCCGTGTGGCCGTTCATAGCGGCCAACATGAGGGGGGATATGCCCAGTTTGTTGCCAGTTGACTCGTGCTAGTGTTTACCTTGGAAGCAGGCGAGTGTGAGCGCAGTGTTGCGGTTGGTCTCGATCTGAGCGTTGATGTCGGAGCCGCAGTCCAACAACAGTCTGACAGCCGCCGTGTGGCCGTTCATAGCGGCCAACATGAGGGGGGATATGCCCAGTTTGTTGCCAGTTGACTCGTGCTAGTGTTTACCTTGGAAGCAGGCGAGTGTGAGCGCAGTGTTGCGGTTGGTCTCGATCTGAGCGTTGATGTCGGAGCCGCAGTCCAACAACAGTCTGACAGCCGCCGTGTGGCCGTTCATAGCGGCCAACATGAGGGGGGATATGCCCAGTTTGTTGCCAGTTGACTCGTGCTAGTGTTTACCTTGGAAGCAGGCGAGTGTGAGCGCAGTGTTGCGGTTGGTCTCGATCTGAGCGTTGATGTCGGAGCCGCAGTCCAACAACAGTCTGACAGCCGCCGTGTGGCCGTTCATAGCGGCCAACATGAGGGGGGATATGCCCAGTTTGTTGCCAGTTGACTCGTGCTAGTGTTTACCTTGGAAGCAGGCGAGTGTGAGCGCAGTGTTGCGGTTGGTCTCGATCTGAGCGTTGATGTCGGAGCCGCAGTCCAACAACAGTCTGACAGCCGCCGTGTGGCCGTTCATAGCGGCCAACATGAGGGGGGATATGCCCAGTTTGTTGCCAGTTGACTCGTGCTAGTGTTTACCTTGGAAGCAGGCGAGTGTGAGCGCAGTGTTGCGGTTGGTCTCGATCTGAGCGTTGATGTCGGAGCCGCAGTCCAACAACAGTCTGACAGCCGCCGTGTGGCCGTTCATAGCGGCCAACATGAGGGGGGATATGCCCAGTTTGGAACCGGTGCGGGAGTTGATTTCCGCCTGCGAAAAAAATATTTTATAAACAATATTATAACAAACTAGCATGGGTCCGGGACTTTGTTCCCATGGGAATTTCAGGAAATCCTCTCTTAGTGCTTTCCTATACACTCTTTAAGGAACCTACATGCCAAATTTCAGCTTCCTTCGCCCAGTAGTTTTGGTTGTGCGTTGTCCGTCAGTCACTCAATCAGTAACGGAAGAATTTTATATATATATTCATAAAGACACGGTTGATTTGAAGATAATCAATAGGAAGAGATTGTTATGAAATGGCTAACTAAACATGATCTATTTAGGAAAGAAAATAGAAGCTAAGGTAGTGTTGACAATACACCTTTAAGCCTTTTGCTATTATATTCATACGTTTAAGACTAAAATTGTAGCTGTTGGTCTTCCTATAAAAAATAAAATAAATACCTGGTGGTGTAACAATAGCCTGATGATATTGACGTATCCCCCCGAGGCGGCCAACGATAGGGGCGTATAGTCCGACACATTCCGATGCTCCTTGTTGGCCCCGCGACTGAGTATCAGCTCGACCACCTCGTACCGCCCCCCGCTGCAGGCGAGTGATAGTGGCGTGTCCTTGGTCCGCTCGGATTGGGCTTCGATATCCGCGCCGTGGTTAAGAAGGATTTCTACTATCTTCTCGTGGCCCGCTGTCGCCGCCAGGATTAGAGGTGTGAAGCCCTGTGCAAATAAGAATGAAGTGTTAGATTTTTTGTAGTGATTAACTTTTAAATCAAATCTATTACGGGCACAATAATGTCTTTGATTGTCTGCATTCGTTTTGAAAAGTCAGCGGCAAGCCGCACCCTTCATTTATTTGGACGACATTTTCATAACAGCCGAGGGGCAGAGGCACTTTGTTACGTAGATGCAGCTCAGCTTTCAGCTGCATCCACGTAACAAAGAGCGCCGTGTCGTGGTTGGAGTCCGTCTGGCCGCCCACTCTCCCCGCAGTGCACGCGACGTGCTCGCACCTACCTTCTTGTCGCGGTGCTCGATGTCTGCGCCGCGCGAGAGCAGCAGCTCGACCAGCTCGTCGTGTCCGCCAGCGCAGGCCAGCGTGAGCGCCGTGTCGTGGTTGGAGTCCGTCTGGCCGCCCACTCTCCCCGCAGTGCACGCGACGTGCTCGCACCTACCTTCTTGTCGCGGTGCTCGATGTCTGCGCCGCGCGAGAGCAGCAGCTCGACCAGCTCGTCGTGTCCGCCAGCGCAGGCCAGCGTGAGCGCCGTGTCGTGGTTGGAGTCCGTCTGGCCGGCCACTCTCCCCGCAGTGCACGCGACGTGCTCGCACCTACCTTCTTGTCGCGGTGCTCGATGTCTGCGCCGCGCGAGAGCAGCAGCTCGACCAGCTCGTCGTGTCCGCCAGCGCAGGCCAGCGTGAGCGCCGTGTCGTGGTTGGAGTCCGTCTGGCCGCCCACTCTCCCCGCAGTGCACGCGACGTGCTCGCACCTACCTTCTTGTCGCGGTGCTCGATGTCTGCGCCGCGCGAGAGCAGCAGCTCGACCAGCTCGTCGTGTCCGCCAGCGCAGGCCAGCGTGAGCGCCGTGTCGTGGTTGGAGTCCGTCTGGCCGCCCACTCTCCCCGCAGTGCACGCGACGTGCTCGCACCTACCTTCTTGTCGCGGTGCTCGATGTCTGCGCCGCGCGAGAGCAGCAGCTCGACCAGCTCGTCGTGTCCGCCAGCGCAGGCCAGCGTGAGCGCCGTGTCGTGGTTGGAGTCCGTCTGGCCGCCCACTCTCCCCGCAGTGCACGCGACGTGCTCGCACCTACCTTCTTGTCGCGGTGCTCGATGTCTGCGCCGCGCGAGAGCAGCAGCTCGACCAGCTCGTCGTGTCCGCCAGCGCAGGCCAGCGTGAGCGCCGTGTCGTGGTTGGAGTCCGTCTGGCCGCCCACTCTCCCCGCAGTGCACGCGACGTGCTCGCACCTACCTTCTTGTCGCGGTGCTCGATGTCTGCGCCGCGCGAGAGCAGCAGCTCGACCAGCTCGTCGTGTCCGCCAGCGCAGGCCAGCGTGAGCGCCGTGTCGTGGTTGGAGTCCGTCTCGCCGTCCACGTCCATGGCGGAGTAGGCGGCGGGCGCGGGCGCGAGGGGGGCGCCGCTCTCCCCGCACCCCGCCGCCGCCGCGGCCGTCCGCTCAGAGAACCGCACCTGGACAAGTGCACATGTACTTATATACTGTTGCACAATCTATAGTCTAGTCTGTGACGCAGTGGTAATAGCACAAATTTGATATACTCTAAATGCCGCAAGCAGTATGTCCATTGTCCAAGCGTGCCCGGCGTATGTCCAATGGACAAACACGCGTTTGCTACTCAGCCTTCAATCGCGTTTATGTTGCGCCCATCACTAAAATAACTGGCGTAACGTCATCGTAGGTAGAAAATAATGACACGCTTGGTTTTTGTACTATCGAACAAACATGTGGTATCTAGCCTAATCTAAATTTGAGGGTAATACCTCACGCCCCAGAATCGTTCCATTTTTCATCACATTCCATCTAGGCCAATCTGATTGGCCTGGGTGTTGGATGTCTTATCAAATTTCAAATAAAGCGATTTATACAGGGTGTTTTTATTTTATCCGAAAGACATATTTCATCCTAAGTAAATTAGTGCTTACTTAAAACAAAAAAAAATACTAATAAATACACTTGTAAATTATCGTCTATAATTAGTTCATAAAAAAATCTACTAATTCCATGACCTTGAGACGTAAATCACGTCGCGCGCTCCTTCTGCGCGCTCGGTACTCGATGAAAATCTCTCCTGTAGAACCTTTAAGCGCCTAGCCGTATTTTTTATTTGCTTCAGTCAAATAATAAATAGCCCCTCTGGCATGTTAGGCGACCAAGACTGTTACATGAGTTTCTTTCGGCATTTCTTCTCAGCAGTAGTCGTTTCGAAATGCTAGTAGTTTGTAGCTTTGAGACATAATATATTATGATAAAATTATTAGTTATCGACGTGAAAAGCCTTCTTTGAAAGCCAAGTTTCAATAAAAAAAAAAAATTGACTTTGACTTCGTATAAAACAAACATTCAAAATTAACAAAAGTCCCACTTACATTGCGAACCTTCTTCTTAGCGGAGGTGGTGGTATTGTGGTGGTGCTGCGGCTCGCGCTGCTCCCGCTTGTAGTGCGGCGCGGGGGCGGGCGCGGGGGCCGGGGCGGGGGCGGGGGCGCCCGGCTGCGGCAGGGGCGGCGCGCCCGCGAACGTGCCCGCTCTGTGATACACATTTTAATTTTTAACAAAAAGCTTTACATTGTAACTGGCCGCTAAGAAAATTTTCGTTTTCTTGAATAGAAATCAAATAAAAAAAAAACTACTTTGAAATTAATGCAACATTGTGCGCATCTCACTCCCTATCCTTCTTTTCAACATTTGACGCTGAAAGAACGAGATGAATATTAAACACATTTAATCGAAAATAGTTTTAACAAACGTAACAGTGTGACATGAAAGAGTAGAAAATAAATAGGGGCGCTGCTGTATTCGCTTAGCTAGTAACACTGAGTGTTTATCAACCAATCACATAGATCGTGCAAACATTTTTAACCAATCACGGCCATTCGATTTAATTTACAATGACAGAAATATTTAGTACGTCCTAAATTCTTTTATTACTTTTTTGTGTCGCACTGTACCTACCTACGTTAATTTTAATGAATAAAATATACCTAGAAATATAAGAAAATCCCAACATTCTCACCTATAGTCCTCGTAAGGTAAAGTGGGCGGCGGCAGCGTGAAATGCGGTTGTAATGTAGACTGTTCCTCCTCCAGCGCCACATCGCCCGCGCCCGGCGACGCCGCCCGCACTCGGTACTGGCAGTTGGTGCCCACCTGCTGAAGTGGGAAATACTTGTTTCATTATCAACAGTTTTTTTGGCTGTTGGTGAAACATAGTTTCATAGTTCTGTAATGGAGCCTCCATTTGTGATGACACTCTCTGAATTGAAAGCACTCGGGCAAGACTAGAGTCTCGGGCGAGAGACTTTTGTCCGAGAGCAACCATCTACATTCCGCTTAGTTCAGTCGTAGTTGGAACTGAGAAGAGTGTACGTACAGTGACGCGCTCGCGTACCATTTGACTCGCAAGACCATTTGACTCTGCCACAAAAAACCAACATGGAACCGAGAGCGCGCGAAACAGACAAAGCTACGCGAGCTCTCATTTACACTTCCGCCACAGAATAAGTAATAGTACTAACGTACAGAACGGCCACTCACCGCCCCGCACTCATTTCAAATACCGCGCCCAACCCCGCATTTCGTTGTAGACATCACTGGCACTGGAACGTGGTGGTGGTTTATACTCATTTAAAATACCGCGCCCCACCCCGCACTTCGTTGTAGACATCACTGGCACTGTAACGTGGTGGTGGTTTATAAGTGTTACCTGCAGATCCACGTGGTGGTGGTGGTGGTGGAGGTCCTGCCGAGTGAGCGCCTCCTCGGCGGCGGCCAGCAGTCGCCTCGCCTGCCTCTCCTCGCTCTCTGAACTCTCCGCGATGTCTCCTCCCGAGCAGTCAGGATCTCGTGCTATACCTGCAGATCCACGTGGTGGTGGTGGTGGTGGAGGTCCTGCCGAGTGAGCGCCTCCTCTGCGGCGGCCAGCAGTCGCCTCGCCTGCCTCTCCTCGCTCTCTGAACTCTCCGCGATCTCCTCCCGAGCAGTCAGGATCTCGTGCTATACCTGCAGATCCACGTGGTGGTGGTGGTGGTGGAGGTCCTGCCGAGTGAGCGCCTCCTCTGCGGCGGCCAGCAGTCGCCTCGCCTGCCTCTCCTCGCTCTCTGAACTCTCCGCGATGGCCTCCTCGCCGCACGACGCTGTCAGGATCTCGTGGGACTTCTGCTGCATCACCTGTATTCATTATAATGTTGGTGTCAGATTTAAGAAAAAAATACTTACAAAAAGTTTAAAAAAAACTGCAGTGCGAAAAGAACTTTGTCTATTTCGCCTGAGGGTTTTTTGTCATCACATTATTGGTCTGATACATAATCCATAAATCATCATCATCTACCTCTGCTACTCGAGATACAGGTTGATGGTAGTTGGTTGAGCGATGGACCCGCCTGAATGCGACTGTCCTATTTTAAGCCTTACTCAGAACGGGTCAAAAAATACTTTTTTCATTATCATTATAAGAGCAGCAAACCACCCCCGATCTGGTAGCCCCGTGCCCTAATACCGCCCCAGCCCCCCTAACCTGCAGCACGAGACAGCGCAGCTCGTTGGGCGGCAGCGCGACAAGGGAGGGCACCTCCCGCTGCAGGTACGCCAGCACCGCACTCAGCTCCCGCGCCTCCACCCCGCCCGCGGCTGCGCCCGCGCTATCCGACCACGCCTGCGCAACAGATAAATAAATAAATATATACGGACAAATCACACAAACTGAGTTAGCCCCAAAATAAGTTCGAGACTTGTGTTATGGGATACTAACTCCACGATACTATATTTTGTAACATATAGATAAACATCCAAGACCCAGGCCAAGATGAATAAATATAACAAAAGGCTTGTTGACTTCTTCGTCGTGTCGACCTGATTCATTGCTATAATATGCCTAACTATATCGTTTCGACGACCTTCGTGGCCTAATGGCTATCACGCCGGACTGCCACAACCGAGGTCCAGGGTTCGATCTCCAGTCGGATCAAGATGGAAAATGATATTTTCCCGATTGTTTTGGGTCTTGGATGTTTATCTGTAGTTATATACGAGTGTAGAGAGCCAACATGTACACTACACTACCAACCTGCGTCATGTAGGGGGCGGGTGTGGACGCGGGGGGGTACTTCTTCTGCTGCTGCTGCTGCGCGGCCAGCAACTGCTGCTGCTCCAACTCCTGCAGCAGGTGCTGGGGATCAACATACGAGTGTAGAGATCCGATATTTACACTACCGAAGGTATATCGTACTAAGCTTTGCTCCCGTGGAAAATTTGGGCTTTTGAATTTTTTTTTGATATCATCATCATTAATTTTAATGTCCCCATTTGCATTCCTTATAGATGGATATGGAGGATGGGCTAGATAACTCACCAATAATGGCTATCATATATAAAAATATATTGTCAAATTCGACTGATTCTTTCAGAGATTATTAGCCTGTTCAAACAAACAAACAACAAAAACGAATAAAAAAAATTTTCTTTTTTAATTCTGCTGGTTATTCAGAGATTAGCCCGTTCAAACAAACATACAAAAACAATTCAGTTCCATTATATTAATATGAATATCTATGACGAGTTTCATATAAGGAACTTAAATAGGTATTACACAAGAAACAGTTAACAGATATATAAATGCATAAGATGGGGTAAAATTGGGAAGGCATTTGGGGAAATAAGGATTCTTCTAAGAAATGTAGATACTTCCACAGCACCATCGTTAACTATCGATTTATTTTGAGCTACGTTTATATCGAATATGATTCTGGTACTCTATATCACAACTTGGAAATGGAACTAACAAACAGGTCAAATTATTTATTACAACGCTAATCAAATTGAATTATACAAATACTTTACTCTAAACAAAACTTATATACACTATTTATGATCCAAAACGAATACTAACTAGATGTGAATTATGTTCTTTGCGTTTCAAACAACAATAGGACTGTCAACGACGCCATTTTGCATTTCGCGACAACTTCAGTGTAATAAGCAAGTACAGTACACACTGCGATGAAGTTGTCGCGATTTGCAACATGGCGTCGTTGACAGTCCTATTCTAACCGCTCAATTACTCGATCGCGAAAAAATACCTAAGTCTTATATTTTGAGAGCCTACTAACACAGATACATATCACGTCTTCATCCCTTACGGGGTAGACAGAACCGAGAGTCGCGCTCAATTACTCGACCACAAAAATGACCGTTGCCTCATGTTTCGACAGACTACTAATACAGATACATATCACGTCTTTATCCCTTACGGGGTAGACAGAGCCGTGATCGCGAGGCTACTAGTGAAATTATCAAAATCACCCTGGAGGTGGCGACCACGGCATCGACACCCACTTTTCTCAGATGCTGGTCGAGCCGCTGCAACGCTTCCATCAGTAGGAACTTGCAGCCGACCTTGCTGCATTTGCGAGTCTTGCGCGGCGGGGGATTCTAATGTCATACATTTTTACTTATTCATTCCGGTGAAGGAAAACATCGTGAGGAAACTTGCACATTGGCTGATTGTTTAGTTTACTAGTGTGTATACGGCTACCGCCACTAGATGGCGGTAGTCGTAAAAGCTATGTCAGATGACTTTAGACGACTTGAATAAAATCTGACACCAGTGTCAGTAATAACACATTCGATAAGAAAGAAGAAAATACTTATTCATTTGTAAATTAGATTGTTTTTAATATTCAGTAAAATCTGTGAAATTGGGGAATTCACGAGTATCTCTCATACTCGATTTTTGACGTTTTTTTGGCACGTTTTTCTAAGCGACCTAAAGGTCATCAAGATCAGTTTAGACACACCGTACCACTGGCCAAGATAAATCATACACGAGGGAGATTTATATGTATAATTATAGCATAGATAGTCAAAGTCAAAGTCAAAATTTTTTATTGAAACTTGGCCTTCAAAGAAGGCTCTTTTTCACGTCGATAACTAATTATTTAATCATAATATATTATGTATCAAAGCTACAAACTACTAGCATTTCGGAACGACCACTGTTGAGAAGAAATGCCGAAAGAAACTCATGAAACAGTCTTGGTCGCCTAATATGCCAGAGGGGCTATTTATTAACTTTATACATACACTAGATTGTGTACAGTCAAAAATAAAATATAAGAAAATAAATAAAATAATATAATAAAACATGTTATGTTTGTGATCAAGTAACCACAATAAATTGGTTAAAAACAAAAAATAAAAATACAATTCGAATCAGGATCGAAGCAGGATCCCCCTGGCAACACCCGTTCACGAGTTGACGCGAGGGTCAGCCATCGCAAAGCTCAACCATAATAGAGGGAACCTTACGACCCGGCCCACGACGCCGTCAACAGTTTGAACATTTTAGAAAAATAAATACTTTCAGTCACTTGAAGATCACAATACACGTACATGTTTAACAATTAAATGTCAATGTTATTAAATTTAAAAAAGAAAGGAAAGGTTGTTATTCACAATAACAAAAGAATGCAATCAAGTGTGGAGTGGCAAAAGCTGTAGGGAGAGACCAAGCTTTTTTATCGTTCAAATAATCACTTATTGTGTAATACGCTTTATTCATCAAAGTATTTTTAAGATATGTTTTAAATTTTTGCATAGGCAAATTTATAGCCTGGTCAGGGAGCTTGTTGAACATTTTTACACTTTGACCCACGAAAGACCGCCGAACCTTTTTAAGCCTAAAGCAGGGCGTATAAAGTTTATTCTTATTGCGGGTGTTTATACTATGTACATCGCAAATATTTTAAAGAGGTTTAATTGGATTTAACAAAAATAAGTACATATTGAAGATGTATTGAGATGCAACAGTAAGAATTTTTATTGATTTAAAGACATATAGAGAAGACGTTACTTCTATTGAGTAGGGGAAATTACTAAAGAAAATGTATGAGGAAGGAAACAAAAAGGACGGATTCAAGGGAAGAGAAGGAATTAATTAAAGATTGAAGAATTCAATAAAAATGTTGACTTACCTGGTTGAGGTTGGTGGCGAGTTGGTTGACGGGGAACATCTGCTGCGGGGGCGGGTACGGGGGGGTCGTCGGGGGGTGGATGGTCGTCACTCCTGTCAAGGAAATTATCATCAGTAACTATAAAGATTGAGTGAGTACACCGCAAAATTGACTGAAACTACATTTTCGAGTCGTTAATCGTTATGCATAAAAATAAAATGTATGTGACTTGCCTTAACAACCAGCATCCATCGATACTTTTCTTATGAATTTATTACATCTTTTGTTCATTGGAAGAAACTGTTCCTTTGTTTTTTTTTTCTTACATATACATGTCAACTATGGAATTGCATATTTTATTGATCATGTTTTGAATGAATTAACTGTGAAAATGGTTTCAGTTGATTTTGGGAGATATTTTTGTTAACTGAGTTAAAAGGCACTTAGAACATTTATAGTGATGTCACACGAAGCTCAACGGGAGTTACTTGATACAAATAAAAGCAGGAGGACATGATATATGTTACGATGGACAGTGTAGGTGAGCAAACAAGTGAAATAAAAAATGTCTGATTTGCAAACACAAATATATAAGTGCGTGTTATGATTGTTTCAACTAAAGGTAACAGGTATAAATATGCATTGGGTGATTGGTTTTAAAAAAAAAGTTAAAAAGTGATGTTAAAAAAATGGTAAAACATGTGCGCATTGGTTGTTACACCAGGTGCAAGGGTAAAAGCGACCGAATCATGTACACCTGTTAAATAGTGGAGGATTTAGCTTCACAGACGGTTACAAGATGGGTAATGGTACCACGAAACAAGTAGTTGCTACTCATTGAGCGGTAGTACAATACGAATTAAATAGGATGACGGCTCTGACTTTCTTGACTAATCAGGTCCATATTTTTATTTTTTATTTACCTCACCCCACCCCGCACTTCATTGTAGAGATCACTGGGATTTGCCGCGTACACGCACACATTTGCGCGTGTACAAACGTCATTTGCCTATATGCCCTAAGACATATGTTGTAAAGTGACGTCTTTGGAGAAAATGCAGCAGTGGAGTTTGTTGCGCCGCCTCTTCTCCACTTGCGCTTTGGAGGCGGTGGTAACCTTAGCTTAATTTAGTTCTTCGACTATAGACAACCAATATAGTTCTAGCTGTGAAAACTTTTAAGTGGCTTACTGTTGCTAATAATGTTGTTACTTTGATTTTGTTTGAAATGTCCTAGTTTTCCTAATAAATAAATAAAATAAAAAATAAAATTTAAGTAATTTTATGACGTCAACTAACTAAAAAACAAGAATGTGATGATTTATAAGAGCTATTTTTAAGCCTATATAAATAAAAACATTTGACTTTGACTATATAGTAGTCTTGTATGGAGTGTCCGGGGTGTGTCCAAGCGACGGGTGGGCCACAGCGGGGGGTGGGGTGCTAGCGGGGGGTGTGACTCTCCTCCCCGCGCTGTAACCCGATGACACCTAAAATTTGCTACTGCGCCGCGATTTTTGATTAGATTCAGAACCGCCATTCTATGTGTTTCGGATTGTATGAACGATAAGCGCGGGCGATAACTTGCCTTGCGCGCAGAACTGTAGGTCCAAGGCGTGGAGAGCAGACGAAGCCAGCGTCGGCGGACCTTCACATAAATAACGCTGCTTAGACCTCACTATAGCCTGACCATGTTCTACGATTGTAGACTTTACGACTTACGCTTTAAGGGCGTCGACAGCCCATTAGTGGGTCGGCCCTTTGTTGATGCATCTAATCAATTGTCTATAGAAACTGAACTTTTGCGTTTATAATAAAGGCTTTCAATAGCAAGCGAAATAATGGACTGTAGCTTCGAACTTTACAATATTTGATACGAATTTATAATTACAAAAACAAAATTTTATGACACTTATTTCTTTCGCGGTTATATTAGAAGAAATTTCTTTGAAATAGGTAGTACCTACCCACTTAGATTTACTTTTTTTTTTAAGTTTCCCTGTCATGTTATTGTGTACATAAATAAATACCTGAAGGGTTTTTTTGAAATAAGTAGTACCTACCTACTTAGATTTACTATATTTTAAGTTTCCCCGTCATGTTATTATGTACATAAATAAATACCTGAAGGGTTTTTGAAATAAGTAGTACCTACCTACTTAGATTTACTATATTTTAAGTTTCCCTGTCATGTTATTGTGTACATAAATAAATACCTGAAGGGTTTTTTTGAAATAAGTAGTACCTACCTACTTAGATTTACTTTTTTTTTTAAGTTTCCCTGTCATGTTATTGTGTACATAAATAAATACCTGAAGGGTTTTTGAAATAAGTAGTACCTACCTACTCAGATATACTATATTTTAAGTTACCCCGTCATGTTATTGTGTACATAAATAAATACCTGAAGGGTTTTTGAAATAAGTAGTACCTACCTACTTAGATTTACTGTATTTTAAGTTACCCCGTCATGTTATTGTGTACATAAATAAATACCTGAAGGGTTTTTGAAATAGGTAGTACCTACCCACTTAGATTTACTTTTTTTTTTAAGTTTCCCTGTCATGTTATTGTGTACATAAATAAATACCTGAAGGGTTTTTGAAATAAGTAGTACCTACCTACTCAGATATACTATATTTTAAGTTACCCCGTCATGTTATTGTGTACATAAATAAATACCTGAAGGGTCGGCCAATTCAAGCAGGTTGTCAGCCTCGGGCAGCGCATCGCTTCTCTGCGTCGCGGCCAACGCCTCCACTCGCTGAAAACACAACAAATATATACTCTTACAAACAAACATACAAGTATCAGACATTCGTTACTGTACCTCTAACTACTATCATCATAACAAGAGCTTGCTAAACCTATTTCAGTTAAAATATGTTTTTAATAAGCCTCATATCCAATAGGCAACATTGAATAGCGACACTGGGATTATGCAGAGAGAGCATTATAGAATAAACCATCAATGTTGCCTAGTCGAAACGAGTCTTCATTAGGCATTGAATGAATTAGATATAGGTTTACCAAGTGATTGTTATTTTTATGATATACAGTATGTATAATACAGTATACAAGTATCATAAGACAGTATATGTTAAAAGGAACATTTGCACCGAAACATGTTGTGCAGGATAAATGTATGTTCAATAAAGTACATAGTGATTGAAATACTATTTCAAACTAATTTTTGCGGGTTAGTCAAACAAGTAAATCTATTTCGGAGCAATATTACTTTTGACATGGTACTAAGCCTTGTCCGAAAACACAATATACCGTAAACATTTGACTTAATCAAATAGGATAACCAAAGTTAGAATTACAGTAATTAAAATTACATATATTCCAATTATTACAAAAGCTAAGTAATACCAATAAATAGAAAGCTACTCGAATGATTAGTGAACTACTGCCTTCACCACACACATAGATCGACGATATTATCATTCAAATTAACTACCTCTGCCCTTTGTACGTCGTCCTAATAAAACACGATCGAAAAGAAATATAAGAGATAATCTCATATCCGTACAGTTCGGCAAATAAAATCATGATTTAGTGATCTTTGCGGCGATCTTGGTTGGAACCGTTGGAGCAACGATCTTAGATATTTTGAAGAGAAATGGATGGAACTCGCAATGGATAGACAAATTTGGAAGGAAATGGGGAAACCTTTGCCCAGCAGTGGGACGAGATAGGTTGAAAAAAGTGGTCCTTGAATTTGTGTGAGTGGTTCCGCACACTACGCACTATTGCGCAAAACAAGTGACATTTCACACATCACGCTGGTTGTCAAAATTATGCACCATACAAATACTGTATTTTTATACTATCTGTGTATTCTGACTGAGTGACTGACAGACAATGCACAACCAAAACTACCGGGAGTAGGAAGCTGAAATTTGGCATGTAGGTTCCTTAGGGAGTGTAGGGGAGAACTAAGAGAGGATTTACCGAGTCCTATGCTACTAAATCAGTTGCAATTGCAGTGGCTTCATACTGGTCTCATTTAATATAGCCATTCCGATTCGAAAATAAGAAGCTACTAAATCGTGTTTTATTAGGGCAACATCATACAATAGTTCTACAAACAAAACTCAACCAACGAAATACATCTAATGATTCCTTGCGTCGACTCACATTGAAGTCATGTTCAATGTTGTATTTATTTTTATTTTTCTTTTTCTTGTTAACGTCCTTCCAAGTGAACCCCGGCGGGAGAGTTAACTTAGCCATGGCTCCGTGGCATATCTACCATGGGAAGCAAGCATATAATGAATGTGATATAATTATGAAATTCGCAATAAAACATGCTAACCCTTTATAAGGCAATATGTATGTACAAAAATTATTTTGGTTGAATCTTATTACGGAGACACAAGGTTCAATATCTGGTTCTCGATTCTGCTAAAATTAAGACATATCGTGGCTCAATGTTTTATCAATAGTGGAGATTTTTATCCAGTTCTTGTTACTAGAATGTAGAAAAACACTTTCCTTGGCAAACAATTGAGAAACGATTTAATGTTAGCAGAATTTAAATTGCTATCATTGCCTTATGAAGGGTTTAAGCGGGCGGTAATAAACAATAGAAGAGTATATGGTAAAGAAAGTGCGTTAGGCGGGTTGGCAATGTCAAGTAAATTGTTGAGACTTCTCCAGATAGTTTAATGATGAATGAAATGTGAATGGTATGATGTTTATCCCAAGAGGGCGTAGAAAGCTGATGACGATTTAAGGCAGGTATTCACTTTCGTGCAATCTGGTGATGATTTGATGATTCAGTAAGTTAACAGGGCGTCTATTCTGTTGACGTCAAGTCATAATCGTAGTGCTGAAACAGTTGCAAAAAGCTATACTTATTGAAAATTTAGACTTCACGCGAGCAGAATAGACACCCAGATTGGTTCCTTTTTGTCATTATCTTGTGTCAGATTTTACATTTGAAGACTTCTGACATTACTCTTTATACACTTCATAATATTTTCTTTCACCGGAAGCAGTTTGTAAAGCTCATACTGACTCAGAAGTACATATGCAACATTAGGTGGAGCATAGCATCAAAATATTGAAAAGCCAGAAAATTTTCTTAACTCTTTCAGGTTTGGTGGTTAGCAAACTTACCACCTATTTTATAGAAATTAAATTTTTAAGTATATTTTTAATGCCCGTCTCATATCCATATCGAAGACAGGTCAGCGACTAAGGCATACCATCAGCCCGTTGGTTAAACGACATTTGGATAACGAAAAGCGTGGATAAGACTAGCACAGGACCGTAAGAATTGGCGTGAAATAAGGGGACCTATACCCCGCAGTGGGTTGATTATGATGATGATGATCCACACCCAAAATGAACATATAAGTTCAATGTTTTTATCGATAAAAGTGTGCCTCAAAAATCAGAAATTCTTTATTGAAACTTGATCTCTGCTGAGAAGAAATGCCTGAAAGAGTAGTGTCCCAGGGGGCGCCCCTTGGGATTCTGCTCCTGGTGCGACTTGTTGTTGGGCCGGCCGTACAGGTATCGGCACGGAACTAGATCCAATATGGCATCATTGCGCATGTACAGACTCGCGGGGGGAATGCGCGGGTGCACGCTACCATACATTCCGTTTCCCCCCGCAAACCGCACCTCCAAGGACATCTATTTTTTGTTTCTGCGCAGTCTTGTTTCGTGCCGAATGCTGTATATAGCGACCCTTGGACTCGGACGTGAAATTTATAAGGAAATTTTTTTTTTTTATAACATAGGGCGGCAAACGAGCAAGCGGGTCACCTGATGGTAAGCGATCACCGCTGCCCATGGACTACTGCAACACCAGGGGTATCACAAGAGGGGTATCCAATTATTCTGTCAACTAAGTATATCTCGTCCATAGTCTTACTTGCCGTTTCAGGTGCACACAAATATGACGTAGATTTAGTTTAGTATATAAGTTGTTGTTACTTTTAATAAATCATCATTAGCCCCTGGGTCTACTGCGGGGTATTATTTCCTCTCTAGGATAACCCACACGTAACCTTGCGGTAGACCCCATCTATATATATATATATAACTCAAAGGTGACTCACTGACATAGTGATCTATCAACGCACAGCCCAAACCACTGGACGGATCAGGCTGAAATTTGGCGTGCAGGTAGATGTTATGACGTAGGCATCTGCTAAGAAAGGATTAACGCGAGCGAAACCGCGGGCGCCAGTTAGTACTGTACATACCTGGTCGTGGATGTCAGGCGGCGGCGGCAGGTGGTGGTCGGAGTGTGCGGCGTGCTTCTTGCGCGGACACTTGTGCTTCACGCCGCCCGGCTGCGGGGCGGGGGGCGCGCACAGCGGGGGGGACGGCCCTGGAACTAAGTCTGCCACTGTTTATATACTTGCCATCACGTGAAAAGGCGGTAGGGTGAGGAGGGGGCACAGGGCGGGCGCTTCATAGAAACGGCGCGTCAAATATGCCTACTACTACTACAAATGCAACTGTATATCCGTGAACACGTCAGTAACACGTCAATGTGTGCGTTTTCATAGTCGAACGTCCCACGTCTACACAAGAACGGGGGAGAAGTGCGGAAGGAGCGGGGGGGTGCCATATTGCGGGAGGGGCAGGGAGTTTCCTTTCTGTACGTAGTACTAATATTAATTCTGTGGAGGGGGTGAAACTTGCGCATGGGCACGACTGACGAACCAATCGCGCGCACCGGGCGAGACCCGCCCGACCCCCGCTCACCGCATAGACCGATATATCGCCTACTGCGCAGCACCGCCAGCGACTTTTTTACGTGACGACAACTATACCTCGTATCATTGTAGATCTATCAACAAGCTTATTACTAAAAATAAAATACACGACTGACAACTCGTATAGCCTATGTCACTCGGAAAAACGAAAGGAATCTAATACCTCTCGCATCAAAATCTGTTAAGCCGTTCAGGGCATATGGTGGAATAAAGAAACTTACATACATGAACCTTGAAAACATCCTTTTTTGGTCAGTCGTGTAAAAACATTTGTTACTGGCACCAAATCCATACTTAATTTTACTTCCATACTAATATGATAAATGCAAGTTTGTCTGTCTGTTAGGCTTTCACGGCTAAACCGCTAGACCGATTTTGATGAAATTTAGTATGGATATAGTCGTAGACCTGTTGAATAGGAACTATTTCAATGGTAAATTGTACCTCATTAGAACGTATGTTCTATGTTGTTTTTAAAATGTTTGACACCTTCGCTTTTGTGCTGTCTAACAATAAATGCACATCCCACAGGATCAAGATATTTTATTTAATTCCATTGCTATATACTCTGCTACAATGGTTATGGGCCCAGAAACCAGGATTGGTAGCTAAATATTTCATCCAACGTGAAGAAATAAAATATCGGAAAAACGTAAGTACAAAAAAAAGTACAAGTTTTTTGTTGACTGCCCGTACTGCCGTATTGAGGGATAATAATGACTACTATGAGTATAGAAAACCTCGGTAGGGAAAATTATGACTCATGGCGGATTCAAGTGCAGGCGATTTTGGTCAAGAATGATCTATGGGATTACGTAGACGGAAAGATTCCAAGACCAGCAGAAGTCGCAGAGGAAGCGATGTGGTTGTCAAAGGATGCGAAAGCGAGGGCTGAGTTAGTACTAACGATGAACCCGGAGTGAACTTAGACACATTAGAGACTGCCAGACTTCTCGTCAATTGTGGTTGAAATTGGAAGCAATTTATGCATCAAAAGGACCAGCCAGAAAGGCGTCCTTGTTAAAACAGCTAACCTTATACAAAATGAACGAAGGTGATGATATTCACACCCATTTGGCAAATTTTTTCGATGCGAAAAATAAACTTCATGATATGAATATCGATATTCATGATGACTTAGCATCGATTATGTTATTATATAGCTTGCCACCAAGTTTTGAAAATTTTCGCTGTGCTATAGAGTCGAGAGACAATTTTCCGGACCCTGAAGTATTGAAAATCAAAATTATTGAGGAGAATAATGCAAGAAATGCGGGAAATGATAATAAGGTTTTCATCGCAAAAGGAAAGGGTCGAAATAATAAGGAAAAGATAAAAATCGACGAAAAACAATTTGAAACGAAAAAACAATACATAATAAAATGTTTCAAATGTCACCAAACTGGTCACAAAGCCTCGGAGTGCAAATTCAAGAAAGAAAAGAAAGATAGTGTAAAGTATGTGTCTAAATGTGATATAGCTTCTAAGAGTGATGACGAGTTTATAACTTTTAACTCTTTTACAGATAACTGTCTTGCTGCAAACTGCGAGCAGGAAAAATGGATCTTAGATAGCGGCTGTACAAGTCATTTGTGCGGTGAAAAATCATTTTTTGGAAATACTTTACAACCTACTTCTGGAAAATTGAATTTGGCTACTAATCAGAGTGCTCTCGTACAAGGTAAGGGTACGGTAAGATTGTACGCATGCAACGATGATTCTAAGTACGTAATTGAGTTATTAAATACGTTATTCGTTCCTGATTTGAGAACTAACTTGATCTCGGTTGCTAGGATCACTGACAAGGGTTTCTATGTAACTTTTAGAGACGACAGTGCCATAGTAACAGATTCTAAAGGGGATGTTAAGCTAGTTGCAAATCGACAAGGTAATTTATATTACGTTAATGAACGATGTGCTCGAGCTTTTGCGATTTCCAACGACAAAGTTGATGTTTCTGTGCTCAGAGAGCAAGAGTTGGAAGAGGAAATTGCTCCTGTGCAAACAGAGCAAGAGCAAGAAGTGGAAGAGGATAGGTTAGAAATAGGTGAAAATAGAGAAAACAATGATAACACACAGTCACATGAACAATTTCTCGATTGTGAAGACTTTGTTGGTACTGCAGGAGAAGTGACATTGAGAGAAGCACTGACCAGTAATGAGAAAAAATTATGGGAAGATGCGATCATGTCAGAGATCCGAAGTCTCGTAAAAAATAATACGTGGAAGATTGTTAAAAAACCTCCTAATAGAGATATAGTGGGATGTCGCTACGTACTCACCACGAAACTTAACATAGACAAGACTGAAAAGAAGAAAGCCAGACTAGTAGCAAGAGGTTTTAGTCAGCACTACGGTATTGACTATCGTGAAACTTTTGCTCCTGTCATGAGGCTTAGTACAGTCAGGTTACTTGCCGCATTGTCTATGGAGCTAGATATGGAAATACATCAGGTAGATATCAATACGGCTTACCTAAATGGATATCTAGAAGAGGAGGTGTATATGAAAATTCCAGAGCTCCTAGAAGACAGTTTAAATAAACTATTGAAAACTGAAGAGGATAGTTTGGTCAGGGAACGAGCTAGACAAATGCTTACTGACATAGCGGCGGGTGGTAACGTTTGTAAGTTATCAAAATCTCTATATGGTTTGAAACAATCGGGCAGGCAATGGAACATAAGATTGGACGAAAAACTGAAGAAAATGAAGTTGAATCAATCTTTGAACGAGCCTTGTTTATACTTCAAGAATCTTGAGGACGGAAACAAACTCTTTGTTTGTGTGTACACCGATGATATTTTAATCGCAAGTCAGAAAAAGTTCTTATTGAAAGCTTTAAATCTGAATTGGCCAAGGAGTTCGAATTAAAGGACTATGGAGTTGCAAAGTTTATTTTAGGCATAGATATTGTCAGGAGTGACAAGAGTTTGAAGTTGTCACAGACTTCATACATTGATAAAATTGTTGATAAATTTGGACAAAAACATTGTGTTTGTAATATATTGGGTAAAACTAAACGCAGGCGTTTCGCATTGCTGCCGCCAGAGGGCGTTCGGGGTTTTCACACTGCTAGCGTGGATGGCGTCGCGTGTGGTGCCCGCCATTGCATTGTCCTATGCGATATCGGTTTGATTTTTAATACGCGAGAGGGCCCGCGTTCTTTGATGGCTAATTAGCTTGAGTTGTATTTGTGAATTTCCTGTTTGTTAAATAACTATTGAACTTTGTGTTTGTGTGCCCGTCATTGTGACTTTCTCCTGTGGGATGTGACGCGTGGCTGCTCGCTCACATCTACCTGTTGCCGAGCCGATTTCGGGAAGAAATCTATTTATGTGTTCTGGGGAATTGAGATCTCAAGGGTTAGGTAGGGTAATTAGGAATTCCCCCTTCCCGAAGACACTCAAGTTTGGATCCGAAGAGAAAGAAGATTTAGCTTGGTAAGTGTTTTTTAAGTGTAATTAATTTATAGGTTAGGTTATCATATAGGGCCCTGTAGCTCCCTTCATAAGCTACGGTGGTAGCAGACTGCGTATAGCTTAAGTTAGATTCTAGTCGGACAAGCGTGGTGTCGCGTGGAGATTTTTTCCCGGTACTTAATTTTACCGGTAGATTTTTTTCCCGGTAAAGTTCCGGTACAGAATTCTTCCCGCCGCTTCGTTTGTCCGGATTCGCTCTGCGCACATTTTCTGGCAGCAGAGCGTAGTTGCTCTGCACATTTTCTGGTAGCAGAGCGTAGTTTATCTACCCTCTATTTGTTCGTTTGTAAAAAATAATTAATTGTTTGTAAAAATTATTAGATTTTTCTTAGTTTGTTTGTATAAGAATATTTGTAACCTTTTTTGTATTTGTTTGCGGTTTGTACCGTGCGTTCCGGGTTTGTGCCATTCTCATACCTACCGCGGTTCTTCGTGTAGTTGCTTGATTTTGTTGTTTTTTATTTACCTTTTGTTATTTTTTGTTTGTGACTTGACGCGATGGCGAAGGCCCCCAATGCTAAGGCGACACTCGCCAACGAATTGAGATGGTTTGTGACGGCCGGAGGACTCCTGTCCCGGAAGGACAGGGAGGGCGCCATACTGCTAAGAGCGGATCACCTCCACTCACGATTGATTAGCGCGGAAGCGGCCATGGCGGCGCTTACCGAAGCCGATCTTACCCCGGAGGCCTACGCAGGTCACATGGCGGACATGGACCAGATCCTGAGTCTGCACGATGATATCGCGGAGGCGGTGACCGCAATAAGGGCGAGACAGGCTGGCGGACCAGCCCTCGCACACCTGTTAGACAGGAAGGACCAGCGGTTACTGGTCGGCTCCCCACCCTTCAGCTGTCCCACTTTGGGGGTAGGATGGAGGAGTGGGTAGCATATAAAAATATGTTTGAGTCCCTGGTCGTAGCACGACAGGATTTGTCGAAGGCCCAGAAGATGGCCTACCTCCTCTCCACTCTTGAGGATGAAGCGCGGTCGCTCATCCAGCACCTCCGGGTGGAGGACGACCAGTACGACACGGCTTGGGAGTTATTGAACTCCCGCTATCAAAACTTACGTTTGTTAGCGGATGCGCACGCCGCACAGTTGATGGCCCTGCCCAAGGTGGCCAACAGGGCACAGTTGCGCCTGCAGTTGCTCACGCCCGTTACAGTGGCCTGTAACGCGCTCCGCACACTGGGGCTGCCGGTGGACCAATGGTCCTTTTTGTTGGTGCACATTGTATTGGGCAAATTGCCCAATGACATCCGCTCGCGGTTTGAGCGCGAGAATGCGGAACGGGATAGCACCACCCTACCAACATTCACTGACTTGGTGAAGTTTTGGGAGTTTGAGGCACGGGCGGCTGAGAATACCATGACGGACTCAGCGCCATCCAGAGCGCCTGAACGTAGGCCCTTGGAACCCTCATGGAGAGGTAAGCCCCAACAGGGACGGCAACCGCCACCGCGTGGAGCTGGTGTGCGGGTTGCACACACGGCAGCAGTCGCGGGGGACGCGGACTGCCTGCAATGTGGCCGGATGGGCCACAGCCTGCTGCAATGCAGGGACTGGCAGAGGCTGCCAGTACAAGATCGGCGCCGCATGGCAAGGCGGCATGAACTTTGCTTCTACTGTTTGGGCAGTCACTATGCACGTGACTGTCCCAGGGCCATACCATGCAGTGCATGCCGTGGGCTGCACCACGTGATGCTCTGCATGAACCGGAACGGGGATGGCCCCCGGTTGTTGAGGCAGGGGTCCCCTATGGGCGGGTGCGCTCCTGCGCGAAGCCCTCCACCATCGGACGGAGGACGCGGCTTCGCTCGTCGCACCCCCCCTCGGTCGCGTACCTGCGCGGGTCTTGGCGGACCGGGACCACGCGCCCCAAGGTCGTGGCCAGTATGTAGCTGGCCAGGCCCCGGATAGGGCCCCCATGGGCGGGGGCCCTAGATCGGACGTGAGAGTGGGGGACACCCCCTCCACGCGGGTTACCAATGCCCAACACATGCAGCCGCAGCGGTTTCTCCGCCGCTGCACGAGTACCCACGGCTGGAGTACCACCCGCCGTACCATATGTATGGCCGGGCCGCGGGTTCTGCCCCCCTCAGATGGGGATGTGCACTCGCCCGCCATATTATCCGGGTCAGTGGCGCGCCCCTGGTTTGGAGAGAGTGGGGAGCCCGTAACTAGCTTGCTCCCTTGCTGGGACAGAGCCGCGGACGGTTCTGCTCCCTACCGCGGTGGTCCGCGTATGGGGTCGTGGGGGAAGCCATTAATTTGAGAGCTCTGTTGGACTCAGGGGCTCAAAGCAGTTTGGTTACCACTCGAGTGGCCCGCCAGTTAGGTTTAGTCGTGGAAGACTCGCCTGTGCCACTTCTTGGAGTTGGTGGCATACAAGTGAAGTGTCTGACGGGCCAGACACTTGTCACCTTTTCTTCGCTGAAGTCCTCCACAATGAGGATCACGACTTCGGCTATGGTAATGGATACCATTGCGGGTTGGCACCCCTCGACAGACATACCGCCGGGTGTGTTGTCTTTGGTTTCGGATCTGGATTTGGCCGACCCCTTTGTCTTTCATCCCGGCCCAGTGGACTTGCTCCTGGGCTCGGACGTATTGGGTTGGATTTTGTTGGGTACACAGAAGGCTCTGGGTTCGTCTTCACTGATGGCAGTGTCTACTATCTTTGGTTTTGCCCTGATGGGCCCTGTGTTTGATAATGGCACCGTGGAGGAGCCACCGGTTGTCGCATCTGCGTCCTTGGCCAAGACCATGCAAAGGTTTTGGGAGGTGGAGGAGCCACCTATGAGTTCCAGGATGGATCCGGAACACGCTGAGTGCGAAGCCCTTTTTCGATCGACCACGGAGAGGTTGCCCTCCGGTCGGTTTGTAACTAGGTTACCTTTTGTTGCCTCTCGTCCTAGCCTAGGGCAAAGTAGGGCGCTTGCGGAGAAACGACTGCTGTCCATGGAGCGACGTATGCAGCGTGACCACGTACTTCGCGATAAATATATTGAATTTATGCGCGAGTACGAGGATTTGGGTCACATGTCTCCGGCTCGAGTTGATTGGAGCTCAACTGAGCATTATTTTTTGCCCCACCACGCGGTGGTGAAGGCCTCAACGGGCAAGTTGCGGACTGTCTTTGATGGGTCCGCACCCACTTCGAACGGGGTTTCGTTGAATCTGTGTTTGCATTCGGGTCCCAAATTGCATAGGGACATAATTGACATCATCTTGAACTTTAGAAGACATCAAGTGGTTTTTGGTGCGGACATCCGGATGATGTTCCGCCAGACAGTCATACATCCTGAGGACAGGCGATTCCAGTTGATACTCTGGCGTGAGCGCCCTGAGGATCCTGTGACGGTGTATGAACTCAACACAAACACGTATGGTTTGAAATCTAGTCCCTATATCGCCATCAGATCATTGCTTGAATTGGCAGAGCGGGAACGGATCCGCTTTCCCCGTGGGGCTTCCGTGCTGTCACGTGACTTGTATGTTGATGACGTGTGCACCGGAGCCCAAAGTATTGAGGAGGCCCTCCTACTGCGGGATGAATTGATTGAAATATTGAAGACAGGTGGCTACGAGCTACGTAAGTGGTTGTCCAATGAGCCTAGAGTTCTAGAAGGGATCCCGGAGGATCACCAACAGAACCCTCACCTGTTTGAGGATGTGGATGATCCCAACAGGATAAGCGGTGCTGGGCATGCAGTACCAGCCGCTAACCGATATTTTTACATTCCAAGTGGACTTGGAAATACCAAAGGTCTGGACTAAGAGAACGGTGTTGTCCGTAATAGCCCGTATGTTTGATCCAAGCGGTTGGATCAGTCCAGTGATATTCTCTGCAAAGTGTCTTCTTCAGAGACTTTGGACTTTGGGCGTCTCGTGGGACGAGCCGCTGTTTGGCTCTCCATTGGATGATTGGCTCGAGTTGTTTTCATCGATTAAGGAAGTCAATCGGATTGCCTTGCCTCGTCGAATATTGCCCCCGGGAAATATCGAGCCAGCCTGCATGGCTTTTGTGACGCGTCGGAGAGAGGCTACGCCGCGTCAGTCTATATGCGGACAGTTGACGCCGATGGCCGGGTCAATGTCTCGCTTTTGTTAGGGAAGAGCAAGGTCGCCCCCATCAGGACTAGGCTGACTATCCCCAAGCTTGAGTTGAGTGGAGCTCACCTTCTCTCTAAATTGTTGCATCACGTTGCCAGTGAGCTGGCGGCCACGGTCGAGATACGAGACATCTTCGCCTGGTCGGATAGCCAGGTCGCGCTTGCATGGTTGCGCGCGGCCCCACATACCTTGGAGGTTTTTGTGGGAAATCGGGTTTCCCAAATCCAGAATATCGGAATTGATATAACATGGAGACATGTGCCGGGAGAGCTTAACCCAGCGGACTGTGCTTCCCGAGGTTGTACGGCACCAGAATTGGTGTCACACCCGCTCTGGTGGGGTCCAGAGTGGCTGATGGGATCAGAAACTTCTTGGCCTGTCTGTCAGACAGATGTTACTTCTTTGAGTTTGACCGGGCTCCGTGTACATGCTGTAGTCGCTGAGACGACGTCGGAGCCGGATTGGCTACTTGCTCGGTATAGCAGCTTGGATAAGCTTCTGGGTGTTACCAGTTGGATTAAGCGTTTCATACATAATTGTAGAAACCCACAGGCAAAGCGGTTGGAGCCGATTGCAGGTGCAGAAGAGCGCCGGAGCGCATTGTTGCATTGGGTCCGTGTCGTGCAGACCGGACGGTTTGAGTCAGAGCTTCGTATTTTGCGCGACGGACGCGCTAAGTTGAAGGGCGCGGTCGCTCGTTTGAACCCGTACATCGACTCGGATGGGCTTCTTCGGGTTGGAGGCAGGCTCCGGAAGGCGGATCTTCCATATGAGACTCGCCATCCTCTGTTGTTGCCCAAGGGCGGACCCTTGGTGCAGCTTTTGGTGTCTGATCGACACATTCGTAACGCCCATGCTGGGTGCAATGCTTTGTTGGCTATTTTGCAACGCGAATTTTGGATTTTGTCTGCCCGAAGAGCAATCCGTAGTGTCCTGTTTCGATGTATTGCATGTTATAGGTTGAAGGCATCCACGATGCAACCACAGATGGGTGATTTGCCCGCTGATCGAATCCGACCTTCGAGGCCGTTTGACGGCGTTGGAACCGATTTTGCCGGTCCCTTTTCGATCAAGGCTTCTCCCTTTCGTAATGCCCGTATTGTAAAGGGCTATTTGTGTGTATTTGTTTGTTTGGCCACCAAGGCTGTCCATTTGGAGGTGGTATCGGCTCTGACTACGGAGGCCTTCGTCGCCGCGTTGGATCGCTTTGTTTCGCGTCGAGGTCTACCTTCCCTTATTAGGTCTGACAATGGCACAAACTATAAGGGAACTGTAAATTATCTTAAGGATGTTTCTGTGTTTATTGATAAAAATTGTACTAGTTTAAGTCAAATTGCTGCCCAAAGGGGAATAACCTGGAAGTTTAGTCCCCAAGTTGCCCCCATTGGGGAGGGATTTTTGAAGCGGCTGTGAAATCCGCAAAGACCCACCTCCGCCGCATTATCGGAGAAACGGCTCTAACTTTTGAAGAGCTGGCCACAGTGTTTTGTAAAGTTGAGGCGGTCCTCAACTCTCGTCCTCTCTGTCCGCTATCTCCAGATCCAAATGACTTGGAAGCTCTCACCCCTGGTCATTTTTTGGTGGGAGGGCCGTTGAATGCCCTGCCCGAATACCCGTGGAAGGATGAACGCGTATATCGGTTGTCGCGTTTTCAAATGTTGCAGCAAATGAGCCAGGACTTTTGGCGTCGCTGGTCGCTTGAATATTTGCATTTGCTGCAGCAAAGAGTGAAGTGGACAGACAGGACTGAGCCTCCCAGGGAGGGTGATTTAGTATTGTTAAAAGAGGCAAATTTGCCCTCATTGCTTTGGCGACGAGCTCGCATATTACGTTTGATTCTTGGCGGAGATGGCACTCCGCGTGTGGCTGAGGTGTTGGTCGACGGTTCGATTTTAAGGAGAGGTGTGACCTCTCTCGCCCGCCTTCCCGTAGAGTAAGCTAGCGGTCTGCTTCTCAGACCGGGACGGGGGGATGTTTGTAATATATTGGGTAAAACTAAACGCAGGCGTTTCGCATTGCTGCCGCCAGAGGGCGTTCGGGGTTTTCACACTGCTAGCGTGGATGGCGTCGCGTGTGGTGCCCGCCATTGCATTGTCCTATGCGATATCGGTTTGATTTTTAATACGCGAGAGGGCCCGCGTTCTTTGATGGCTAATTAGCTTGAGTTGTATTTGTGAATTTCCTGTTTGTTAAATAACTATTGAACTTTGTGTTTGTGTGCCCGTCATTGTGACTTTCTCCTGTGGGATGTGACGCGTGGCTGCTCGCTCACATCTACCTGTTGCCGAGCCGATTTCGGGAAGAAATCTATTTATGTGTTCTGGGGAATTGAGATCTCAAGGGTTAGGTAGGGTAATTAGGAATTCCCCCTTCCCGAAGACACTCAAGTTTGGATCCGAAGAGAAAGAAGATTTAGCTTGGTAAGTGTTTTTTAAGTGTAATTAATTTATAGGTTAGGTTATCATATAGGGCCCTGTAGCTCCCTTCATAAGCTACGGTGGTAGCAGACTGCGTATAGCTTAAGTTAGATTCTAGTCGGACAAGCGTGGTGTCGCGTGGAGATTTTTTCCCGGTACTTAATTTTACCGGTAGATTTTTTCCCGGTAAAGTTCCGGTACAGAATTCTTCCCGCCGCTTCGTTTGTCCGGATTCGCTCTGCGCACATTTTCTGGCAGCAGAGCGTAGTTGCTCTGCACACATTGCAAAGAAATACATATTACGCCAATGGAGGTGGGTTTAAAGTTACAACCCATGCAGGAAAATATCGATAAAAGCTTTCCGTATAGGGAATTAATAGGCTGTCTTATTTATTTATCCGTAGGTACTAGGCCGGATATAGCCAATGCTGTAGCAAAGATGGGTCAGTATGTGGATAATGCTGATAAAGGATGTTGGAAAGCAGCTATACGGATTTTAAGATATCTTAAAAGAACCAGGGAATATGGTCTTATCTATAAAAAGACAGGTAAGTCTTTAATAGGGTATTCAGATAGCGATTTTGGAAACTGTCATATAGATCGAAAAAGCTTTTCGGGAAATGTTTTTATATTGGCAGGTGCTGCGATTTCTTGGAAATCACAAAAACAAAAGTGCGTTGCTACCTCAACGTGCGAAGCTGAGTATGTTAGCTTAGCTTTAAGCATGAAAGAAGCTATTTACCTTAACAGCTTATTAAGTGAGATAGAGTTACATAACTTTAGTAGGGTGACGTTGCATGCGGACAATCAGGGAGCTATTACACTTGCAAAAGATCCTGTTTTTCATGCCCGCAGTAAGCACATTGACATAAAGCATCATTTCTTAAGGGATACATTGAGAAATAACAAAAATATTGTATTGAGATTTATTTCTACTGATTTGATGCTGGCAGATATCTTAACGAAACCGCTGCCAAAGCAGAAATATTATTTATGTGTTAGCGGTTTAGGTATAGGTTAGGATATTGTTAGTGCTTATTTTTTTTTTTGGTCATGTTTTTGGTTATTATTTTACTTTATCTTACTGTTAGTTTTATATGAGGTATTAATTAGAGCTTCTACGGTACAATTTAAGGAGGTGTGTTGAATAGGAACTATTTCAATGGTAAATTGTACCTCATTAGAACGTATGTTCTATGTTGTTTTTAAAATGTTTGACACCTTCGCTTTTGTGCTGTCTAACAATAAATGCACATCCCACAGGATCAAGATATTTTATTTAATTCCATTGCTATATACTCTGCTACAGATCCAGGGTCGAACATAGGCTACAATATTTACACATTTTGAGATCTTGGCATGCAAATCGTAACTACTAAAAATTAAAAATATTTTGCAGTTCAAAACAATAGGCTTATTTGGAAAACCAGGACTTTACAATCAAAAACAATGGATTATCGATCGGTCAATCAGTTAAGTATAAACACTAAATACTAACCAGTGCTAGGGGCCATGATGTTAGGTGGATGCCTGGCCACCGCGGCCATACCAGCTACTACGCCGAAGATGAAGTCCGACACTCCGCCCGAGTCGCCCGCAGAGGAGGGCGCGGGCGCGGGGGCGGGGGCCGGGGCGGTGAGGGCGGGCGCGGGGGTGAGGGCGGGGGCGGGCGTGTGCGAGGGGGAGGGGGCGGCGGTCGGCGCGGGCGGGCCCGGCGGCGCTGTACCACCGAGGGGCTGTTTCTTGCGACCTAAGGTTAAAGTTTTAAGTTGTAATATAATTTGATTGCACCAAATTAGTCATATCAAATATAACAATAAAACATTAAATGGATTTTTGGAACGGTTCTAATGTACACAGGTGTAAAGCTTGACCAATTACCAAGAAATCGGATCCGGTAGTGCGCCTATTTTACAACTTTTAAGTAATGTGGGTGTAACTTATATAATACTAGCTTTTGCCCGCGTGAATTTTCCACGGTAACAATGTTTTTTCTCAGGATGAAAGATAACCTGTCTTTAACCGTACCTCTAACTTAACTATGTGAATGCATTCTTCTCATTCAATATTAGTTAAGTGAAAGGCGGTTTGAATGTATATACAGGCACAAAGCTTAATGTTGGTCTACTTTGTACAATATTTTCCCTTGTAATATGTAACCGAGATCAACATAGGTAGCAGCGTCACTCACCATCATACTTGTTGAAGCTCGCGGCCAGGTCCAGCTTGGGCTGCGCGGGGGCGGGTGCGGGGGTGGGGGCGGGTGCGGGGGCAGGTGTTGGATGCGGGAGATGCGCAGGCAGCAGTGCGCGCGCGCCTCCGCCAGGAGCGGCCGCGTGCGCGAGCCCCAGCGCCGCCGCCTGCGCTGAGCTCAGCCCGCTCGCGTCCTCCGCGCCGCCGTTGTTACCTGGACGATATTGTTGATTTTATTAGGAGAACATTACAGCTTTGGATGCAAGAGAGATCTGTAAAAATCGTAGCAAGTGGAAATCGCTAGTCTCTGCCTACCTGGGATCCTGCTTCGCTGCCGATTCGAATTTTATTTTGATTTTTTGTTCTTAACCATTGTGGTTACTCGATCACAAACATGTTTTATTATATTTGTTTCTTATATTTTATTTTATTTTTGACTGTACACAATCTAGTGTATGTATAAAGTTAATAAATAGCCCCTCTGGCACGTTAGGCGACCAAGACTGTCTCATGAGTTTCTTTCGGCATTTCTTCTCAGCAGTGGTCGTTCCGAAATGCTAGTAGTTTGTAGCTTTGAGACATAATATATTATGATTAAATAATTAGTTATCGACGTGAAAAAGAGCCTTCTTTGAAGGCCAAGTTTCAATAAAAAAATTGACTTTGACCCCCACGGGAAAAAGGCGTGATAATATATAAACTCCATTTATTCTTGCCAGTCCTATCATGTAAACAATCTTCACAGTACTTTTTGTTGAATTTTCTTGAAAATAAATCATATATTACTTCAAACCTAAACATTCTAAAGTAAAACATTTATTAACCACGAAAGTAATTTCCTAAAAAGTCTATTTTAACTTATATTGTTGTAAAATCATAAAAAGACATGGTAAGATTGCTTACATGATAGGACTGGTAAGAATAAATGGAGTTTATGTATGTACAGCTTTGGAATATCTATAAATATTATCTTACATGTATGATTACTAGATAGCCAATAACATTGTTCTCGCTGATAGAATAATACATTCACATTCAGCCTATTCAGCTAAGCGTGGCCTTCGAGTCTCACGACTCTTGGCTCTGTCTACCCCGTAAGGAATAAAGACGTGATTCTATGTATGTATGTACGTTTATATACTCTGGCGTGATTTATGAATCACTAGCTTTTGCCCGTAGCTTCGCTCGTGTAATTTCCCACGGGAACAGTGCTTTTTCCCGGGATGAAAGGTACCCTATGTCCTTCTCCGTACTTCCAGCGATGTGTATGCAAAATTTCAGGAAGATTGGTTCAGTAGATAAAGCGTGAAGAGGTAACAAACAAACAAACTCACTTTCGTATTTATAATATTAGTTAGGATTATGGCAAACACTGGACGATCAATCAAAACAATTGTTTGTGACAATATAAACTGACTTCTAGGCATCATGAACATACCATGTCAGAGATCATGACCGAATGAAGGTAAGATAGTAATAGAAACAGCTGAATAACGTCAGTATAGCCGCTTTTACCTGCCTCTATGAGGGTGGTGGAGTGTCCTTCAGTTTTCTGAGGGGTTATCATCAATACACAACACATAGAAGACTAACCTCTAGGCATCATAACCGAATGAGGGTTGTCCAACAGCAGCTGAACAACCGCCGTGTGGCCGCCCTTAGCCGCCTCTATGAGGGTGGTGGAGTTGTCCTTCAGTTTCCGGAAGGGGTCAGCATTACAGACATAGAAGACTAGGTATATCAAGATACACTAACCTCTAGGCATCATGACCGAATGAGGGTAGTCCAACAGCAGCTGAACAACCGCCGTGTGGCCGCCCTTAGCTGCCTCTATGAGGGTGGTGGAGTTGTCCTTCAGTTTCCGGAAGGGGTCCGCGTCGCAGGCGAGCAGGAACTTGACAACGTCCACGTGGCCGCCGGCGCAGGCCAGGGAGAGGGGCGTGTGGTCGCCGTTGGCCGTCATACGGTTCACGTCGGCGCCCTGGAATATGGAAATAAGTTTTATATTGTGATAGGTATTCGAGAACTGCACTTGAAGAGCATGAGAAGTAAAAAAAATATTAATATCGACGAAGGTTTTGAGTGCTCTTATGCCCACGAATTTGTTTAAGAGTCCACCAGGGGATCATACCACGAGTGATTGGAGATGCTGCCAGTATACACTGGTCACATACCTTCCCCCTGAGGAACTGCACGGTGCACACGTGGCCGGCGCGCGCAGCCTTCATGAGCGGCGTGCGGCCGCCCTCGCTCTCGTGCTCGAGCTGAGCTCCAGCGCGCAGCAGCAGGTCGGCCACGTCGGTGTGCCCGCTCTCGCACTGGTCACATACCTTCCCCCTGAGGAACTGCACGGTGCACACGTGGCCGGCGCGCGCAGCCTTCATGAGCGGCGTGCGGCCGCCCTCGCTCTCGTGCTCGAGCTGAGCTCCAGCGCGCAGCAGCAGGTCGGCCACGTCGGTGTGCCCGCTCTCGCACTGGTCACATACCTTCCCCCTGAGGAACTGCACGGTGCACACGTGGCCGGCGCGCGCAGCCTTCATGAGCGGCGTGCGGCCGCCCTCGCTCTCGTGCTCGAGCTGAGCTCCAGCGCGCAGCAGCAGGTCGGCCACGTCGGTGTGCCCGCTCTCGCACTGGTCACATACCTTCCCCTGAGGAACTGCACGGTGCACACGTGGCCGGCGCGCGCAGCCTTCATGAGCGGCGTGCGGCCGCCCTCGCTCTCGTGCTCGAGCTGAGCTCCAGCGCGCAGCAGCAGGTCGGCCACGTCGGTGTGCCCGCTCTCGCACTGGTCACATACCTTCCCCCTGAGGAACTGCACGGTGCACACGTGGCCGGCGCGCGCAGCCTTCATGAGCGGCGTGCGGCCGCCCTCGCTCTCGTGCTCGAGCTGAGCTCCAGCGCGCAGCAGCAGGTCGGCCACGTCGGTGTGCCCGCTCTCGCACTGGTCACATACCTTCCCCTGAGGAACTGCACGGTGCACACGTGGCCGGCGCGCGCAGCCTTCATGAGCGGCGTGCGGCCGCCCTCGCTCTCGTGCTCGAGCTGAGCTCCAGCGCGCAGCAGCAGGTCGGCCACGTCGGTGTGCCCGCTCTCGCACTGGTCACATACCTTCCCCCTGAGGAACTGCACGGTGCACACGTGGCCGGCGCGCGCAGCCTTCATGAGCGGCGTGCGGCCGCCCTCGCTCTCGTGCTCGAGCTGAGCTCCAGCGCGCAGCAGCAGGTCGGCCACGTCGGTGTGCCCGCTCTCGCACTGGTCACATACCTTCCCTGAGGAACTGCACGGTGCACACGTGGCCGGCGCGCGCAGCCTTCATGAGCGGCGTGCGGCCGCCCTCGCTCTCGTGCTCGAGCTGAGCTCCAGCGCGCAGCAGCAGGTCGGCCACGTCGGTGTGCCCGCTCTCGCACTGGTCACATACCTTCCCCCTGAGGAACTGCACGGTGCACACGTGGCCGGCGCGCGCAGCCTTCATGAGCGGCGTGCGGCCGCCCTCGCTCTCGTGCTCGAGCTGAGCTCCAGCGCGCAGCAGCAGGTCGGCCACGTCGGTGTGCCCGCTCTCGCACTGGTCACATACCTTCCCCTGAGGAACTGCACGGTGCACACGTGGCCGGCGCGCGCAGCCTTCATGAGCGGCGTGCGGCCGCCCTCGCTCTCGTGCTCGAGCTGAGCTCCAGCGCGCAGCAGCAGGTCGGCCACGTCGGTGTGCCCGCTCTCGCACTGGTCACATACCTTCCCCTGAGGAACTGCACGGTGCACACGTGGCCGGCGCGCGCAGCCTTCATGAGCGGCGTGCGGCCGCCCTCGCTCTCGTGCTCGAGCTGAGCTCCAGCGCGCAGCAGCAGGTCGGCCACGTCGGTGTGCCCGCTCTCGCACTGGTCACATACCTTCCCCTGAGGAACTGCACGGTGCACACGTGGCCGGCGCGCGCAGCCTTCATGAGCGGCGTGCGGCCGCCCTCGCTCTCGTGCTCGAGCTGAGCTCCAGCGCGCAGCAGCAGGTCGGCCACGTCGGTGTGCCCGCTCTCGCACTGGTCACATACCTTCCCCCTGAGGAACTGCACGGTGCACACGTGGCCGGCGCGCGCAGCCTTCATGAGCGGCGTGCGGCCGCCCTCGCTCTCGTGCTCGAGCTGAGCTCCAGCGCGCAGCAGCAGGTCGGCCACGTCGGTGTGCCCGCTCTCGCACTGGTCACATACCTTCCCCCTGAGGAACTGCACGGTGCACACGTGGCCGGCGCGCGCAGCCTTCATGAGCGGCGTGCGGCCGCCCTCGCTCTCGTGCTCGAGCTGAGCTCCAGCGCGCAGCAGCAGGTCGGCCACGTCGGTGTGCCCGCTCTCGCACTGGTCACATACCTTCCCCTGAGGAACTGCACGGTGCACACGTGGCCGGCGCGCGCAGCCTTCATGAGCGGCGTGCGGCCGCCCTCGCTCTCGTGCTCGAGCTGAGCTCCAGCGCGCAGCAGCAGGTCGGCCACGTCGGTGTGCCCGCTCTCGCACTGGTCACATACCTTCCCCTGAGGAACTGCACGGTGCACACGTGGCCGGCGCGCGCAGCCTTCATGAGCGGCGTGCGGCCGCCCTCGCTCTCGTGCTCGAGCTGAGCTCCAGCGCGCAGCAGCAGGTCGGCCACGTCGGTGTGCCCGCTCTCGCACTGGTCACATACCTTCCCCCTGAGGAACTGCACGGTGCACACGTGGCCGGCGCGCGCAGCCTTCATGAGCGGCGTGCGGCCGCCCTCGCTCTCGTGCTCGAGCTGAGCTCCAGCGCGCAGCAGCAGGTCGGCCACGTCGGTGTGCCCGTTCTCGCACGCGTACGTCAGCGCTGTGTCGCCCGTCTGCGTCTGCGCGTGCACATCTGCGCCCGCGCTCAGCAGGTACCTACAGATAATATATCATCATTAAACGTTATTTCAAAGGAAATGGTAAAACAAAAGTTGGAATGAAACACCTTGCCTATATGTGAGAAACCAGTTTCTACACAGGCGTGAGGAATTGCAGCCTTGATGAGGAAGGCCGCTACTTCGAGGAAGCCGCCGCAGCAAGACAGCGTCAGGGCGGTCTCTTGTGTCTCGTCTATCTGTGCGTTGAGCAAGACTAGTTAACTTACCACACGAATTCCAGATGCCCCTCCTGCGAAGCCTCCATGAGCGGCGTGGAAGCTCCCAACTCCACGTTAGCGCCAGCCTTGATGAGGAAGGCCGTCGCAGCAGACCAGCGTCAGAGCGGTCTCTTGCGTCTCGTCTGAACGCTGATCGAGAAACCTTAACTTACCGCACGAGTTCCAGATGCGAAGCCTCCATGAGCGACGTGGAAGCTCCCAACTCCACGTCAGCGCCGGCTTTGATGAGGAAGGCCGCCACTTCGAGGAAACCGCCGCAGCAGGCCAGCATCAGATAGATCTTTTGCGTCTCGTCTGAACGCTGATCGAGACACCTTAACTCACCGCACGAGTTCCAGATGCCCCTCCTGCGAAGCCTCCATAAGCGGCGTGGAAGCTCCCAACTCGACATCAGCGCCGGCCTTGATGAGGAAGGCCGCCACTTCGAGGAAGCCGCCGCAGCAGGCCAGCGTCAAAGCGGTCTCTTGCGTTTCGTCTGTCTGTGCGTTGATCGAGGCGCCTTGCCCGAGGAGTAATGCCACCATTTCTTCGTGACCTGGTGAAAAAAGATGTTTCCTTTAATCAATATGTTGCGATGGGAACTTAGGTAGGTATATAATCTACAAATATTGACGAACATACTGGGCGTGATATAATCACAGCGACTGCGCTGGCTTGGTCATCTCGAGAGAATTACGGAGGGATCTTGGCGTCAAATCAGCCTATCTAGGAAAGGTGTCAAGCAGGGGCACAGTCGGACGCCCCAGATATCGCTGGAGACACTCTATGGAGGCTGATCTGCGTGAGCTTGGAGCGGGCAACTCGCGAGCCATCGCGCAGAATACCAAGTCTATGGCGCTCTTTCGTTTCAGAGGCCAAGATCCGCTTTGGGGTCACTGAGCTAGCGGAGTAAGTAACTTTCTGTATCTTTTGGACTCGATGTCTGATGCGTTCAAAACTGACAAGATGGCTGTAAAAGTGCACAGCGGCGGCCTCTAGAATAAAAAAAAAACAGAACATCCTCGCTAACCCTCTCTGGCGGCCTCCATGAGCGGCGTGTAGCCCTCGTCGTTGACCTCCTCGATGTTGGCGCCGCGCTCCAGCAGCAGCATGGCCAGCTCCACGTGCCCCCCACACGCGGCTAGCGTCAGGGGGGATTCGAAGCTGTCCGTTGGCATGTTCACCTGGAAATGTCACACGTTAAATGTGGCTAGCTGGACGGAGATAGCTTGATAGATGTATTTAAATAAACAAATAAATGAAATGACTTTTTAGATAACAAGATCCAATTTTTGCATGTAACAAGTTGACCCCAAATACAATACAAAATACTTTATTTGCACACAAGTAAAAAAAATAAATAAATAGGATGAAAGTAAGGAGTTAGAAAATCGCCCCGGGGTAAACTTATGTTCTGTGGTCTGAATATAGTAATTAGTAAGGTCAGGTTCTTCCGGACGATTTGATATTCCCCCCACACGCACCAAGCGCTTTTCGTCCACATTCATAATGCGCACATCGAAGGAGTTTAACTCCTTGCCTGTGTCTGTATGTCCGAGCACATACAACCTGACTCTTCAAAACCAGAGTGAATAGGCTGCTTCTGGGTAAGCTCGCTACACCATAGACCTCATCTCTGTTTTCGAGCAAGATTGTGGTCAACAGCAAACCCATCTAGTATAAAAAAAAAACATCATCATGTCTGAGTCGCATACCTGAGCCCCAGAGTCCAGCAGCAGCCTGGCCACCTCGACGTGTCCGTCCATGCTGGCCTCCATCAGCGCCGTGTGCATCTCGTCAGTTTTGTGCTCGCGGTCTGCGATGGCCGCCAATAGCAAGCGGACCATGTCTGAGTCACATACCTGAGCCCCAGAGTCCAGCAGCAGCCTGGCCACCTCGACGTGTCCGTCCATGCTGGCCTCCATCAGCGCCGTGTGCATCTCGTCAGTTTTGTGCTCGCGGTCTGCGATGGCCGCCAATAGCAAGCGGACCATATCTGAGTCACATACCTGAGCCCCAGAGTCCAGCAGCAGCCTGGCCACCTCGACGTGTCCGTCCATGCTGGCCTCCATCAGCGCCGAGTGCATCTCGTCAGTTTTGTGCTCGCGGTCTGCGATGGCCGCCAATAGCAAGCGGACCATATCTGAGTCACATACGTGAGCCCCAGAGTCCAGCAGCAGCCTGGCCACCTCGACGTGTCCGTCCATGCTGGCCTCCATCAGCGCCGTGTGCATCTCGTCAGTTTTGTGCTCGCGGTCTGCGATGGCCGCCAATAGCAAGCGGACCATATCTGAGTCACATACCTGAGCCCCAGAGTCCAGCAGCAGCCTGGCCACCTCGACGTGTCCGTCCATGCTGGCCTCCATCAGCGCCGAGTGCATCTCGTCAGTTTTGTGCTCGCGGTCTGCGATGGCCGCCAATAGCAAGCGGACCATATCTGAGTGACATACCTGAGCCCCAGAGTCCAGCAGCAGCCTGGCCACCTCGACGTGTCCGTCCATGCTGGCCTCCATCAGCGCCGTGTGCATCTCGTCAGTTTTGTGCTCGCGGTCGGCGCCGGCCGCCAGTAGCAAGCGGACCATGTCTGAGTGACATACCTGAGCCCCAGAGTCCAGCAGCAGCCTGGCCACCTCGACGTGTCCGTCCATGCTGGCCTCCATCAGCGCCGTGTGCATCTCGTCAGTTTTGTGCTCGCGGTCGGCGCCGGCCGCCAATAGGAAGCGGACCATGTCGAGGTGGCCCTTGTAGCAGGCGAGGGTGAGGGCGGACTCCTTGAACTCGTTGGAGTGGGTGTTGATGCCGGCGCCGTGCTCGAGCAGGATCTTCGCGACCCCCACGTGACCGGCCGACGCCGCCTGGACACAAATTGGGTTAATCGATACATGTTACAAACATAAAGCGTCCATTCCATCAGAAAGCAAACTATTCCGCTAAGCGTGGCCTTCGAGTCTCACGACTCTTGGCTCTTACGGGGTAGACACCCCGTAAGGGATAAAGACGTAATATGTATGTTTGTTACAAACAATATTGAAAAAAAAAAGACTTATAAACATTTTAACTTTATGGAACTGTTAAGTTGGAGTTAAGTATGCTAAAGAAGATCTGCAGATCAACACGTGTCCTAAGGGATTTTAAGGAGACCACGGATAACATCCAAGGATGTAAATGCAACAAGCAAAATGTTTAGACAATTTTAAACTCTAAGTCATGGCACTGATGGACACAAACATATAAAACAGCAACAGTTAAAACAAGCCTTAATTACCGCTACTGCAAAATTTACCACCACGCCATAGTTGTAGAAGTGTAAGTACCTCCATGAGCGGCGTGTGTCCGTTCTCGTTGTGGTCCTCAACGTTCGCGCCGTTCTCGAGCAGTGCGCGCACGCAGTCCTCATGGCCGCCCGCGCACGCGTACATGAGGGGCGTGTTGCCGGAACCGGACACCGCGTTCACGTCCGCGCCGTGCGCGAGCAGCAGGCGGACGATGTCCACGTGGCCCGCGGACGCTGCCTCCATCAGGGGTGTGCAATCGCCCTGGTGGAAATATTACATTGTTATCCTAGGGGTGAAAATAGTAAGGAGAATCGTTTTCTACTGACTGCGGTCGAATTATAAAAAAATTACATAAAAATGTGTGTAGAAAATGATTCTCCCTAGGGCTGAAGAGTATTACTGAGTAGGTATTATAGTAATGAAAATGACATTATTTATCATTTTTCACAATAGATCAGATAGAACAGAACATTAAATCAAAAGTAAATAGGATTGAAATTGGGGCATCAAAGAGTCTAAGTATTCTTAAAAAGTCCACAACACATCAGTGAGTCTTATCGAGGTTGCTGGTGTCTACGGACTGCAGTGTTTGCTTATCATCAGGCAAACCACATGCTCGTTTGCCTTCTATTCTTTAAAAAATCCTTTTGATCATGAAACATCTGAAGGCGTGTCAATGTTTCAGAAAAAATAAAGCGGGAATCGGAAGAAGGTAACTTCCGTTAATACGATTTCTATTTTCTTTTGAATGGATTACATAGCAATTTTTGGTCACACAGCGTATAGCACCATTTCCATAGACTCCGTTTGGACACTAATATAAGGTAGTAACAGTAGTTCTTCAGTTAACAGTCATAGCTTTGTCTAAGGCCTTATGGACCTGACACATGAGGATAATCAATTGAGTAAGTCATATTCAAGATTTAAAAACAATAGTTCCTTATCAGATAACTACCTTGATACCACGGTCCTCAACGCTCGCATGCATCGCTAGCAGCACTTGCGCGAGCTCGTAGTACCCGGCGGAGCATGCGAGTGATAACAACGACTCGCCCTCCTCCGTGGTCTCATGCACAGATCTGCCTTCGGTGAGGAGTTTCCGAACGGTCCCGACGTCGCCGTCCGAACACGCTTCGGCCAAAGACGGTGCCCCTTCAGCGACCGATGACGTCACTGTCGGCGTCGTCCCTGTCGCCGTCGAGCCACATTGTGTTCTAAAATTTTAAAAATACTATCAGAATTTGACCATAGATTGGGGATTTAAAAAATAAAAGACAATCGGTCAGATAAGATCAAAGCTTCACGAATCACGGTCTACCGCGTCTCGATCGACTAACAGGGAGTTGCCTCAACCGTGATAACCGAGAGACTTTCGGTATGTACGACTCAATCTCGGATTTTCATCATGTTAAAAATAATTATGACTGCCTTTTAATTTTTGTCAAATAAGACATGACAAATTGTTATTTAGTATGTATGGTATCGGTTTCTAGATGAGCAAAGTGTAAACAATGTATCATTATTACTAGCTTTTCGCCGCGGTGTCGTAGTGCACGTGGTATATGCCTACCTTTCGCCACTATATCGATTTTCGGCATAAAATGTACATTCCTTCCCTGTATCTTCAACTAATTAATATGCCAAACAATCGAATCGGTTTAATAGTTTCGGCGAGAAACGGTAACAAACATACTGCCACATTCATATTATTAGTAAGTGTAGTAAGTACTTTGAAACTGATAAAAAATATGTAGGTAAGTTAAGCATAATGCGGAATGCATTCACATACGTAAGAATCGTGAATTTATAGACCACATCGTGCGTCATAAAAACATTGTAATTCACCGATTCTTATGTTTAACGGTAGAGCACAGCCGGAAACAATATGTTTTGTCCAATGTATATTTTAACTGTAATAGTGATGTTGTGAAAAAATGGATTTTCAAAATAGTGACCTATTTACAGTAGTGTTTTGTTGCAGTGATAGAAATCAACATTAGTTCTGAGAAAACTAGGCATTTGAAAGTAGTGAAAAATCAACTATATTTTTTGGTTTTTACTCTGTACTAGTATTATTTTGGCATTTACAGTATGAAATGGATAGTTCAAAAGAAAACTTCTATAGAAAATTGTTACGGCTGTGCAGGACTATTGTAATTTTGATTATTTTTATCTTTATTGTAAGTGTAGAAGTAAGGAATCCATTTCTGTATATAGGCCTCTCCCATAGACCAATTGAAACTTGCACCCAGCGTCTAAGAAGTACCAAGGTAATCTGGATGTCTTATGCTGTGCCTGCCGGTACATGGTCACAACTCCAAAACTCTTTTGCCTTAAAGACCAACGGCTCTCTGCATGTAGTTTTTATTACAACAAAAAAAAAAAAACAAATGTGATTAAAAGTACTTATACACTGAATGGAGAAAACCTTTGTAACGTTTCAGAAGTTAGAGACCTGGGAATAATTTTAGACGAGAAACTTAAGTTTGCGACACATATACACAACATAGTAAACCATAGTGCAAAAATGCTTGGTTTTATAAAACGTACATTAAAAGGATTTAAATCTAGGTGCCGAATAATCCTATATAACAGTTTGGTACGTAGTCGCCTCGAATTTGCTTCTGTAACCTGGAATCCAGTCTACGCCGCTGCGTCACAGAGAATAGAGAGTATCCAGCGCGCGTTCACCAGACACCTGGCCTGCGTTACTCACAGTATTGCTCCCAGTCAACCCTACGAGCAACGTCTTTCCTTCTTTCATATAACCAGTCTTAAAACACGACGTACTATCTCAGATCTCATTTTCTTACATAATATTCTTCATAATAAAGTTAATTCTATTGAAATATTAAACTCAATCAATTTTACGGTTCCTTTTAAATATCCTCGCAAACCCATAACTAAAACTTTCACCCTACCATACTCTAGAACAAACCTTGGCATACATCAACCTCTAGCTAGAATATGCACTACATACAATGAAATAAACAATAAAATTCCCGAAATTGATATTCTTCACGACAACCGCAATACATTCAAACGTAAAATACTGAAAAACATTGATAAAGAACTAAAACTGTAGTCCTTTGAAAATTTTATGGCTTACACCTTTTATATTATTTTATAAGCTTTTTCATAAGTATTACTTTTTAATTTTATTATTATTTTCTTCCATTTATTGAAGACGAATTGTATTATTGGTAAAAGTTGTGCTCGCTGATAATTGGTATTTACATAAGTGATACTTTTTAATTTTATCATTATTTTCTTCCATTTACGGCAGCGAATTGTATTATTGGTAAAAGTTGTGCTCGCTGATAATTGGTATTTACATATTGAAGTAAACTACATGTTACTGTAATTTATTATATAATACTATATGTAAACACTGTATGCGTGCCTTAAGCTAAATAAATAAATAAATAAATTACAAACAAACAGAGACACTTTTATAATTTAAGTAATGTTGTGATACTTGTATATGTTGTTCTACAGTGTCTTTTTTTTACTTAGCTAATGGGTCCCACTGCTGGGCAAAAACCTCCCCCTTATCTCTCCAACTACATTTTTAATTTTTTTTAATTTATTTTGGTTTGTTTAAAAAAAATCTCTCCCCTAATAATGCATTGTGTTTTGTGTTGTGGTGTATTTATAACGTCTATTCCACACTCACGGTTTATCCTGATGCTGGTGCCTGTGGTGCGCGGGCGGCTGTTCGCTGCGCATGCGCGTGAGCGCCGCGGCCGCCTCGTCCAGTGCGTTGGACACCGACGAGGTCAGGCGCCGCAGCACCTCCGGGTCGGCTAGGTGCTTACCCTCGCCGGAGAGCTTGCCGATACCTGGAGACAAGTGGCTTTTGTTGACAAACAATTTTTGTACGACCAATCTGTGTCAACCTGCGGCGGTATTTCCGACCCGATATGACATTGGAACCTTCAAGAAACGAATCTACGTCTTCTTGAAAGACCGGCAACACTCTTGTGATAATCCTGGTCTTGTAGTTGACAAATAAACGTATTATCTATCTATCAGTGGACTTGAATGAAGCCAACGATAGCCCTATCGTTGGCTTCATTCATTTGGCCACTTCCACCGCCCGGTGGAAGTGGCCAAATACTGGTCGAAAAAATTCTAATTTGTGCCATTTCGACTCGAGATGATGATGATGATGATAATCTATCTATCAGAAGTCCATGATCAGCGGTGATCGCTAACCATCTGGTGACCAGCTTGCTCGTTGTGGCTTTTATCAAACACTAGCTTTTGCCCGTCCGCGTGAATTTCCCACGGGAACAGTGCTTTTTCCCGGAATGATAAGAACCCTATGGCCTTCTTAGTACTTCTAACTATGTGTATGCGAAATTTCAGGAAGATTGGTTCAGAAGAAAGCTTGAAGGTAACAAATAAACAAACAAACTCACTTTTGCATTTATAATATTAGTTAGGATTTGCCGGATACAATAGATTTAATAAGTTTTTTTTTGAGATTTAAGTTGAATTAAGAGCGCGAATGCATCCTCGTTGAATGCATGCTCGTTGATTACTCCGATAGGATTAATTTTGAAAGCTTGTAAATCAGGTCCATCCCTAGCATCGCACATAGAATGTCATGATGAATTATTTGCCAATATGCGTGTACTCATAGTGAATCCATACTAATATTATAAATGCGAAAGTTTGGATGTGAGTTTGTGAATTTGTGAGTTTGTGAGGATGTTTGTTACTCAATCACGCAAAATCTACTGGACGGATTTCGATGAAATTTGGTACAGAGGTAGATAATGACCTGGAATAGCACATAGGCTACTTTTTATCCCGGGAAAAAGCACTGTACCCGTGGGAAATTCACGCGGGCGAAGCCGCGGGCAAAAAGCTAGTAATTCATAAATAACTCACTTAGCTCAAGTGCTGAAATTCACAGAAAGTGTGAAGGATGCCTGAGATTGATGATTTATTTCTCAAATCACAATAGGATATTTGACGTATATCAGAGCAGTGGAATTTTGAAATCAAGAGAGATTCCTATCGGCTCATCAATCAAACAGCATAATTCTACATAACTTAAACTGAGCTAAGTGAACTAAGTAGCCATGTTACTCAGATCCCGATCTGCCTCACGTGTAGAAAGGCGCGCACGCAGCCGAATGACAAAATTAATATGTTTTATTGCGTTTCAAATGGCATGGAATTGAAGTTTCACTAGTAGCGCTGGTTATGGTAATGATCGTGTACATGTGAGTTTGTACTTATTTTGAACTGCATACATACGCGATTAGAATATTTCAGACTTTATAACGGTTTATGCTCAGAATAAAGACTTTTTCTATGTTATTCAATTCCTTAGGCTTAGGCTTTTGGTATATTTAAAACCATGTATATTTATACAGAAAAACCAATTGCAATTATATTGTTAGCTCAGAAAAGACAATGACACAAAATCTTATTACAAATTCATCAAGAACTGTATGTGAATGAGACACCGGGCATTCAATCCCCGAAAACCGAAACCATATTCCTGAAACGGGCAAAAATACTTATTATTTTTTTATGAGTAACAAATGACGATATAATTAAGCAAGTGGCATGTAAATGAACTGGTATTGTCACTAACAAAGCGAGTGGATCCTTGCCCGCAGGTCACTGCAGCCGCGATACATAATTCAACTTTAATTGTCGATGATTTGCTCTTATTGTTACTTCGATCGGGGTCCATTCTGCGAGAGAATAGCTACAGCAATACAATTTATATTTCAGTTATATAAATTCTCTATTATGTTACATCCCGCCTGATTTTAATGGGGAAAACTGTACAACAAAATTTACAGTCCTAAAAATAACGGAAATGTGACTTTTCACCTGCTTTCATAATTCTTGTAGAACAATAGTTTTGCATGATATGACTACATGGGAAATGAATGACATTTCGCTCAAGTGACGTAACATTCCAAATATTGAAATGCTAATCTGTTGAATGGGCCGCAAGTCTCGTACGCACGACCCCTCGGTGAAAGTATCTAAGGTCAACATTTTACGATGTCGGAACAGATCCAGTGGTTATGGAATTAATCATCAATATGCGCAGTGGTGGGGCTGCAGCGGGGAAACTGGCTCCAAAGGAAGTAATCTCTTGGTTACGAATGCGGGTCCTTTAACTGCCGCGTCTTTTATTTTAAATTATAAAACTGTTGTGATATATGAAAGGGAAAGTTTCGAGTTTGTTCTTTTTTAACGAAAAAAAGTATGCGTGATTACAAGCAATGCATTGGAATATGAAAATAATGAATAAATTAGCAGATAACATGGTTCACTTCAATATTTTAAAGTATATCATTATGAGTAATGACATCGACAACAGCAAAGCACTTAAATTGAAAAAATAAAAATAAAGAACAGCAATTTTAAACATCCCTTTCATTACGTATCAAAACAAAGGCCCCGTAGTGACATAGAAAAAAAAATGGTTTAATCCAACAAACGGATTTGCATGCATTTTTCACCATAGTGGACGGACGACTTAATGATGAATGTACTTTGGGATTATAATTTAAATCGGGCCAAACCACGGTCAGTTCTGACGCGCTATCGACTTTAAAGCTAGATAGAAGATAGAAGTTCAAGAGAAAAGCCGGTACGGTCAGCACATTAAGAGTGCACTTAGCAGCCTCCGACACGTGACATGTGGTAAAAGCTAAATGTCCAGCGCATTCTGGATTATCGAATACCCGCCAGATAGATGCCTCTTGGAATTTTGAAAAATGCTGGCCACTAATAGAAAAAGCAATAAAACTAGGACTTTGCAGAGATTAGAAAGCATTTGACCAATGGGTTGACAAGTAAGCTTAAGGACTCCGTTAAATAAATTAAGTCAATATATGCTCTCATCTATACATATAATAAAACAGTAAAAATATTTTGTCTGTACATTTAGTATTTTTGACTGAAATGGATAGAGGGACACCTAAAAAGAATAATAGAAAGCAAAAATTTTTTTTTGGAATTTCTTGTCTGTCTGTCTGTCTGTATGTATGTACGCGTTTCACGCAAAAACTACTGGACGGATTTGAATGAAACTTTTTTCGTTGTATAGCTATTAAGCCTGGGCAACATATAGGCTATAATTTCTTTTGAAAACTGGAACACCTGATGAAGAACCTTAACAGAACAGCTAAACTATAAGAAATATGGAAATGGTGCCTTAACAAAAGTCGTTCAACCTGATGAGCATTTTCTGATGACGTATAAAAATTGAAGATCTGGAACATCTGATGAAGAACTGCAAGAGACCAGCTACACTATAACATATATGGAAATGGCGCCTTATTAAAAGTCGTTCAACCTGATGAGCATTTTCTGTTGACGTATAAAAATTGAAGATCTGGAACATCTGATGAAAAGCTCCAAGAGAGATTTTTCATCTAAGCGAAACTCACGCGGGCGAAGCCGCGGGTGACAGCTAGTACATTATCCATACTAATATTATAAATGCGAAAGTTTGGATGTGAGTTTGTGAATTTGTGAGTTTGTGAGGATGTTTGTTACTCAATCACGCAAAATCTACTGGACGGATTTCGATGAAATTTGGTACAGAGGTAGATAATGACCTGGAATAGCACATAGGCTACTTTTTATCCCGGGAAAAAGCACTGTTCCCGTGGGAAATTCACGCGGGCGAAGCCGCGGGCAAAAGCTAGTATATCATATATGGAGGAAGTTAGGGGAGGCTTTTCCCCAGCAGTGGGACACAAATGGGAAAAAAAATATGCTCTCAATCGATGTTAAGAATATTGCTGGCCACAACTGGAGTAGGATGGCCCAGGACCGAGTAGGTTGGCGTAGACAGGAGGCCTATACCCAGCAGTGGGTCACGGAAGGCTGTGCATTATGATGATGTCGTTACATTTAGTAGTTAATAAATAATTTGTACATTAGGGAATATGTATAGTACACAGCAGTAATATGTTACTTTGGTGAAAGGATGTCCTTGAAGTGTTGGTTTAAAATCTCTAGGGGCAAGTAATAAAGCAACATAAGCTTGAACACTTTGTTATCCAAATTAAATGACAAATTTTACAAGTAAAGAAAGAAGAAAATTTAATTTTAGATTTTAAGACAGAAAAGCGAGACCTTTATAGGCTGTGGCGAAATTGGGTCACTTCACTATTGATTTAAGAAAAATATTACGCCAATTATTTAAATTACTGAATAAATAACGAGTGCCTAAAATAAATACCTAGTTAACCACTTTAGTACCTAACAAGTCCACTTTAGTACGTAACAAGTTTTCTAATAAACTAAAAGCAACCGTAGCTGCTTCAGGAGCGAAACTCTAGAATGATGTCAAACTTTAACGAGCAGTTAATTCGAAATTAAATCAAAATAAAGTTAGGGATTTGCGTTTGACGTCATGAGTGGAGTTTGGACATTTGGCCGCAAATGGAGTATATTTTTGTGCACGTTTGCACATTCTTATTGCGTTGTAATAAATGTCATTTTCAAAGTGAGACCTAAGACCTAACTCTTTACATGCGCAAAAGTTTTTAGTTTTTTATTTTGTTTTCCAAATCGTAGTAATCTTGTATAGGTGGGATGGTAAAAGAATCATCATTATCGAAATTACAGAAAATACCAAAATACGGAAATACCTTGGATTGTACCACACGAAAAAAAGGGAATTAATGAAGTCAGTAGTTCACTAGATGTGCCCATTATAAATATGGATAAGTTACGTCACTGCGCCAGAGTGGCAGCCACATGATAGTGTAATCAGATGCGAAGATCTCATAATTTGAAGGATGCATATGCTTTGTTTCGGTGGCCGAATGAAGTTGGCAACGACAACCCTTATATGTATGTCCAAGTAATTGATACAATGTTAGTTATTCTTAGAATCAGCTGTTCGATTACTACGTAGTAAGCTTTTATTAGTTCAATCGCTATTGACAACGATAACATATTAAATTTTTTTGTGTGCGATTGCAGATAAATCTGACCAGAGTGCACTTTACATATTAGTACTCTGTATACATAAGTGGGAAAAAGTTAAACATTGATTAAATCATATCAATGTTTTGAGAACTTCTGTAACTTTTACTTTTGTAAATAACTTTGTCGTTTTTTGCCTCACACTAGTTCTACTACTTTAAATTCATGCTTTGTTTTCTATTTGTGAAAACTTAATATTGTTAATATATTGTTTTTGTTTGTAAAGCCCTAATTTTCCGAATAAATAAAAATAAAATTATGAAAGAGGCAATGATATTTATATTTCCTAGTACCTAATCGAAATAAGACTGTAAAACTAAAAATTACAAAGTATTTTCACATACCGAGTGACCGACATAGAAATGCGTCAGAAGGAAGACAACGAGTACCCCAGCTGTGCGACAGCAGCTAAACATCGCAAGTTAGTGCAAGCGAGAATGGACAAGCACAGTCATCCTAAAAATGGGTTACGGTGTCGCGCTGCATATCCGTGAATGTCGAGCGTTTGACGGGGAGCAGGGCCGCAAACGCCGGACTGAATGGCTCTTTTCAAAGCGCCCAGTTTAAACTTCATTCTTTCTTATCGAGTATATTGAAGCGATGTTAGCAAGGCTTCGATTATGTAGGAGCTGCACAGCCAGGCGCAAGCGGATAGTGATAACGGTAGAATGTGCACGTTGGGAGACCTAATGCAGAGCATTGAACAGATAAAGCGCAGGCCGTGGCTGATTTTTGGTCAAAAACCATATAGCATATGCCTATAGTTAGCGATTAGTCAGGTCGACACGACGAAGAAGAATATAAATAAAAACACGTAGCTATATGGCGAAGTTGTCAAGGAGCAAACATGCATGCCGCGTCAGACAGATCATAGATTAGATAGTACTGGTGCCAGATATTTCTCAAGCCGCTGATTTAGTGGCTACACACCCTTACACTACACTAAACCTGAACGTCCAACTAATGTGCTGGTTTCACGAACATTCATAGCCAACGTCAGCCAACCACAGTCGGCTATATATTCAAAGGTTGTGGCCAATCGATGCATATTGCTTAGATTAGACTTTGTGTCAATGTATAGCTCACATAAAAATTAAGCAATGCACGTTGGCGTTAGACCCTTAGATGGACGTTTTAAGGTCCAGTTTTGGCCGGACCGTTGAGCTAGACCGACTGAAGAGGGACTGTCGTTTGAGAAGGTTACAATTAGTAGGGTAATGTAAGATCAAGGGTCACGAAGACTGCATGATTTCACAGAGCATAGCTAGTTGTTCTGATCAACATAATACTTTTCTAGGAGTAAAGATTAGTAAGTAATAAGTAACATGACAATGTTGTTCAAGGATTCAGTGATCAAAATATATTTATGAATATTGTGTTTGAGTATTCCAAATAAATGTCTTACCTATACAAAGAAATAAATATAAACTTAGATGCCTATACAAAATTCGTATAAAAATGTACTTTTTTAGTTATTACAGTATAAACTGGTTTTAGATGATTGGGAGCAGTGGCTGGTAATCAGATTTAAAGTAGCAATCTGATCTAAATATCACTTTCTTGCCCATTTTTAGTTATGAAGCCTTATTACCTAAGCAGTGCGTGGGAAAATCGGTGATGACGCTATGTCAAATGCATTATGCATAGTAAACGAGTCGGATTATTACCCGCCATTATGGTAAAATCACTGAATTTAGAGTAAGATTTTAAGTCACATAGATGGGCCGTAAACAAAAATCGAATATTTTTCAATAACTTATTGCTAGACGCAAAACTCAGTTTTTCTTCTCGGCCGTAGCATTACAATAAATTTTTAAGCCTATTTTTGTCCGATTGTTATGTTTCATACAATTACGTATTATAAATGGTAAAACATAGTGTTAACTATAGCAGTATACGTTTAGTAAACAGTGTTTAAAGTAAGTATAAATTGTTTAATTTCATTGAACTACGCACAACATAGCAATTTAGCGCCTTTTACCGCCGCATAAAGATTACTAAACTCGCTATTCTGTTTTGCTATCTGTACTAGCGGCAATCCTAAGGCGATGAGAAGCTTCTAGCGAAAGTCAGATGGCCGGCGACGGTAATGTCCGTTCAATGTGCTGCAACCGCAAGCTGCATACATCCTTCGGCGAATATGGGGAATGCATTCACCTCATCTTATTCGTTACTTTAACTTGAGATACAAAATGATTAGTACTAGCTTTTGGTAGTTTTATTTATTTGGAAAACTACGACTTTACAATCAAAAACAATGTAACAACAATATTAGTAACAGTAAGCCACTTAAGTTTTCCCATCTGGAACCATATTGGTTATCTATAGTCGAAGAACTAAATTAATTACAGAGGCAAAACAAAGTAATTTCCTAAAGAAGAGAAAAAAAAATACAGAAGAGTTGAGTAGTTAATTTCGCTGCTGTAGTATTTAAGTTTGTATTTTTGATTGCTGATAATTTAAAGGGAATTGATAAGAACTGGAAGGAAAAGACAGAGATGAGTGTAGAGAATTAGGGGAGGCTTTTGCGCAGCAGTGGGAAATAAATAGCTAGAAAAAAACCCTTATTGCACAAATACAATAGTAATGGCACAATAAGCAGGGGGCCGATTCCACTAATTACAAACGTAAATGTCGTGTTTCAATTGTGTCTCAAGATCCAAGGAAATTGAAATAAAGTGACAAGATCTCTGTAAGACTTCTATGTTTTATTACGATTTCTTTGACTTTTGAGACACAACTGAGGCACGACATCTACGTTTGTAATTTGTAGAATCAAGGGCCAGACCTAATACAAAAGCATTATCTAACAGTCGACCTTTCAGTCGATATACTGAGACATTTAGCATTTTTTATTATAATTAACATTGTTTTCAATGAATGATTCATTTCAATTACGATTAGGATTACTTCTGCAAAGATGGATGTTAAATAAATATAGCTATACTAATTAACCAATGGTAAAATTGTTGCAAATTACAAATGCCGAAGCATAAATTAAATACGTGTTTAATTAGTACAATCAATAAAAAAACTTCTGATAAACTGCATATTTATTGCACCAAAACTCACGATGCCCTAGACATATCGATCACACCTATCCTCGACCTGTATTGCACTACGAGCTATTGCCCGCGGCTTTGCCCGCGTGATTTTCCCACAGGAACAGGGCTTTTTCCCGGGATAAAAGGTACCCTGTGCCCTTTTCAGTACTTCTAACCACGTGTATGCGAAATTTCAGGAAGATTGGTTCAGTAGATAAAGCGTGAAGACAAACAAATAAATAAACAAACAAACTCACTTTCGCATTTATAATATTAGTTAGGATTAGGATATTAACTTAATATCTCGATGGAGAATTAAAACTTTTAAATATATGGCAAACAAGTTAAATGACATTAGGAAGTCCAAAAACTTCACCTACCAAAAGGTCTAAAATGGCTACTTTGATGAATCAATTCCTCATTTCCTAAATATTTAAAAATGAACCTAATAACTAACTATATAAGGTTCAGTTTTAAATATTTAGGAAATGGAAAATGAATCATATTCCGATTTTTCAATGTGACCATTTTAGACCCTCTGATCACCCCTATTATATGTCACAGTGAGTCCTAAATATGCTTGTTATAGGTTTTTTAATTGATAAGTGTTTTTATTGGTTTTTCCAAACTCGTTCGAATCTTCAGAAGACCATTCAGAAGCAAGTTTTCTTTACATTTTGTCACGATAATGCTCTTTCATGATGGTTGGCGATAACCTCCAGGTTGGAGAGTAAAACCCGAGCTGCATACGATTAACATTTTCACTAAGCAATCTTTGAACTCAGAGAATGTAGAATATATAAGAGAGAGAGAGAGAGACTTATTTTTTATTTATTTTTTAGAATTAATATTCTTTATTGTCCTTATTCTGGTTTTCTGAGATGACAATTGAATGTTATTTTAGTCCGTTTTCTAGATGTGAGGACCTGTAAATGACTATATGTTTTTTAAGTTGTTATCTATAGAATCTATAAGAAAGTTGTTGGTCTTTCATGCAAATAAAAATAAAATAAAATAATAATTGAAATAAGCTTTCTTCACTTTTAGAAGATCTGCACGCTCATAATGAAGATTATCGTTTTTCCTCTCACTAGATGGCGCTACTGGCAAGTGAGGTCTGTCAGATAGTACAATACAGTCATCAGTTGTCAAATTCAAATAACAGTGATGTACCATCATTCAAGCGAAGCGGTGGTGGCCAAGTGTCAGGTTCAATCCTGCCCGTGCTACATGAGTTTCTATATCAATCTGACTCATGTCTGTGTTAATTTTTTATCGACCACCACTTGCTTCAGGTCGAGGAAAACATCGTGAGGAAACCTGCACTCTGGTTGATGATTATCAGCTAGTGTGTGAAATGGAGAAGGCAATGGCAAACCATTCCATTAAAATTGCAAAGAGAGTCGTTGTGTGTGTTTCATTCCATATAATTACCACGACCCTCAGTCATGAGGAAATACGACTAAAGAGAAAAAGTTCCATATAATGACCACGACCCTCAGTCATGGGGAAATACGACTAAAGAGAAAGAGAGACCATCATCCAAGGTAAGGGGCAACGTAAGATCTGCATTTGATAGCGACCGCGACACCACGTTGCCTTCGCCAATCACGAAAGTTATCGATTAAAAGTGCACTGTGTTGAAAACGGCCGATGGCATTTGTTGAAATTAGGTTCGAGTGACCATGCGGTGGTACATTCTTCATTACCTTTATGTAGATTAGAATAGATAGATTAGATATAATAAATAACTCAATGGAAGATATTTTCTATAAAATCAATGTTTGTAAACATCAACATTTTATTTTTAAATTCGTAAAATTTACTCAAGTTAAGTTGTCTTTTTACAACGATAAATATAAGTTCTGTATTTTTATAGGAATTTATTTTTTACTCGACACCTCTGCTAAAATTTTACCGCCTCAACTCCTTGAAAGAGAATCCATAAATTATTTATTTGCTTGCTTATTACGCACGGAAAAATAAGTGCTTTGCACAGTTTTTTATTTCACCACTAGATCGAAGTTGTGATAAAAAGTAAACATAATATGTTTACTCATCACCTTGTGCAAACAAAGTAGCAGAGGAAATTTTGAATATTACACGAAAACAGTTATCAGCTGGTACGAAACATTGAGGGCTGGTTTTTGTCTGAAAATCTAGATTTTTATGGGTTTCTGTTTCATGCTTGATAGTAACGCGTAATCAGAAATTATTACAAAATTAATTAAAAAAAGTCGGTGATATGATCGAGATATCAGATATGTATACTTAGTGCTTATTTAAAAAAATGTTTCAACACAAGAAAAAAGCTAAGTTTAATAAACTCTGATGACATTCATCATGTAACTCCAGAGTTAAATATAATGAGGTTAATCATAAATGCAATATTTAACCCGATGACCTTGCTTCTTGCTGTCCAGGGTGTTTAGCATTCCATGAAACAGTTCTGTTATGATTATGGCCACTAGGCAATTGATATTCCTATGATTACTCCTAAATAATAGTTTGTTTTCTCTTTTTAATTCATTAATCAATAGGAGTCAATAGACAAAACAAATAGTTAATTAGATAAAGAAAATGATAGAAAGAAAATATTTGTAAAAATACAACTAATTCTAAACAATAATAACAACAAAAAACTAATTCAAAAGATCTTACCTGCTGCTTCCAACAGTGCTTCAAGCCTTGCCTGCATTTCGGGGTCAACGGCCCTCTCAGGGTCGTCATGCGACAGTAGGAACTTGGATGACTCTGCACCACCACCTTCTTCTTCCATTTCCGCCTGTCAACATATACAAATATTAGTTCTTCTTGTAATGAGAAGAGAAGGACAACATCCAATTAAAAGGATGTTAAATAGAAAGTTCGATGGTCACAGGAGGAGAGGGAAATCTAAAAAGAGATGGATAGACTGAGAGACGATATGAGGGTGTTAGGAGTAAATGTTGATACAGGGAATGGAGACTTATGAAAGGATAAGACATTTGTGCCGACCCCAGATGATGGGGCATGGTAAAGAATATGATGTTTTTTGCAGCAGCATAACTGTCATCTATTTACAAGCTTTTGGGCATTTAGTTCCTTCTGTCCATGTTTCGGTCAGTATCCAAATGACGGTTTCTTAGTCAGTCAATCAATTCTTTAAATTTAGACTACACTGATCTATCAAGATGATAAAATGTATCCCAAAATATAAAATACAGACGCATACAATTAAACAACACTGTTTACAATTGAACCGAAATTTTGCATTGAATGACAATGAAATAGAACGGTTATTCTGCTCTTAATGTCATAATTGCATCTCAATGGTTTTTCAATAGTAGTGCTTAAATTTAAACTTTTGCTTAAACAGTAGCAAAAAAAAGATTACTAGTGAAAATCCATTGAGACATGATTTCGACAATACAACATCCTGATTTGAAAGTAGGACCAGGGTTGGTAACTGCCAATAAAGTCTATCTAATAAATCATCACAACCCTATAGAAATACAGTTTAAGGTCATTGTCTTTTATCTTCTATTCAATTGGCGTAAAAAATGTTTGTCAATAATAGTATATTCAGATAAAGGAGTTCCCTATAACCTTAACAATGTTGTTGTCTGACTGACTACATGTACTTGCTTATATGATAATTTTTTATCATTTGCAAATCTTGTTGACATCCCTCCTTGTAATGAATTTGGAAAACGTATTTGATGAAAATAAACAGTAGAAACAAGTGCATGCAACAAATTTTATAGTGATATGTTGCACTTTTCTTTCTGGTTTGCAATAATAAGGAATGAATTTTATTTGTATTTGGGCATCAACTATTCTATTTGTTTGTTCTGTGTACCATTATTGTTTTTACTGAGTTCATATAGGCATTTGTTTTTAAATGTCAATGTTGTAATTAATAAGATATCATTTAATCTTATTATTCTCTATCTGAAAATTCTCATCTTAATAATTCAACTCCACTGGGGAACTTCAATACACAGTGACAGAAGTTGGACAATAATAATGACTTTACATGTTGATTAACATTTGATACCATTCAGGCACATAGGTAACAGTAAATTTCAGATTTTGGGGAAACCACAAATTGTAGGTTAACAATGGAAAAATAAAACATTTAGTCTCTGCTTATTACCAATCAATTACTATGTTATTGATAAGTATACTCCAATTGCACACAGTTAACATATCATACAGCATTCCATTTTAATAAGGTATGTTTCAAACAATAAATTGATTTTATGTACAAATTGTTGGGTTCCAAAAAGCAATTTTAGTGCTTCTGTTGTTATTTATTAGTAATGTTAACCAGCCATAGTGACACAGAGCATAGTTTGTTAGAACCACAAGGACCATTCAACATCAATAAAACCAAAACAAGTGATATCTGTCCGTAGCACACACATTATGCAGGTTAAATGTAAGTCACTCAAACTGCAACAGCTTTGTGTTGGAAAAGCCCTCGGCACTCAGTATGGTTGTCTTCGACTTACCAACAGGTCTGGCCTGCTTAGGCACAAACAAGCCAGCAAGATCTATAACACCAATGAGAAATATATGAGAAATACTGACAATGTGGTGCATTAGGACGAGAGTACGACTAAATTTACTATCAATGGTCCTTGCAATTTAACAATAACCATAATTTTTGCGCGAATTTACAGTAGGCGTTTTGCATAATCTGCACGCGCGTGGACTAGCACATCACGTTACTTTCGTCCATGTCACTACTAATATACGTGCAACTCATATTATTTTCTTATTTACACCAAAACATTGTGACGAAATATCAAAATCACTGATTTACATCGAATAATGCATGTGATCCAAGGAACATGGCCACCGTAGTATGAACTTCATCCAAAACACAAATAGACAATGGGTTTTTTTTTTACGGCAGATTATGCCTACAGTATTGCAGAATATGAAGGAATCAATTGGAAACTATGTAGGAGCGGCTGGCATAAATAATTTCATGCATTACTCAGTAGTACGTATGTACTTATGACTTTCTGACGTTTTACGGAATATTTGGCAAGCAACGCACTGTAATGGGAATGTATAATAGATTAGCTCGCTGCAATGTGCTATAGGAGATAAAACAAATATTACTGTTGACTTGTCATGGAAAATAAACTGAATGGTTAGACCAGACATGTACAAGATGTCCCTTGCAGTATTTAGAGCGGTACAGATAATCACATTCCCTCACTGCCACCGCCTCTGTCGAAAACAAAACACGTTTTACCTCGGATACAGAGTCATCCTCGCTTTCCGAAGAATCGGACATGTATTTGGCAGGCGCTCCTGAATACGTTTCGGTTTCAGATTTGGCTGGACTCGAAGCCGAACTCTGAGGAGTGGACGATTTTACCACATCAAGTTGCACATTCACCTTATCGATATTTCGGTTTTCAGACTGTCCAACATTCTGCATTTTTGTCCTAATCCAATGAAACTTAATTAGTCTTTTAGTATCAACACTTTTTCTACGAAATTAACACGTTCTTATATTAGCAAACAAAATTTATTTCGTCATTTAGCCAGGTTGATACCCGCCATGTCTACTACTATGGCGAGTTCCCGGATGCTTCAAGTAGGCTAACCTACCAATTATCTCCCTCTGGCGTTGGAAATAAGAACTTTTGGTGCTGCCATCTACTTCCAAAAATGCAAAGTGATTGAGAATAGAGTATTTTTTACTTTTTTTACATAGTAAACCGTGGAACCTCGCTATTTAAGATCATACAAAATATTATAATTTTGTAAGGAAAATAAAGAAATCATGTAAAACTTTATTGAAAACGCCATGATATGAATTTCCGAGAATATTGTAATGCTAGATGTAATCAAAATTAAATTATTTTATTTTGTGTAAAATAAAACCATAGAGAAAAACTTTTCGTAGACAAGTTTATATTTTTCAGGCAATTTGATTCACCAATCAGGTACACGTCATTACCAATAATGACCAATCAGAGCACGGGACGACAAGAGGACGACGAACTTTTTATTTTTTTCTTTTCATTCATAGACATGTCCCAAGATAGCCATTATAAATAAAAATCAGAGAAAAAGCATGGAAAATTTTAATGTTGCCAGTGTATGTTATGGAAATGTCAAAATTGTCAAATGTCAAAAATGAAAAACTGTGGAAAATGGTTGGATGATTGTCGAGGGTGCAGACGTTTTTACTTGAAAATGTTATTTATTCATACAAAATTAAGCAGAAGTGTTTACGATAACTAAATGTAGAGTGTTAGCGATGTTCGTATTGCTCGTGGGAAATCAAACATGATTCTAAATAGAAATCAGCTGTTATTTATAATTTCGTCTCTTACGTATGTTTAGCAATGTTATTGTCGTAATATTAGTAATAATAGTTGGTGTGGTGATGTAAATAGAAGTTTTTACCATGTGTATTTAAAAGTCTGAAGATAATTATGGCAAGGGACGGCGACTTGCCCACAATATTTAATCCGAAGCGGGTGCGTGCGCCGTCTGTGATAATAACGAGTGAAGAGGCAGTGGAAAATGAGCGCAGTGGTGGAGGCAGCGACAGGGATCGTCCTAACGGTCCCCCCACGCCCCTCAGTCCCAGGGCTCCGCTTACGCCACAAGCCTCCATTTGTTCGGCGCCTCCTCTGACAACTCAACCATCACTGCAGCAGGCGTACAGTGAATCGGCGACCAGCAGCCAGGATGAAGAGAGGCAATTGCGGGACAAAAAATGCCCCAGATCATGTTGCTCAAGATTTGCTAAAAAGGTAACTTGATTACATTTGTTTTACAGATTTCAAAGTTAGGTCATGATTTTTTAAAGCCATTAGAAAACTTTTTAAAGAATTAAATTTGCTAATCTGAAAAGGTATATTTTTTGTGAATAATTCAATCAAAGACACCTGAATAATTATTTTCAGATATATTATGGTATTTGTGTGACAGCAATCTTAACTGTGACATGGGTGACTGCAACTCATTGCATCAAACACATGTATCTGCAGAATTATCCGCTGAATGGCTACGCAATCATACCCAGTACTGAAGCACCTTCTGTTGTTTTCAACAATTATACTACAAAAATTCCAAGTCATGTAAGTTAACTTTTTTATGACCCACTGCTGGCTAAAAGCCTCTCACTAAGTTTTTCATGTCACTCTATCTCCGATCTTGTATTCCAATACTTGTCAAATTTAGTATATTTATTTATTTCTATATATTTTCTCCAAAATATTTTATTGAAAGTGTATAAGGGATCAAAAATAAAGATGAGATTTTATTTTAGATATTAATGTTAAAAAAGAGAAGATATTAAGTATTAAATTTTCTCCTTTTTAAAATGAAATAAAAATAAGTATGCTTTTTTAAATATTTTAAATTGTTTTTTTATTTTACTTTATTGTAAAATCCTAAAATGTAAAAAAGTATCTATATATATATATAAAATTAAATAAATGAGTGACATAATGATAAATGTAATGAAAAAGCTAATGCATAGAGCATTAAATTATCTTTTATAATTGTAATGGAACAAATAGGTACTCAGTAAACCTATCATTACGAATATTACAATGATACGTAAACTTTAGCACTTTAACACAACTATGATATTATTAACTCTGCAACGCTTCTGTAATGTCAACTTTGCTAAGTCCCATTATCATAGTTATGTGATACAGAAATTGACTGAATATTTTTCTTGCAGAATCAATACAACGCCCCATTCTTCACAGCTTGGTTCTGTACCAACTGGCTGATATTTTTCTATCCCCTGTACCTGGTGGTGATGCTCATCCACAATAAGTGTAAGACTCCCAACGACATTGTGTTTGACGCCTTCAGTGACTTTAGGGAAAAAGGATTCACATTTGGTATGTTTATATATTCTGTTAAGTAATATATTCCGTATAGTAATATATTCCGAATTGCTACATAATTTTTATATACATACATACTATCACGCCTTTTTACCGTGGGTGTAGGCAGAGACTAGTGATTTCCACTTGCTACAATATGTATTTTATATTTCTTTAGTGTACAGTACAATACAGAGTTAATTCATTCATAATGCTGAATTTCTAAAAGCCATTTGTCAAACAATACACAGTCATCGACTAATAAAAATGACTTCTTTTTCTTGTTTTGCAATCTGACTACATTAACCAATTGGCCTCTTGCAACATGCCTATCCACCATCTGGCTCCATTACCAGAATGCATAGTTATTTATTTTTCAGGAGACTTACAGTGAAATTACAAAATGCATATTTCAATTACACTAAACCTATACTAATTACAAGACTACACTTATTGACAATATGATATAATATTTATGTATGTCCTGGACACAGATTTTAAGTATCTATTACTTTGTAGCTCGCTTCATAAGCCGCTGTGGCTTATTCTGCCTGCTGTGGGTGGTGACTGTCTATATGTACACCTATTCGCTCAAGATCTTACTGTCAACTGATGTGGTGACCCTATTTGCCACTAATGTCTACTGTGTGTACTTGCTGTCTTGGGTTATTCTTCATGAGCAGTTTGTCGGTGTCAGGGTGAGTTGAATGCAAATATGGTGATAAGGTTTACTTCCTGCAAGAAATTATGTTATTTAGAGTTTTTAATAAATTAAAAAAATTGCTAAGATTTTTACATAGTGGGGATTTAACATGGGGAATTTTGACATTAAAACTAATAAAATGTGGTAAAATACTTTATTCAAAAACCACTTTTTACACTGCCCACTTTATATTGTATTTATTGCTAAATAAACATTTAAGAATTGAATCATAATTCATAAACTAAAATTTAATTTAATATCCCTTAGATCGTAGCGGCAATTTTATGTGATACCGGCATAGCTCTCCTGGCTTATATGGATGGTATTACTGGTAGCTCCACGCTTGGCGGCGTGGTGCTTGCCGCCTGTGCCGCCGCCGGATTCGCTATATTCAAGGTGAATAATTACTTTTAAAGTGTAAATTATTTATTTGGATTATTATACAGACTGTGCAGGAAATATTGACATTAAAAAACAATAATAGCTTTTTTTCCTATGTATTATAGTATAGCCATCAGATTTTGAACCTTTCATTTCATTTAATAAGTTCTGATGAAGATTTTCATCTTACACAGGTGCTATTCAGAAAGGTAATGGGTGAGATGAACTCTGGTCAGAAAGCGCTATTCTTCTCGATCCTAGGAGTGGTCAGCGCGTCCCTTCTGTGGCCGGTGTGCCTGGCGCTCTACCTGACCGGATCCGAGATGATACCCTCGCATCGCATGCCCTGGGTGCATCTACTGGTGGCCAGCGGTTCATTACTCGGTGAGATTTGGTTATGGGTCCAGGCACAAACCCATTTAGAACGCTATTCTCTCGATCCTGGGAGTGGTCAGCGTGTCCCTTCTGTGGCCGGTGTGCCAGGCGCTGTGCACTGGTGCATCTACTGGTGGCGGTACATTACTTTGTGAGTTAATTTTATTGGTTATGGGCCTAGGCACAAACAAACACATTTCGAATGTAAGACTTTCTTAAACCGGGTGATTTTAACGTCTTTCTATTCTATTAAAATTACTAATTGGATTTCCTGTTCCATTTTCGTATGTGTATTTTTCTTAGTACAACAACACATCATTATCATGATCACAAATTTGTAGAAAAAAGGTACTCGACGAGATTATTTTAAATTAAATTATGAACAAACACAAATTTTTAATATTTTTAAAGTATAATTATTTATTTGCGCCAATTGCATTTGAGACCACGGGGGTTTGGAGTAAAGAGGCAAAGGAGTTTATTCGGGAATTGGGTCGTCGTATGGTTTTGAGCGGTTGTGATCGAGACGTGCCGGTTCATATCTGATCCAAAGGATTTCTCTGGCCATCCAGCGTGGCAATGCTGCTGGGGTTATGGGAACCTTTGGGTCAGATATGAGAACGGACTTTCTTTTTAATTAAGATTATTCTACCTACAGATTGTATTGATTTAGTATATAGTAAGATATAATACTCTTGTAACTTATCAAAAATAAAGTACTTAGATAAAAGGTATTGCGGTTTATAAGGCCAATAGAAACCAAAAAATTTTTTTTTATATATATACACAAATGTTTAAATTAAATTATGAACAAACACAATTTCTATATACAGGTTGATATATGACCCTCTAAACTATGTCGAAATCTATATGAATCTATCTGATTTGGAGTCGTAAAAACTACGATAAGCACATTTTTGTATTTCGTCGTGCGCGGCATTTACATAAGTACTTATACCGTGCACGTCTCGAAGAAAATAGGCTGAAGTAATGTTATTTCTGGTTATCTGACTTTGATGATTGATATCTTTTGTATTATAAGATCAAAAGTCATAAAACTAAAATATTTATTTTATAATAATTGTTTCGAATATATACTACTCTTTACACTCATAATCAACTGTCTGTAAATATACTGTCTTATTCGTAACAGTTAGTGAACAGAACAATATAATATAAACCTATTTTAGTAAAAAGTTTTGTCTCGTTCTTTCAATGTCAATAATGAAAAGAGAGATGGGGATAGTTAGGTGTTCGTTATTTTCTTACGAATGTATAACCATCGATAAAATATTACTATAATATTTATCGATGGTATAACTAATATACGACGGAAAGCACAAACTTAAATTCTTTATTTTGTTTTAGTGTTTCATCTGGTATTCCAGTTCGGGAACATAATCACTTACAATATATTTGTATCGCTGGGTCTCATAACGGCAGTCCCTGTTTCTGCAGGTTGGTTGCTATAATGACATTGTGTCCATAACATTTTAATAAACTAGATGTTTCTATGTGAATTTCTAGAAAGTTCGAATAATATATTTATTTACTAGCTTACGGCGGCGGCGGTCCCGCCCGTGCCAAAAAGAATCTTATGCCATCTCAGATTTAACTGATTATATTTATACAAGCCCATTATAACATACCTATAATGGGTTGCTTTTGAAAAAAAAAGTAGTCTTTCGGTGGTTCTTTAACGATGTCTATACCAAATTTCATCAAAATTGTTTCAGCGGTTTAGCCATGAAAGCGTAACAGACAGACAGATTTTAGCTTTTATTAGTATGGATAATCTGACTGGTATTTCCAGATAAGCATTTTAAAAAAGCTTTAAAATTTTTTTTCAGCTTTAGATGTGGTTTTATACGATGCTCAGTTTGAGGGGATGAAGTTGGCGGGAGTCATATTGATAACCATTGGATTTTTCCTGGTAATGTTCCCGGATAACTGGCCCGATTATATCATGAGGCTTTTGAGGTATGGTCCTTTTAATCTGTTTTATTTTTTTAGTTTGAGCACATCTAAGAAGTCTTTTCGAAATACTAGTAGTTTGTACCTTTAAAAAATAAATTTCAATCAGATGGAGCCGCCGCCGTCAGCGAGGCAACAACGGATCGGGCCGGAACCGCGACGCTATGGACTACCGGACCGGTTATATCCGGTCGCACCTCCGGTCGCCGTCCGGCCGCGTCAGGTGACCGCCCGAGCCGGACCAAGAGTTGCAACTGCAAGTACCATCCATGTGAAGGCATTGGATGGAAGGTATGACGGTGAAATTAAAAAGGTGAGGCATGAAGGTTAAATTTGGAATTGTGATAAATTGTCTATGACCTTGTTCGAATTATGTTATGTCAAGTTGACAGATATTTAAGCGCGAAAAGTTTTCATCTTTGCAATATTTGTTCAATTGGTTGAATGTTGTGATTATGTATTATTATTATTTTGTGGTTGAATATAAAACATGAACAAAAAGATTAACAGCAAATTGCATGATCAAGAAAAAAATCAGTAATTAATATACTTCAAATTAATTTTCTCTAAGTAGGGTATACTTATTACATACTTTTCAGTATAATAGATTCAATTATAAACAAGTAAGTATATCTTCGTCTTTGTTTTGAATGCATGTATACTATTTGTATACATTTTTGCTTTTATTTACTTTCGTATTTACACTGTTAATTTTATCTGGACACGAGAATCAATTCTTAAAATGCCTATTTGTCTCTATAAATCTATCTTTTAGAAATCTACATCGCAAAAGCTCAAAAAGTATACTAAGACTTTCAAATCGATATTACTACTACAAGAAAAACTGCTCACTTTTACTCATAAGGATATTTAAACATTAAATATTTATTATTTTACAAACTTCACGATTATATCTATCATGTGACTACAAAGTGAACTTGTTATTTACTAAACAATCAGTCAATGACCAACCAACATCTAAATAACTCCCAATTAAGACGTCAATAAAGCTATAATAAGCTATAACAAAAATAAATGAATGTAAGAAGTCCATTAGAAGACTCTTAGCTATACTAAGTATAACTCTTAGCTATACTATAAGTTGATGTTGTAACCCTACTGTAGAGTGTCTTAGGAACGAATGTATAAAATTAAATACACTTGACCAAAATAATACTCAGTAGGTTTGTAGACTGATTGTATTGATTTCCTTACCTTTATTTGTATTGTCTGTATGGGTTACCATTGACCTGATGTAATACAAATATGTAATGTTATATTTGTATAGCGAATATTTGCTCTTGTGTCAAGAACGACAAGGTTATTTTTTTAATTGTTTTCAGTACTTTTAAAACTAATTTCCCGTTAGTTTATGATTGGTGTTCTTCAGGTCTATGGTTTATGTGTATTGTGATATTGATCTCTAGAATGTTCTGTACATTCCTATGTATTTGCTTTAATACCTATTCTATGTAAATCAAAATCTAGTCAAATTCTTTAGTCAGGGTAAAATTTGTTGCATAAGTACCTAATATCTACACTTTGTTTATTGTAGTTAAGTAAGTATATCATGATGGATTATTCAATGTATAGGTTCGATTTGGTTTACACAGATCAGCTTAAAGAACAGAATGAAAAATTGGTACTTATAAGCAGGGCTTGTTACCGGTACCAAATTCTCATGTAAAGTACCGGTACTTTCCGGTAAATTTGTTGCCGGTAACAACGACTTATAAGTTTATGATTATTTTTTATTTTTTTCTTATCTTTCATTCCACTGCCTTTCTAAAAAGTTTGATGAATAATCATTAAAATCAAATTGCGATTATAATCGACATTTTCTTTTAGCCTCAAATTTATAATCATGAACTAGTTAAAGATTAGTTAGAATACTAAACTAGAGCTATTGCTTTAAGCTGGCCTGTTCAAACAAATTAGGCCCTTTACACATTTTCTAGTAGCTATACTCAAATGCATGTCAAGTATTTAGACTGTTTTTTTTTTGGAATATTTTTAAAAGTTATTCCTCATGAGTTTTAAATTGTTTTGCTGTTGACTGTACGTGTAAGCTTTATTTGCAGCCGGGAATTGTGGAAAGGGTCTGAGCGTCCGCACTCCATGCGATCGCATCGTTCGTGCGTCGTGCACGCGATCGCGTGACGTCACGAAATCTCTTGACGTCTATACAGTGCGACCACGACCTTTCTGCGCGCGAATGAGGGCGCCACATACGTTTTAAATAAGAAATTTTAATAGCTTAGACATTAGTTCGCTTTCCTACCACGCGCCTAAAGATCGTAGTCGCATTATAAGTGGGTGCGTGGCGCCTTAACAAATCGCACTTTAGATCAACTTCACATTATATTATGATTAATCAAATCTATGTAGTGTTACTGTAACACTTATTCAGGTCGTTCTAAAATAAGTGTAAATTTATGTACTTAGGCAAAAATACATAATTTTATTTTTATTATTTTGTAATCAATTTAGAAAAAGCTGTGAATAACCAACTGAACGTACCGTTAAAATATTTTTACATAATTTGGAATGACTTGTGTAAGCATCAATTTATTAACGTGAATACGTACTATCGATGATGAATAGCTTTATAAGAATCATGTACTTACTTACATTATGTTACCCAGTTTTTAAGTTCACTTTTAGTGTAGTATTTAGCCTTGTAAGCATAAACCGCCCCAATGTAGATAGTGTATGACTAGAATTGGTATACATACCTAAAGTGCGTAGTACAATTTAGTTTTGCACGATTAGATTCTTATCTAAGTGTTTTGTATTTCATATTCGCTTAGATAGTATTAATAATTCAGACATCAAGTTAGATACCGCATGTATTATCTATTTCGCATGCCTATTCTTCATTTTTTTTATTAACTATCAAGCGGCAAAAAATGAGGTCGGTAAATTGTGCGGCTGTTTTTTATCATTCCCACCACTCTATTTATTTTCTTTTGTCATAATACGAGAGATCCCCTCTTTGTATATATTTATTTATTTTATATTTTAATATATTACAAACAAAAAAATACGGGACGAGTGTACCGTGGCAGTCTCGTATAAGCGGGACGTATGGCAACGCTAAATATCAATTATTATACATTAGTACATAATTATAATTACATTGCTATAATCAATTGAACATCTAAACTCCATTTATTCATAATTGTCCTATTATGTAAACAATCTTACCATGTCTTTTTATGATTTACGACAATATAAAAATAAAATTTTTAGGAAATTACTTTCGTGGTTAATAAATGTTTTACTTTAGAAGGTTTGAACGAATATTTGATTTATTTTCAACAAAATTCAACAAAAAGTACTGTGAAGATTGTTTACATAATAGGACAATTATGAATAATTGGACTTTAGTTTCAATAGTCGTGCAAAATTAAATTCCTCCTTCTATCATTGTGCTGCTATTGATAGTCAACAGCAAATTAATACGGCATCAATATACGATATCGCACGTCTAATAAGCTGGCTAATGTCGCTTTATGTTGCGTTGTATTTTCATACTTGTAGAACACAGTAGCTGTAGCTTTAACTACAAGAGCCATGAGTAATGTGGCCAAGAGCAAAAATGTCCCGAAAATGCTTTGCTCCCGCGGGAAGTTCAGGATAAGAAGGGGTGAAAGATCCGTTTATTCCCGATGAGTCATACCAAGATTAGTAACACTGAGACTCAAAGGGAAAAAAATTATCGATAAGTCACAGTATTACTCATTGCAACTTATGTTTTTCCCTCTACACTCTTACTCATCGGCACTGTACTCCCGTTGACGGATCATAATTCAATTCATTTATTCATAAACAAAATTCATTTCGAATAGTTATACCTGACTCTACTTATTTTGTACCTTAGTTTGTACACCATTAGGTATATTTCTTTCTCTGCTTTTTCCTATACCTACTCTTAGCTTTTGCTCGCATATCTTACATAACATAAGTAGTCACTAATTCAATCTAATGACACGAATTTTCGTCCCCTAATTAATAAATAAATACATATTGTCAACGCCAAGAGAAAACTTTTTATATGCAATTGACCCCGCCCCCTGTTTCGTATTCATAAGTAAAGTCCGTTTATTCATAATTGTCCTATTATGTAAACAATTTACCTTTATGATTTTACAACAATATAAATTAAAATAGACTTTGAAGGAAATTACTTTCGTGGTTAATGTTTTATTTTAGAATGTTTAGGTTTGAACTAATATTTGATTTATTTTCAACAAAATTCCATAAAAAGTACTGTGAAAAATGTTTACAAATTAGGACAATTAAGAAAAATGGAGTTTACTATAACTTCGTACGTATTTACCATTAATACCTGTAAATCAACCGGGAGAAAATGTCTTATTTTGCCGACACAATTGTAGTTTCATAGTTAGCTTTTGACGTTGACGATACCTCTAAAATCTAATGACTGAAAGTATGAATGATTAATTGAACAAAGCATGTTAATTAACCATTGTTTTGAATGGTTCTTTTGTTTTTACGTGCCTTTACGAAGTTAATACGTTTATTGTTACCTGTTACCATTCGTTGACGTATAGTATAGCTTTCATTTAGTACCCAACACTTTGTTTCTGCACATTTAAGATCGAGATCACTCTTTAACTGACCCAAGGTATTACTATTAACACTATTTTTATTATCACTTCGCATCCATTTAGCATTGGATTCGCTGCGCTCCTACTAGATATAGCGTGAATAGACAAAAAAAAATCTTAAAAATGTTTTTTAACGACGAAAAAGTATCTGGGAAAACGCAAACACCGAATAAAGGCTTGGTCACCTAGGACCAATTTTTTCATAAAGTAAAATTTTGCTAGAATCTTGTTGAAGGGCAGCGAGTGTATAGATTTATTTTTAGGAATATGTTCACCATTTACCTGCAGTATTATTTTATTAATTTATATACGTAACATCTCAGTATTTAGCTCAATATATTTGTTGTAATTGGTTTATTAAGGCTACTGATTTTGTACGATGTTTATAGATTTTCGATTATATAATAATCTCAATGCGAAATATAAAACAAAACAATAATTATATGAATTTAAATCAAACAATAACCGATGATGTTAAAATTTTGTATATTGGTTGTCGTATGCCTTTAGTGCTCGTTTTAATTGTAAAATTTTAAAGACTGAATTAAAAGGAAATTGATTTAAATTCAATTACGCTGTCATTGGTGTTTAGTCATAGTATATTGTCGTAGTGAATTGGGTCGTTTATATTGGTGTTAGATTTAGAACTATAAAAAAAATAGCGCTGACAATTTTTGATGATTTGGATTATAGCCAGGTTATTTTTGTAAAGTTCAAATCACAGAAATGGGAATAATATAATTCGGATAAAAGTGTCATTTGCGTCTTAGCCCGTGAGTGAGCTCAATCGAATCGAATTTTGGATATGTGCTTTCACATGTTTTTTTAGTAAGCGTAATGTTTTAGTTTTGTAGTAAGACCGACTATTTTTTTTTATATAAAATACAGGAGATGGCACTCCTATTTGATGTATTATTCCAAATTCAGTGATTCTATGTATAGACATAGAGTATATCTATTTTATTCATGCGTTGTTTATTGTAATCTATTTTATTAACCTCTGTCGCTATAACCTTGTGTCTGTCAGTTTGTAATAATATCATGCAATCCTTTAAATGATAATGTCCAAAACATATTGTTATTTTGTATGATTTTTATCTGCATTTTGGCTAGTGTAAAGTGATAAAAAATTGCCAGCTCTGTATTTTGTACGTTAGGACACGAGTTAGAAGCAACGTAAACGAGTAGCGAACACGAGATAACACCTTGGCCCCTGTGATTCATATGTTAAACGTAGCCGTATTGTTGGTTAGAATAAAATTTGTAATGAATCAAGTCTTTTATTTGATACTAGCGACCATGGACGATATACAAAGAGGACCCTAATGACATTTCTCGAAGAAAGAAAAAATCAATCAAAGCCTTAAAATACAAAACTAAACGAAAATTTGAAGACGGAGGAGCTTACACTCTATTCATAGATGAGCAAGAAAAGAGATAAGCCACGCCCCTTTACGTGACGTTGGTGCACCATTCAATACAACGTGTCCTCTTTGTTTATCGTCCGTGCTAGCGACCTGCCTGCCCCTACTGCACACGGGTATTTTGACAATCAATCATCTTAAAGAAATTATTCAAATAGGTAGTGATAATGAAAGCTGCGCATATTGGTTTACACAACAGTACACAGTACAGTAATACAACTGCCAAATATTATGCCCGATCATTTGTCAGTAGAAATATCGCCGCTTATTGTAAACTATGAAAAAGTTTTTTGCAGTCATGCACACAGGGTCCAATATGGCCTGTATGAAATGGCCCTAATATACCATGTTCCAAGTTATTAAGTATTTTCGCAAAATGTCAACAAAGAGATTATATAGCATAGTGGCAAAGCTCACACTATAGTAATTACTCTTATCTTCACAGCTGTTGCATGTGGACATGCAAAACTAAAATAAAACTGCAAACTAAATTTTACTAAAGGCAGTCTTTATTTAGTCGAATTGATTATAACAGCCCTTTCAGGACTGGTTACAAATATTTTAAAAGCGTTTTTTTAAGTCTAAACTTGGTTAAAATAAATTTTCCTGAAATTCAGCCTTTTGGAAAAAGTCCTTTTACACAATATAAAATAGCAATTTCACTATCATCCAATACATTATTCAATTCCAAATACACTTTCGCCTAAATGCATTATCAACATTTAAAAAATCATAAGTCAATCATTAATTTAACATCGAATGTTAAATGGCCGTTGTCGCTCGGACATAACAACACTAGTTCTTAAACTAAATAATTCACTTGTTTTGACTATCCCTTTGGACTAGCACTCTTTTCCGGTGACCCTATCCCACCGCCAGATGGTGCCATCGTCGCAGCACGCTAACAGCACCTTGCCATTTCGGGAGAGAGTAACCTAAAAAGAAAATGAGTATCTAAATCACGGGCGATATAAGATATAAATAACCTCTAAATAACAAGATCTAAAAAATCTTTCCTTGAAACTTTATTTTAATGCAATAGGTTTTGTTTTTTTTTTTCAACAACTTGTGGGGAAATCGACGTACAATGTTTCCTACAAATATGATTGAAATCCGTTCATAACGAACTCTCCTTTAACTCTCATTTTCCCCCAATCCAAAAAAGCTTTCGACAAATTCATATTCAAGGAACATGTGTGCCAAGTTTCGTAAGGGTTCAGTGCGTTCAGAGCGACCTCTAGTCCATAACCCACATCCCGATAAAATTGCTGCCACATAAAAAAGATCTGCTATCGCTGATCGTAGAATATAAAGGTTACTCAAAAAGAAAATTTGCTGGCAATTCCCTGGACTTGTTCTCTACGGATGCGAATACAGCCCAAATACGACTAAATAAATAAATCTAAAAAAAAAACATCCCGACAAAAGCAACATCGGCCAGTATTGAAATGCGACTCTCGCTCGCTTTACTCGCTCGGCCTATAGTTATAGTGATATACTTTTTTTTTTTCGTTCCTGAAAGATTTTTTTTTTCATAAAACCACCGTCCATGTTTTTTTTTTCCAATAATAACAATACCTGTCTCACGGCGGCCTGGCAGCGCGGATGCACGAGCTGAGACACCCGCGAGCCGCCCGCCACGCCGCCCAGCTCCCACACCATTGTCTTGCCGCACTGGTTGCCCAGCGCAATCACCTGCCAAACCAATACACATAGTTAGAAATACTGAAAAGGACATAGGCACAGAATTAATATTAGTACTACGTACAGAAAGGAAACTCCCTGCCCCTCCCGCAATATGGCACCCCCCCGCTCCTTCCGCACTTCTCCCCCGTTCTTGTGTAACTGTGGGACGTTCGACTATGAAAACGCACCCACCACACATTGACGTGTTACTAACGTGTTCAAGGATATACAGTTTCATTTGTAGTAGTAGTAGGCATATTTGACGCGCCGTTTCTATGAAGCGCCCGCCCTGTGACATAGGGTACCTTTCATCCCGGGAAAAAGCACAGTTCCCGTGGGAAATTCAAGCCGGCGAAGCCGCGGATAAAAGTTTGGATGTGTTTGTGAATTTGTGAGGATGTTTGTTACTCAATCACACAAAATCTACTGGGGCCCTATTTTTGAAAGTGTGACTTACCAAAAAAGCGTCTAATTGTCTATGTCGAATAATTCGCAACGAGTGGTCTAGACCACTCGTTTTCGTATGATTTGGTAGTCGAACATTTTATACGTCAAAATCTTGAATGACATAGACAACCGGATACGGATATAGATGGAGTCCATTAGAATTTTCATTTTTACGTTTCGTTTAACGCTTACGTTCTCTTTGATTGAAAATTTACATACATTTTTTTACGATTCGTTACCGATTCGGTTATCGTTGCGTAGAATGAAGCAGAAATTGTTTCTCGCATTATTTTCATGTCACTGGCAACATTGCTAGACGAGTGATTTCAAAAATACGGCTTTTATGTTTTTAGTGACGTATTAGGAGATATGTCACACTTTAAATAAATATAATAAAAAATAGGGCCATGGACAGATTTCAATGAAATTTGGTATACGGGTAGGAAAACACCAGGAATAGCACATAGGGTACTTTTTACCGCAAATTTCTCACGAGAGCGAAGCCCTGGGGCGCAGCTAGTAAAATATAGTTTCGTTGAGTTAGTATCCCATAACACAAGTCTCGAACTTACTTTGGGGCTACTCAATCTGTGTGATTTCTCCGTATATATTTAATCCTAACTAATATTACAAATGGCGAAAGTGAGTTTGTTTGTCATCTCTTTACGCTTCATCTACCTACTGAACCAATCTTCCTGAAATGCATACATATAGTTAGAAGTACAGAGAAGGACATAAAGTACCTTTCATCCCGGGAAAGAGCACAGTTCCCGTGGGAAATTAACGCGGGCGAAGCCGCGGGCAAAAGCTAGTAAACAATAAATCTCACCCTCTGACTATAATCGACCGCGAACCTGATGAACCAGATCTCGCACTCCTTGTAGTCGAACCGGTGCACGATCGTGACCGAGCCGTCCCCGGGACGCAGCTCCGCGTCCTCCAGCCGCCCCGGCTTCCAGCAGATTATGGCGTTCTCACACGACTGGAATTAAATACACAATTGTTAGATAGAAAGTCCTTAGAGATGAGAAGACTATATTAATCCTATCCTAACTTCCTAACTAATAGTATAAACGCGAAAGTGAGTTTGTTTGTTTGTTACCTCTTCACGCTTCATCTACTGAACCAATCTTCCTGGAAATTTTGCATACACATAGCTGGAAGTACGGAGAAGGACATAGGGTACCTTTCATCCCGGGAAAAAGCACTGTTCCCGTGGGAAATTCACGCGGGCGAAAGCTAGTGATCTTATAAACGTATGTCCCACGGGAACTCCCGACAGACTGCCGAACCAAAAACAGTTAAGACTAGGGACTCGTGTGTCGATTCGCGCCGAGTAGTATTTGACCCTTCACGATGCTTACTATTACAATATAGATAAACAAGTCAGACAGTTCAGTTTCATGACAAATTATGTACTAGCATAGTAATTTTTCACTTTATATCTTAATTCTATTAGATTAAATATATTTGTAGTTTAACAAGTCATAAATTTAAAAAAACTAAAAAAAATGACTGCACCTTTTAGAAATCCTTATGATATGCTCTTCAATTTGATATCCATATTGCATTATACGTACTATAAAACAGAACACGTGCTCATTTAGATTTTTTATGGGATTCTAATGATTCAAGAGGTCTCGGCTCAGTAGGCAAAAATTTATTTTATTTTCGTATTTTATGTATGAACCAAACAATCACTGACTGACCAAATCCCACTAATCCTATCCTACTAATATTATAAATGCGAAAGTTTGGATGTGAGTTTGTGAGGATGTTTGTTACTCAATCACGCAAAATCTACTGGACGGATTTCAATGAAATTAGGTATCTCTCTTTAGTCGTATTTCCTCATGACTGAGGGTCGTGGTCATTATATGGAATGAAACACACACAAAGACTCTCTTGGCAATGTTAATGGAGTGGTTTGCCATTGCCTTCTCCATTTTACACACTAGCTGATAATCATCAACCAGAGTGCAGGTTTCCTCACGATGTTTTCCTTCACCGGAAGCAAGTGGTGGTCGATGAAAACTAACATAGGTACATGAGTCAGATTGGTATACAAACTCATGTAGCACGGGCAGGATTCGATCCTGGAAACTTTGAGCCACAGGCGGGTGCCTTAACCACTCGGCTACCACTGCTTCACTTGTGAAATTTGGTATACGGGTAGATAAATACCGGGAATAGCACATAGGGTACTTTTTATCCCGAAATTCCCACGGGAGCGAAGCCCCAGGCGCGGCTAGTATTTAATAAATGCAAAAGTTTGGATGTGTGTGTATGATGATGCAAGGATGTTTGTTAATCATGCAAAATCTACTGAATGGATTTTGATGAAATTTTGTACACAAATAGAGATATAATGTGGAATAGCACATAGAGTACTTATCCTGAAATTGCCACAGGAGCGGAGCCTAAAGCACTGCTAGTGTACCAATATATATCTTACCTTTGACAATATAAGGTCCCCCATCCACCGCACACAATCTACATAATTCCTATGTATATCCCTCGTGGAAAAATCCGGGAAATGTTCTTTCAACGAATTGAAAGGTCTGAGAGCTCTATGAGGATTGAAATTGTAGCTCTGTTTGATAGCTTCATTCATAGATGGTTTGTCCAACCTCCAAAGTTTTAGGGAATGATCCATGCCGCATGACATGATCCTTTCACCTTTCAGGTCAAAATCCGCACTCAAAACTTCATCACGATGGCCTTCGACCCCTCCGAAGATAGCTATACAGACGTCGGTCATAATATTCCATAACCGTAAGGCATGGTCCTTACTGGCAGATAGTAGTAAGTTGGGGTCTCTTGGATGGAATTTGACTTCATTGATGGCATGTCCATGGCCAATGTAGTGTTTGATGCAAGTTTGTGTAGCCGGATGGAAGATACGGACGATGCCGCGGGAGCCAGCTACTGCTAGCAGAGGTAAGAATGTCTCTTCTTCATAAGACAATGCGCAAGTGTAGAATGTTTCATCCACCTGAAAAATAATATCTCTTTGTAGTTTTTTTATTAATCTTCTTCATTTTAGTTTGTTATTTTAGTCTGAATTAGAGTTGGGGCAAAGCCAGTGGATTTGGACCACAAAAAACTACCCAGGATATACCATGAAACTATTGTTTAATAGTGTGAATGGGACAGATTGCAATAAAAGAGAAGTTAAAAAGTTTGAAAAAGAAAATACCTTGATATTTTCGCATCCATACTAATATTATAAATGCGAAAGTTTGGATGTGAGTTTGTGAGTTTGTGAGTTTGTGAGGATGTTCGTTACTCAATCACGCAAAATCTACTGGACGGATTTCGATGAAATTTGGTACAGAGGTAGATAATGACCTGGAATAGCACATAGGCTACTTTTTATCCCGGGAAAAAGCACTGTTCCCGTGGGAAATTCACGCGGGCGAAGCCGCGGGCAAAAGCTAGTATACTATAAGTACTTCTCCCACTGTCACAACTTCATGTGACACAGTTGATTTTTAAATAAAAAGAAAATTACTTACATCTGGATCAGCATAACACTGCAAGAATTTGAAGCCCCCAGTTTCGGGACATTCATATATGGAGACCCTGTTGCTCCCCACCACTGCAAACACTTGAGGCTCACCCTCTCCTAGGTGGTGGTTGAATTGACAGCCAAACAATGGCTGCCCATGGTCCTCTTTTGCACTACAGCTGTTGATTGAAAGAGGAAAATTTTCTTATATCAATATACTTTGTTAATGAGATACATTAAATTCAAGATTTTGTTTTGCCAGAACAAAGCTACTTGTATAAAAAAAGAATTTTAATTAGCAGAGAATCCAACCTCCGACATTGGTTGATTTAAACAATATAAAGACAAAGTATGTTATCAATTATTGCAATTCAACATAGACTATGTTTTAGTGGTGCGGTTTTTACTGAGAACTCTACACAATGACATGTTTAGAATTGTACACAATTGAGCTGATGCATGCTAAAGGTGGTGATTTGTAGAGAAAATAAAACACATGTCTAATAAAGCCTAAAAGACTTACTTGAATTTGTAAGGTGGCTTTACTTGTTTTGTTGCCTTTTTCTTCCCCCTTCTGCGTTTTTTTCACCCGTGAATTTGTGGGAGTCTCACTACGAGAAGTATTGTCTGTATTCGAGGTGCTTTCAACGCTTGATGTGTCATCCTAAGGAAAAATAATCACAAAGGTATCAATGTGGCCACATGACTGACCAAACGTAAGGAAATGATGTTTTTCATTTTTGACTTCCATTTTTCATGAAACAGCACTATGAATGAAGTAAACGATCACAATAAAAGTTTTAATAAACTGTTTAAAGTAGTGTAACGTAAAATAAATCTCGTTGAAGAAAGTTTTGGTTAGGAAATAATTAATAACGTTAAGAGAGTATTACTTACGGCTTCATTGTCAGAAAAGTTCATATTACTAATAGATATTATGCTAGTTAATAGGTCACTAAGTTAAAATAATAGTTAGAATACAAATAATAAGAAGAAATCTTATTTTTTCCTAAACTAAATTACAAAATCAGCTGACAAAGGCGTCCTAAACGTCAAATGTCAAATTTTCGCGGGACGACGACATGATTTGTTTATATCTTAGACTATAGATAATAAGGACTCGGCATAACAAGCTTTAGCAAACAGTAGAAATGCGGCCGGTCGCCATGTTTTGTTCCTGTCAAAACAAGTACATAGTGATGTGGTTCGTCATCCTCAAATATCACAACATATCGATAGATGAATGAATTGTGATTTATTTTATTCTATTGAGATTTATGTAATAATATTTATTATAAGATATACCTATAGTCGGTTTCTTTCTTATGATTTTAGATTGACAACATGTAAAGAAAGAAAAGAACAGTGGCTGGATACAATTGGAATCGAAAATTTGAATGTTACAACCAAACATATTTATATTTGTTCCCTGCATTTTGAAGAGAAATGTTTCAAGCGAACTTTAATTGTAACAAGACTGCACGACGATGCTTTGCCTTCGAGTGAGTTGTTGGTAAGTTTTAATATAATGATTACTCAGAAACAGAACAAAATTTTTTACAATCTATTCAACTATGTAAATAATGTTGATCTGTAATATATGAAATTATTCAAGTAGGTAAGATCTATGTTTACTTTTTTTTAATGCAATGATAATTACTCAGAAACTGACAATATAGTCTATTCAATTGTGTAAATAATGTTGATTTGTGATAGTTAGAAATTATTCACACAGTAGGTGAGGTGAAGACGTATTTTTTAAGTTTAATTTATAATGATACTTTCGTACACAGTAGCCTAGTCAATTAGGCAACATACTGTAAATACTATCTCTGATATGAGTAAATAACTGAAAATGTTACATTGAACAAACTGTGATCTTTTAAATACAAATAAAACCTGTTGATTTTGAAAAAAAAGTTGTGGTTGTTTATTTTTTTGTGTTCCTTCCTTTTGTGATTTATATTAAACCTAAGCTATGTACGCAAAACAGGTATAAAAATCTCTAAATATTTTACGCATTTTCGTTTCATAACCTTCATTATTCAACTGCGAAATTTTATTATGGCGAAGTCGAAGTGCATTTAATAGCTCATATTATCACGTAAATAAAAGCGAGGAAAGATAATAGAAACTCAACAAAAATGTCGAATTCTATGAACACCATGCAATTCAATTATCGATATCATCGATAATAAGCGATATTAGTAATACGTGCTGCTCTACGGCAAGCCGCCATTTTTGTTTCCGACTCAAGTTTAGGTATGCACGATTTTTTTGTAGGTATGTAATGTCTATTCTTTTGTCTATAGTCTAAGGTTTATATTTTACTATTTTGCCAGTTGGTTGGTGGTACCCGCTGCTATCTAGTCCAAAAAGCATTATTTCGCCAGAAACCATAGACGTGATCCGGAAGTGGATGGTCTTATTTTTTCCATGGTGTGGTGGGCATTCAAAGATGAAAATAATACAAACTTAACATGTTTTATTACATTTTATTACCTATTTATTTAGCTGATAAATATTTAAACTTATTGGAAAAACCAAAAACATTAGGAATTATTACAAAAATATAGCGTGCGTGAACGTTTATCCGAACAAGATTCATTGAAAAATGCACTCTCAATCTCAATGCATCCAATAGAAACAAAAGCTTATCCCCTCAACAGCGCAACGCGTGTTTTCAAGATGGCGAGCGCTGCATAATGGCGCGAACGCGCCGGGCACTTAAGTACTTGAGTTACGTAAACATTGAATTCTCCGAACCTATTGAGAGATTAGGCATGTTTTGTATATCGCCGTGTTCGTCGTGAGACAAGCTAACTCTTTGTTTAATAATCTACACGTTTGAGAGTATGTAGTTTTAACAATGTCTAGCTAAAGTTGCACTTTTCTATTCTACCGGATTTTTGTATTTAGACCTTGAATTCTCTTAAATAAAACAATGTTTCAAAGAAATAGTTTTTTATTTAATATGTCAAAACATCACTTTTCAATATTCCAATGGCAAAAATACAGTCTCCATACATTAATTTCGTGCAGAGAGCATGGGAATGTTTACACTCATACCGGGCGTTCGAGCGCCCGGCGAAAAAACAGGTACAGATTTGGAGGTATTTTTCCGGCTAAATAACACACAAATGAGAATGGATTCTATTTTATTGAAAGTATTATATAGTTGACATAATATATACAAAGTTTTAACGACTACAAACATTTACTTTTTAAGTTATGTCCAAATCACTAGGACACATGAAAACCAGGGCCAAAATAGATGAGTGTAAACATGGTACTTTAAATAATAATATTAGGTACTTACTAGATATGTTATTACAATCTATATATTTACAGTATATTACCTTACCAAATCATTTATAAAAATATATAGTTATCATATAAAAAAATTGCAAAATACTCTTACAAAAATATACAATTTCAATACAGAAAGTACAAAAAATGGTGAACTAAGTATGGATACGACTTTGATTTTTTTTTAAATAATTTTTTACTGAGTAAAAAAAATATAAATATAATTTTCCAGTATTATTTGTGGAATAAACCGCAGTTAGGCCGCTTATTCCACATTCGCCTCACGGTTTTGCTTCACATTTCGAAAATTTCACTTTCGCCCCACGTAAAAAATATATCTTATTTCGCTCCACATAGCTTATTTATACTGTAGTTTATTATTTCTGTCCATACTGGAAAATACTGGAAAAAATAATATAATAAAAAAACAAGCGAGGCGAATCAGACTTAAAATCCGGGGCAAAACAATTAAAATGTTAAGTGAAAAACAGATGTATCGTAACCGTCATCTGTATGGTGCATAAAAAGGCATAAAATGTATGTAAACATGAAAATTTAATGTGGGGCGAAACCGTGTGGGGCGAATGTAGAGTAAATTCATATAAAATTTGTAGTGTCTATCTGTAGTTTCAAATAACAATAAATTTTAAATAACATAGTGTTGTTTACCCTATACCAATATACAGATTTTTTTTTACAAACTACTAGCATTTCGGAACGACTACTGCTGAGAAGAAATGCCAATAAAAACCATAATAATACACATAGTTCTTCTTTATTTGTCAACTTAGTTTTTTTTTAAGAATTACATCATTACATCGTATTATAAATTTCAAAGCTACAAACTACTAGCACATTGAATCGACCATTATTTCGCTCCTCATAACTTATTTATACTGTAATTTATTATTTCTGTCCATACTGAAAAATTTAAATATAATTAAAAAAAAACAAGCGAGGTGAATCAGACTTAAAATCCGGGGCAAAATATAATTAAAATATTAAATGAAAAACAGATATATTGTTACCGTCTGTACGGCGCAAAACAGGCATAAAATATAGGGCAAACATGAGCATTGTATGTGGGGCGAAATCTTATGGGTCGAATGTAGAGTGAAATTAAATTATTTTTATTTAAATGAGTCTAAAAATAGCACTTAAAATCGTCGTAAACTATTTTTTTAGTTGACGTCAGTAAATTACTTAAAAGCTAAGGTTACTACCACCTACCACCAAAGCGCAAGTGGAGAAGAGTAGGCGCAACAAACTCCACTGCTGCATTTTATCCAAAGACGTCACTTTACAACATAATTATGCGTCTTACAGTTAAAGAACTATCTTTGTGGACATAAATACATTGCCATTAAGACACATTGTACTCCTGCTTATATTCTTGGTGCAATAAAGAGTTACTTACTTACTTTTACATTGAGTTTTATATGAAATGTCAGAATTTAAAATAATCACTGAGAAAGTAAAAGGACACAATGTAAAAGTGCACAGAGTAAAAGCACATAGTTTTTGTTTATTTGTCAACTTATTTTTTTAAAGAAGTACATTATATTACAGATATCAAAGCTACAAACTACTAGTATTGCCAAACGATTTTTATAAATTCGATGACTGGACCTGCTGAGAAGAATTGCCGATAGAAACACGATAATAGAGCACATTGTACTTGTTAATTAGTTGCGAAAAACCAATTTCAAGAATTACATCATATTATAAAGTCAAAGTCAATTTTTTTTATTAATATTGGCTTAAAAATAGCACTTATAAATCGTCACTTTCTTGTTTTTTAGTTAGTTGACGTCATAAAATTACTTAAAGCTAAGTTTACCACCGCCTCCAAAGCGCAAGTGGAGAAGAGGCGGCGCAACAAACTCCACTGCTGCATTTTCTCCAAAGACGTCACTTTACAACATATGTCTTACAATTAAATAACTGTATATGTGGACGAATATACATTGAATATATATATTAAATGTCAAATTTATAAATTAATAAAAATTATAAATTAATAAAATGTCATTGAAAAAGTAAAAGTACACAATGTACCTAGAGAGTAATATGACAGTCTTAGGAGGTCACTGTACCAGGCTCGGGCCACGCATTTTTGTCATTTACATAATCATCCGTCAAAATCTCAATGCTACAAAGTACTAGTATTGCCAAACGATTTTTATAAATTCGATGACTGGACCTGCTGAGAAGAATTGCCGATAGAAACACGATAATAGAGCACATAGGACTTGTTAATTAGTTGCGAAAAACCAATTTCAAGAATTACATCATATTATAAATCTCAATGCTACAAACTACTAGAATTTCAAAACGATCACTGCTGAGAAGAAATGCCGAAAGGAACTCATTTTACAATAAACAGAAGCCTCACTCGATAAAATCGGTTCAGTAGTAATGAAGGAAGAACATCAACAGAAGCTACACTCAAGAAATCGGTTCAGTAGTAATGAAGGAAGGAAGGATACGAACTAAAGTGTGGTATGAAATCGGCTCAGTAGTAATTAAGGAAACGAACGAGAGTTTGGTATGAAATCTATTCAGTAGTAGTGAAGAAAGGAAGTGTACGGACTTCGATATGAAATCGGTTCAGTAGTATTGAAGAAAGGAAATGGCCAAGACTTTGGTATGAAATCGGTTCAGTAGTATTGAAGAAAGGAAATGGCCAAGACTTTGGTATGAAATCGGTTCAGTAGTATTGAAGAAAGGAAATGCCCAAGACTATGGTATGAAATCCGTTCAGTAGTAATGAAGAAAGGACCGAATAAGACTTTGGTATGAAATCTTTTCAGTAGTAAATGAAGGATGAAAGGGAATGAACAAGGCTGGTATGAAATCCGTTCAGTAGTAGTGAAGAAAAAAACATACGAATTATAAAAATCTCAAAGCTACAAACTACAGGCATTTCGGAACGACCACTGCTGAGAAGGAATGCCGAAAGGAACTGATTTAACAGTACTAGATTTTTATGGAGATTCAAGATATAATGCCGTTGAACGCAAACAAATTTTAAAAAATACATCGTATTAGGTATAAATCTCAAAGCTACAAACTACTGGCATTTCGGCATGATCACTGCTGAGAAGAAATGCCAAAAGGAACTAATTTAACAGTACTGGATTTTTTATGGTGATTCAAGATACAATGCCGTTGAAATCAAACAAATTTTAAAAAATACATCGTATTAGGTATAAATCTCAAAGCTACAAACTACTGGCATTTCGGAACGACCACTGCTGAGAAGAAATGCAGAAAGGAACTGATTTAACAGTAAATAAAGGCCTAAGACGTAAAAATAGGTTCAGTAGTAATGAAGAAAGGAAACCACAAGAGCTTGGTATGAAATCGGTTCAGTAGTTAGTGAAGAAAGGAAATGACCAAGACTCTGGTATAAAATCGGTTCAGTAGTAATGAAGAAAGAAAATTAACAAGTGTTAGGTATGAAATCGGTTCAGTAGTAATGAATGAAACGAACGAGAATTTGGTATGAAATCCGTTCAGTAGTTATGAAGAGACTAAGAATGTAAAGTCACAAAACACGTCGAGATGCAGACAGTCTTTTCACAGCCGGCACAGTAAAAGTGGGTCAGGTTTTTACAAATACAGCACCTGCGGCGCAATCGGCTTTTATTTGCCCCAATATTATATTCTAAAATATGGTGCAATTTTGCATCAAAGTATTTTGGTGTCATTACATTGATGGTATCCGCTTCAGTACTGTGCCGGCTGAGAAGAGACTGTATCAGATCTTTTCGGTAGTTTCTGTAATTTACATTCAGTCCAGATTTTTTTGCAATGATAAAAGAATTCAAAACAGACGCATTGAGCAGTCGTTTGAAGAACTTTTTATACCAAACATTCGTTCGTTTTCGTTCGATAGGGTACATCGACAAAAGTTGGTCTTTTTGTCGACGCCCCCCATCATAAGATTGCAATCTAAAATAAGGCAAGGTTTCACTTGCCCTTCCACAACACTCGTCTCATTTCCGTGGTACGTGGAAATAGTGGCGACGCGATTCTCATCGCGCCATACCATTAGATCCACGTCACCTGATGTGAACCCAGAGATTTGGCCTTTCCGCATACTCGCCTTTGTTAAATCTGTCAACTCTTGTGGCACGTACTGCCTATTTGCGCGTAGGGTGCCTACCACATCAAACCCGGTAGCTTTAAGATAACGTGCAAGCGCTGGGGAGTTATAAAAATTGTCCATCCAGACCGTATAACCCTTGTCCTTCCAGCCCACGGAGCAGGTTTAATACTTTTTGAGGGGTGGATGCATCCAGTGGGGTCGGTTGGTCTGGAGGAGTGTATTTGCTCGCATGTACCTCGAATCTCCATAAATATCCAGTCTGAGACTCACATAATTCATATGTCTTAACGCCTATTTTCGCAGCCTTGTTTGAAATAAATTGGTTTATGCTTAACCATCCCTTCCACTGCATTAAACTTTCGTCCAAAGCAATGTTCTGGTCCATAGTGTACATAGCCTGGAATTTCGCATTTAAGTGGCGCAAAATAGGCTCAAGTTTGAAAAGCTTGGCATCTCCTGGGCTTAATTCCCGTCCACGCATGTCCCCGTTGTCATTAAAATGTAAGCACGTGTTGAGCAATTGGAATCTGGGCAGGGGCATGTGTGCACGGAAATACGGCGTCGCAAATATTTCGGCGTTCGATGTCCAGTACTCTTCAATTTTGGACTTTACCACTACGCCCATAGCCATAATTATGGCAAAAATAAGTATACAACTCGTTCACAGTTGTATCCTTCCAATAACAAATACGGCTTTTAGGTCCTAAAGTTCCGTTTTGTAGCTTCTGTTGAGCGATGTCCTGCGCGTATTTATTTGTTTCCGTCACTATGTGCTCCATAATTTCCTCGTCCCATATGGCCGTGAAAATTTCTGTAGCCGTCTGTGTTCGGGTTGGTCGGAGCCAACACCACTAACCGTAAAAGGTTCCCTCCTTTCCTTCGGAGGAATGGGGGGATTAGGGAATCTTTTCCAGTCAAATTTGTAAAAATCGTTTGGCATTACCTCGGCCTCGCCAACTTCGACAGCAGCAGCCACGGCAACTTCGCCAGCACCAGCCAGTGCTTCAACTTCCTCGTCCAGTGGCGTCTCCAGCGATGCTTGGAACACCCTGGACAGCAGGATCGGCGTCAGCTCCTCCTCCTCGCTGTCTGACCCCCCAGATTCGCTTCCTGGTTAGAAAAAGGGGTATTTTACACCACCACCACCACCACCAAAATAAGAAAGAAACATTAAGCCCTCCTATTATGCGAATAATTTGTATTTTTTGTACAATAAAGGATTAAAATAAATAAATAAATAAATATATGTTAAGTATTCTAAATATGCATACATACCATAATTCAAGATATCCTCAATATCTGCCTCTGTGAGGAGTCTTCGCGGGCGTTGCCTGGATCGAGATGAGCAAGGAGCTGGCGATCCTGCTGGAGTTCCTCCGCATTCCAAGAACCTGAAATAAATAAAATGTTTGAATAATTGTTCTACAAGTAAAACGTTCTAACTAGAAAGTAGGTAATCAACTCACAACGCCGGAGACGGAGGAAACGCTGGTGACCCTGGCAAGGCTGGCGACGCTGGCAAGGCTGGCGACGCTGGCAAGGCTGGTGAAGCAAGCAGCGGGAGTGGAGAAGGTGCCGAAGTCGACGGCATGGCCTCCTCCTCCTCCGCTACAACTGGAACCACCTCTATGTTATGCACGAACCGCATGATTCCAGGAGCTGGAGGAGGATTCACTCTGCAAAAAAACCGAATTTGTGAATGATTAGAGTTAAGATCAAGAGTGGATAACTGATATGCTTTATTAGATAGCCCTGTAATACAGTGAATATACTTACGGATCAAAGGCACGCCTCTTTCGAGAGTGCAATGCCTTCTCCTGCGGTCTGCCTCTCGGCAGGCTTTTAATATTCACCACCTCAAGCCTGAAAAAAACTGTTTGTAATATATTGGGTAAAACTAAACGCAGGCGTTTCGCATTGCTGCCGCCAGAGGGCGTTCGGGGTTTTCACACTGCTAGCGTGGAATGCATCGTGTGGTCGCCATTGCATTGTCCAGGGCGATATCGGTTTGATTTTAATACGCGGAGCGGTCTCGCGTCTTTTGCTTGTTGTTTAGTTTGAGTGATAATTGTGAATTTCCTGTTTGTCAAATAACTATTGAATTTGTGTTTGTGAAAAACTCTGTTATTGTGACTTTTTCTTGTGAGAGGTGAAACGTGGCTGGCTGTTCACATCTGGCTGTTCCCGAGGGAAACTACGGGAAGAAATCTATTTAGTTGTTATGGGGAATTGAGATCTCAAGGGTTAGGTAGGGTGATTAGGAATTCCCCCTTCCCGAAGACACTCAAGTTTGGATCCGAAGAGAAAGAAGATTTAATTTGGTAAGTGTTCAATTGTATTTAATTTATAGGTTAGGTTATCATATAGGGCCCTGTAGCTCCCTTCATAAGCTACGGTGGTAGCAGACTGCGTATAGCTTAAGTTAGATTCTAGTCGGACAAGCGTGGTGTCGCGTGGAGATTTTTTCCCGGTACTTAATTTTACCGGTAGATTTTTTCCCGGTAAAGTTCCGGTACAGAATTCTTCCCGCCGCTTCGTTTGTCCGGATTCTCTCTGCCACATTTTCTGGCAGCAGAGCGTAGTTGCTCTGCACATTCTCTGGTAGCAGAGCGTAGTTTATCTACCCTCTATTTGTTCGTTTGTAAAAAATAATTAATTGTTTGTAAAAATTATTAGATTTTTCTTAGTTTGTTTGTATAAGAATATTTGTAACCTTTTTTGTATTTGTTTGCGGTTTGTACCGTGCGTTCCGAGTTTGTGCCATTCTCATACCTACCGCGGTTCTTCGTGTAGTTGCTTGATTTTGTTGTTTTTTATTTACCTTTTGTTATTTTTTGTTTGTGACTTGACGCGATGGCGAAGGCCTCCAATGCTAGGGCGACACTCGCCAACGAATTGAGATGGTTTGTGACGGCCGGAGGACTCCTGTCCCGGAAGGACAGGGAGGGCGCCATACTGCTAAGAGCGGATCACCTCCACTCACGATTGATTAGCGCGGAAGGGCCATGGCGGCGCTTACCGAAGCCGATCTTACCCCGGAGGCCTACGCAGGTCACATGGCGGACATGGACCAGATCCTGAGTCTGCACGATGATATCGCGGAGGCGGTGACCGCAATAAGGGCGAGACAGGCTGGCGGACCAGCCCCTCGCACACCTGTTAGACAGGAAGGACCAGCGGTTACTGGTCGGCTCCCCACCCTTCAGCTGTCCCACTTTGGGGGTAGGATGGAGGAGTGGGTAGCATATAAAAATATGTTTGAGTCCCTGGTCGTAGCACGACAGGATTTGTCGAAGGCCCAGAAGATGGCCTACCTCCTCTCCACTCTTGAGGATGAAGCGCGGTCGCTCATCCAGCACCTCCGGGTGGAGGACGACCAGTACGACACGGCTTGGGAGTTATTGAACTCCCGCTATCAAAACTTACGTTTGTTAGCGGATGCGCACGCCGCACAGTTGATGGCCCTGCCCAAGGTGGCCAACAGGGCACAGTTGCGCCTGCAGTTGCTCACGCCCGTTACAGTGGCCTGTAACGCGCTCCGCACACTGGGGCTGCCGGTGGACCAATGGTCCTTTTTGCTGGTGCACATTGTATTGGGCAAATTACCCAATGACATCCGCTCGCGATTTGAGCGCGAGAATGCGGAACAGGATAGCACCACCCTACCAACATTCACTGACTTGGTGAAGTTTTTGGAGTTTGAGGCACGGGCGGCTGAGAATACCATGACGGACTCAGCGCCATCCAGAGCGCCTGAACGCAGGCCCTTGGAACCCTCATGGCGAGGGAAGCCCCAACAGGGAAGACAACCGCCACCGCGTGGAGCTGGTGCGCGGGTTGCACACACGGCAGCAGTCGCGAGGGACGCGGACTGCCTGCAATGTGGTCGGATGGGCCACAGCCTGCTGCAATGCAGGGACTGGCAGAGACTGCCAGTACAAGATAGGCGCCGCATGGCAAAGCGGCATGAACTTTGCTTTTATTGTTTGGGCGGTCACTATGCACGTGACTGTCCCAGTGCCATACCATGCAGTGCATGCCGTGGGCTGCACCACGTGATGCTCTGCATGAACCGGAACGGGGATGGCACCCGGATGTTGAGGCAGGGGTCCCCTATGGGCGGGGGCGCTCCTGCGCGAAGCCCTCCACCTTTGGAAGAAGGACGCGGCTTCGCTCGTCGCACCCCCCCTCGGGAGGGGGGTCGCGTACCTGCGCGGGTCTTGGCGGACCGGGACCACGCGCCTCAAGGTCATGGCCAGTATGTGGCTGGCCAGGCCCCGGATAGGGCCCCCATGGGCGGGGGCCCTAGATCGGACGTGAGAGTGGGGACACCCCCCTCCACGCGGGTTACCACTACCCAACACATGCAGCCGCAGCGGTTTTCTCCGCCGCTGCACGAGGACCCACGGCTGGAGTACCACCCGCCGTACTATAGGTATGGCCGGGCCGCGGGTTATGCCCCCCCTCAGATGGGGATGTGCACTCGCCCGCCATATTATCCGGGTCAGTGGCGCGCCCCTGGTTTGGAGAGAGTGGGGAGCCCGTAACTAGCTTGCTCCCTTGCTGGGACAGAGCCGCGGACGGTTCTGCTCCCTACCGCGGTGGTCCGCGTATGGGGTCGTAGGGGAAGCCATGAATTTGAGAGCTCTGTTGGACTCAGGGGCTCAAAGCAGTTTGGTTACCACTCGAGTGGCACACCAGTTAGGTTTAGTCGTGGAAGACTCGCCTGTGCCACTTCTTGGAGTTGGTGGCATACAAGTGAAGTGTCTGACGGGCCAGACACTTGTCACCTTTTCTTCGCTGAAGTCCTCCACAATGAGGATCACGACTTCGGCTATGGTAATGGATACCATTGCGGGTTGGCACCCCTCGACAGACATACCGCCGGGTGTGTTGTCTTTGGTTTCGGGTCTGGATTTGGCCGACCCCTTTGTCTTTCATCCCGGCCCAGTGGACTTGCTCCTGGGCTCGGACGTATTGGGTTGGATTTTGTTGGGTACCCAGAAAGCTCTGGGTTCGTCTTCACTGATGGCAGTGTCTACTATCTTTGGTTTCGCCCTGATGGGCCCTGTGTTTGATAATAGCACCGTGGAGGAGCCACCGGTCGTCGCATCTGCGTCCTTGGCCAAGACCATGCAAAGGTTTTGGGAGGTGGAGGAGCCACCTATGAGTTCCAGGATGGATCCGGAACACGCTGAGTGCGAAGCCTTCTTTCGATCAACCACGGAGAGGTTGCCCTCCGGTCGGTTTGTAACTAGATTACCATTTGTTGCTACACGTCCTAGCCTAGGGCAAAGTAGGGCGCTTGCGGAGAAACGACTGCTGTCCATGGAGCGACGTATGCAGCGTGACCACGTACTTCGCGATAAATATATTGAATTTATGCGCGAGTACGAGGATTTGGGTCACATGTCTCCGGCTCGAGTTGATTGGAGCTCAACTGAGCATTATTTTTTGCCCCACCACGCGGTGGTGAAGGCCTCAACGGGCAAGTTGCGGACTGTCTTTGATGGGTCCGCACCCACTTCGAACGGAGTTTCGTTGAATCTATGTTTGCATTCAGGTCCCAAATTGCATAGGGACATAATTGACATCATCTTGAACTTTAGAAGACATCAAGTGGTTTTTGGTGCGGACATCCGGATGATGTTCCGCCAGACAGTCATGCATCCTGAGGACAGGCGATTCCAGTTGATACTCTGGCGTGAGCGCCCTGAGGATCCTGTGACGGTGTATGAACTCAACACAAACACGTATGGTTTGAAATCTAGTCCCTATATCGCCATCAGATCATTGCTTGAATTGGCAGAGCGGGACCGGATCCGCTTTCCCCGTGGGGCTTCCGTGCTGTCACGTGACTTGTATGTCGATGACGTGTGCACCGGAGCCCAAAGTATTGAGGAGGCCCTCCTACTGCGGGATGAATTGATTGAAATATTGAAGACAGGTGGCTACGAGCTACGTAAGTGGTTGTCTAATGAGCCTAAAGTTCTAGAAGGGATCCCGGAGGATCACCAACAGAACCCTCACCTGTTTGAGGATGTGGATGATCCCAACAGGATAGCGGTGCTGGGCATGCAGTACCAGCCGCTAACCGATATTTTTACATTCCAAGTGGACTTGGAAATACCAAAGGTCTGGACTAAGAGAACGGTGTTGTCCGTAATAGCTCGTATGTTTGATCCAAGCGGTTGGATCAGTCCAGTGATATTCTCTGCGAAGTGTCTTCTTCAGAGACTTTGGACTTTGGGCGTCTCGTGGGACGAGCCGCTGTTTGGTCCTCCATTGGATGATTGGCTCGAGTTGTTTTCATCGATTAAGGAAGTCAATCGGATTGCCTTGCCTCGTCGAATATTGCCCCCGGGAAATATCGAGCCAGCCTGCATGGCTTTTGTGACGCGTCGGAGCGAGGCTACGCCGCGTCAGTCTATATGCGGACAGTTGACGCCGATGGCCGGGTCAATGTCTCGCTTTTGTTAGGGAAGAGCAAGGTCGCCCCCATCAGGACTAGGCTGACTATTCCCAAGCTTGAGTTGAGTGGAGCTCACCTTCTCTCTAAATTGTTGCATCACGTTGCCAGTGAGCTGGCGGCCACGGTCGAGATACGGGACATCTTCGCCTGGTCGGATAGCCAGGTCGCGCTTGCATGGTTGCGCGCGGCCCCACATACCTTGGAGGTTTTTGTTGGAAACAGGGTTTCCCAAATTCAAAATATTGGAATTGATATAACATGGAGACATGTGCCGGGAGAGCTTAACCCAGCGGACTGTGCTTCCCGAGGTTGTACGGCACCAGAATTGGTGTCACACCCGCTCTGGTGGGGTCCAGAGTGGCTGATGGGATCAGAAACTTCTTGGCCTGTCTGTCAGACAGATGTTACTTCTTTGAGTTTGACTGGGCTCCGTGTACATGCTGTAGTCGCTGAGACGACGTCGGAGCCGGATTGGCTACTTGCTCGGTATAGCAGCTTGGATAAGCTTCTGGGTGTCACTAGTTGGATTAAGCGTTTCATACATAATTGTAGAAACCCACAGGCAAAGCGGTTGGAGCCGATTGCAGGTGCAGAAGAGCGCCGGAGCGCATTGTTGCATTGGGTCCGTGTCGTGCAGACCGGACGGTTTGAGTCAGAGCTTCAGATTTTGCGCGACGGACGCGCTAAATTGAAGGGCGCGGTCGCTCGTTTGAACCCGTACATCGACTCGGATGGGCTTCTTCGGGTTGGAGGCAGGCTCCGGAAGGCGGATCTTCCATATGAGACTCGCCATCCTCTGTTGTTGCCCAAGGGCGGACCCTTGGTGCAGCTTTTGGTGTCTGATCGACACATTCGTAACGCCCATGCTGGGTGCAATGCTTTGTTGGCTATTTTGCAACGCGAATTTTGGATATTGTCTGCCCGAAGAGCAATCCGTAGTGTTCTGTTTCGATGTATTGCATGTTATAGGTTGAAGGCATCCACGATGCAACCACAGATGGGTGATTTGCCCGTTGATCGAATTCGACCTTCGAGGCCGTTTGACGGCGTTGGAACCGATTTTGCCGGTCCCTTTTCGATCAAGGCTTCTCCCTTTCGTAATGCCCGTATTGTGAAGGGCTATTTGTGTGTATTTGTTTGTTTGGCCACCAAGGCTGTCCATTTGGAGGTGGTATCGGCTCTGACTACGGAGGCCTTCGTCGCCGCGTTGGATCGCTTTGTTTCGCGTCGAGGTCTACCTTCCCTTATTAGGTCTGATAATGGCACAAACTATAAAGGAACTGTAAATTATCTTAAGGATGTTTCCGTGTTTATTGATAAAAATTGTACTAGTTTAAGTCAAATTGCTGCCCAAAGGGGAATAACCTGGAAATTTAGTCCCCCAAGTTGCCCCCATTGGGGAGGGATTTTTGAAGCGGCTGTGAAATCCGCAAAGACCCACCTCCGCCGCATTATCGGAGAAACGGCTCTAACTTTTGAAGAGCTGGCCACAGTGTTTTGTAAAGTTGAGGCGGTCCTCAACTCTCGTCCTCTCTGTCCGCTATCTCCAGATCCAAATGACTTGGAAGCTCTCACCCCTGGTCATTTTTTGGTGGGAGGGCCGTTGAATGCCCTGCCCGAATACCCGTGGAAGGATGAACGCGTATATCGGTTGTCGCGTTTTCAAATGTTGCAGCAAATGAGCCAGGACTTTTGGCGTCGCTGGTCGCTTGAATATTTGCATTTGCTGCAGCAAAGAGTGAAGTGGACAGACAGGACTGAGCCTCCCAGGGAGGGTGATTTAGTATTGTTAAAAGAGGCAAATTTGCCCTCATTGCTTTGGCGACGAGCTCGCATATTACGTTTGATTCTTGGCGGAGATGGCACTCCGCGTGTGGCTGAGGTGTTGGTCGACGGTTCGATTTTAAGGAGAGGTGTGACCTCTCTCGCCCGCCTTCCCGTAGAGTAAGCTAGCGGTCTGCTTCTCAGACCGGGACGGGGGGATGTTTGTAATATATTGGGTAAAACTAAACGCAGGCGTTTCGCATTGCTGCCGCCAGAGGGCGTTCGGGGTTTTCACACTGCTAGCGTGGAATGCATCGTGTGGTCGCCATTGCATTGTCCAGGGCGATATCGGTTTGATTTTAATACGCGGAGCGGTCTCGCGTCTTTTGCTTGTTGTTTAGTTTGAGTGATAATTGTGAATTTCCTGTTTGTCAAATAACTATTGAATTTGTGTTTGTGAAAAACTCTGTTATTGTGACTTTTTCTTGTGAGAGGTGAAACGTGGCTGGCTGTTCACATCTGGCTGTTCCCGAGTGAAACTACGGGAAGAAATCTATTTAGTTGTTATGGGGAATTGAGATCTCAAGGGTTAGGTAGGGTGATTAGGAATTCCCCCTTCCCGAAGACACTCAAGTTTGGATCCGAAGAGAAAGAAGATTTAATTTGGTAAGTGTTCAATTGTATTTAATTTATAGGTTAGGTTATCATATAGGGCCCTGTAGCTCCCTTCATAAGCTACGGTGGTAGCAGACTGCGTATAGCTTAAGTTAGATTCTAGTCGGACAAGCGTGGTGTCGCGTGGAGATTTTTTCCCGGTACTTAATTTTACCGGTAGATTTTTTCCGGTAAAGTTCCGGTACAGAATTCTTCCCGCCGCTTCGTTTGTCCGGATTCTCTCTGCCACATTTTCTGGCAGCAGAGCGTAGTTGCTCTGCACATTTTCTGGTAGCAGAGCGTAGTTGCTCTGCACATTCTCTGCCCCCGCCATAGGAATTATTACAAAAATATAGCGTGCGTGAACGTTTATCCGAACAAGATTCATTGAATAAAACTTTTTCCAAAAAAAATGAACCGACTTCCATCATAAAACTTAAAATCATGAAATAACAATAAAGAAAATTGTATTAGCATGCTACCTACTGAATGAGGTGAAGTCGGTGCCAAGTGCAGGAGTAAGGGTGTTATGGTGGTATGTATACACGATTCTAATGTAAATTTAGATTAGGTATTTAATTTTTACGGCACCGACTTCACCTCATTCAGTAGGTAGCATGCCAATACATTTTTCTTTATTGTTATTTCATGATTTTAAGTTTTATGATGGAAGTCGGTTCATTTTTTGGAAAAAGTTTTATTATATCATTTTTAGTGCTTCTACACTTATTTTCTTTAATAAAAACTTAAACTTTTCTTCTGGCCGAAAATAAAGAATTAAGAATTCGAAACTTTTTATGTCAGTTTGATTTGAAATGTCAGAATATGTCAAATTGTCTATTATTTTTGGCACATAAATAGACCGAGAGTCCGCGACGATCAAACCCTCCTTATTTTAAAAATGATGAATGTTTCTCTGCGTGGTATATACGGGTAAAAAATATTAGCGACTAGGTATGAAGTTTGGATCTTAGTTGCTTATACAGGTAATATGGCTAGCAAGGATGATTTTTTATAGGTATAAAAAGCTCCCTTGGGGCCTCCCAAAGTAACATAAAATTCAAAAAATAAATAAAATAAAGTACTGTCGTGTATAAAAAATTAAAAAAAAAAAAAAGTGTATATTGTTGTTGGGTGTGCGCAGGGGTCTTCAGCTATTTGAAGCGAAGACGGGCAATATCCCTGCGCAGTGCGATTATACACGAACACTTACTTTAGAGAGAGCCGGATGTAATGCTCAGGATAGAGCCTCGTACTTTTGAAGTACAAGGACCTCTTGTCTAGTAAGCCTTAGGTCCTGGGAGTCATGGGCAGGGTGATATCATTAATACAATATGGTTGGGATATAATATAGCATTTTATTCCATAAACACACTTGCCGCTGAGGGCGGGCACATGTTATACTAATACCAAAATCTGATAAGTCTTTGCCGCAATTAAAAGTTAAAATTAACATAAACCAAATATAAGGTACCTGGCCAGGTCCGTACACAAAACGTCTGTGCGCACTTAGAACGTTGTCCCGTTCACCATTACGATCCGTTGGGTTCGAGCACTGGTGCTGGTCGCGTCATCAAAGAGGCACGGCGCTCCTGCGACGCTCCGTTGTATGCGAGATAGTAGACGCTGGCTGGACCTTCCGAGATTTGCGCTGAGCCACTACAGGGACATCGGATCGGGGGCGGCGATGCGGCCTTTGGAAATAAGGTTAGGATCCGTGTGTTGCGCCTTGGGGTCGCCGACGACGGGGCCTGCGCCGTGGCATGCGGTCCACGGTCCGGGGAAACCGCACCCTCTGGCGATGGGGGGACACTCCAGGAAGCATCAATTCATATCGCCGGGCGGGCACGTGGATTTCAACAGCTCATGTCCCCGACAACTTCGTGGCGGAAAATATCCCCTGTGTCCTTGCGCGTATCGCGGATTTTAAAGCTAAAGGTTAAACTATAGTCCCATGACGGGGAGCCGAGGGCGGCGAAAGTGAAAAAAACCCCAAAAAATTAATGATTTTGCTCAAGCCATCTTAGTCGTGGCGCCTACCCAAGAAGAGAGCGATCCCTCTCCACTCGATTTGACATTCCGCCTCGTCGCGCTCCATTTCGCTTAATTCGGACGCACGTCAAACCAACTTTTAAATATTCTTTAAAAGAACTAATGTTTAAATAAGGTATTTATTCGTTGAATATTATAATAATCTAAGTCGACGATATTAAAGGAGAATAATTAAAATTCTACAACAATCCTACCATGATTTCTTATTTTTTTATGATAAGAAAGGTTTGTTAGGACCCAGGACGGAACGTGTGTCACTAGCTGTCAATGTCAGACGTCCAACTCTGTAGATCTCAGTTGACAGTCTAATCTAATCATGGGAATGTTTTGTTATGAATGTTTAATTTTCGATATAATTCCGTAAGTACACAAAATCACGTCGAGTTGTTGCTACCAATGGTTTCGGCGTGACTCAAAGAACGTTTTGATGTGCGGGTCTCCCTGTTTTCTTAATAAGTATTGTAAAAACAACATATGAAATTTGTGTACCGGTGTGTCACTTTCCCATTCAATTTGTCTGGAGACTAATGGATTTGAATGCCTGCTATTGTGGTGAGTCGAGAGCCTATCATGCAGGTAATACGCCACAGGAATAGTATCCCAATATATCAACTATTTCACCTAAAATATGACATGCAAAGTTGACCAGTTAGAAGTTCAAAATAATTCTGTAGTTATCACTACAATACCCCCCTTTTCGGCAAAGAGGTTAAGTCGTACTTAGCCGAAACAGCCGGGGTAACCGGAGAAAACATTCACCTATCCTACGGCAATATATTTTTAAATATAAAACTATCAGCTATATATGAAACTAACTCATGCTATTTCATATATTAAACTAAAATGTATGTTCTAGAGTTCCAAAACTAACTCAATTTATGTTGAGTGTCAGGAATACAGCGTCTGGCCAGACCGCTGCAATTCCCCTGCATTAAAAAATCATACTTGGATTTCTAATGAGATAATCGCAAGTAGCATACTAATAATAAAGAATTATCTAAAGTAATATAGTTCTTACTTATGTATAATAAGAAAAACTATTTAAGATTTAATTAAAATATATGTAATCTAGCATTCCTACATCATTTACTAGTTAGTAATTAAATTGTAAACCTAATAAAGTCTTTAAACTAATGGAGAGCTCTCACATAAATTGACATTTAAAATGTATAGCCGTTGGGCTGACATTGTATAAGGGAAAAAACTTATTTTCCTTTTTTTCTCAAAAATTAAGGAGTATTAATCCATATCCTTATGTTTACTCTGGCGCCTAGAGTGTGTAGTTACAAAAGAAATTGGTTTTCATGAAAACGCTTGACAAAAAAATTTCACATGTGAGTCATGTCATATGTGAAAAATGAGGCCTCTAATTGGTTATACCAATCCAAAATAACAAAGTTCAAGATAAAAAAAGTTGCTAGCTAGGGGACACACCTTGTGAGACTTTTATTATGTCCTTGACATGATATTTTCCAACTTTACCGGTTTCTATATCCTGAAGGTCGTAAACAACATCCGAATGCTTCCTGACAACTTTACATCACAAAGCGCGGTGCTAGTTTAGCGGAGAAGAAATAAGCTGAACGACTGGTCATTTGAAGGTATTAACGAATTTGGAATGCCGCCTCTTTTCGACAACATGCCATCCGTCATTATCTCCCGACCTTTAGCTAACAAAAATGGTGTGTGCCCGGTGGCAACATTAATAATGCTATTCAAAGATAGCTACCACTAAATAAATAAAAAAAAACATTTCAGTACTTTATGTTCTGAAGTATTCCGACTACGCCTAAGATCATCAATTCTAAGAAAAAAATCTGTGACGTCTGAGTCACCAGAAAATTTTGAATTCCACGACCTCAAATGGTCCTCCTTTAATATGTGAATAACGCGTTCATCATCTTCCCTAGTCTCCGTAACATAGGTAGTCCTACTCATTGAGTTGGCTTGACGTACTAAACCGGGAGCTCCTAGTTGAGACAATGTGGGTTGTAACGCTTTAAGTGTGGAAGGGCCGGGTGGGTGGGTGTCAATTGCACCTCCCCGTGGTCGTGTATTAACAAATGAGGAAGTAGTAGTGGTAGGTGGTTTGTTTTCCTCCCCACTTACTTCATGATATTGCTCTTCCCTTTCGCCGTCCGACATGTTGGCAAGAATGTGAGGTTATATGTGTCAGGGTATGTAATAGATTATAATAATTGATAAATTTCTAAATATATACAGGTTACTCCCTGTCAATAAATATAAATTAGCTCTCAAATTGAGATTAAATAGGAATTATGGCTGAGCGCTATGCTTTTTATTCATAGCGAAGCCCAAATAAAATATTAATTATTATATTATTAATTATAATATTATTTAGTAATATTATAATAATTACTATGAATTGTATTAAATGTATGCTTACAACCCTGTCGCATATAAACCTAACAAACACTAAAGTATAATAACTTTACAGTCAATGATATCACCAAAATTTCAAAATAACAAGTGAGCGAGTTTAAAAAATTTAAAAACTATTTTTTAGAAAAAACTGCCACTCTCACAGGACTCAAAGGCTCAAAAATATAGTAGTTCGGGCGCCATTGTCGTGTATAAAAAATAAAAAAAAATAAAAAGTGTATATTGGTGCGGTGTGCGCAGGGGTCTTCAGCTATTTGAAGCGAAGACGGGCAATATCCCTGCGCAGTGCGATTATACACGAACACTTACTTTAGAGAGAGCCGGATGTAATGCTCAGGATAGAGCCTCGTACTTTTGAAGTACAAGGACCTCTTGTCTAGTAAGCCTTAGGTCCTGGGAGTCATGGGCAGGGTGATATCATTAATACAATATGGTTGGGATAGAATATAGCATTTTATTCCATAAACACACTTGCCGCTGAGGGCGGGCACATGTTATACTAATACCAAAATCTGATAAGTCTTTGCCGCAATTAAAAGTTAAAATTAACATAAACCAAATATAAGGTACCTGGCCAGGTCCGTACACAAAACGTCTGTGCGCACTTAGAACGTTGTCCCGTTCACCATTACGATCCGTTGGGTTCGAGCACTGGTGCTGGTCGCGTCATCAAAGAGGCACGGCGCTCCTGCGACGCTCCGTTGTATGCGAGATAGTAGACGCTGGCTGGACCTTCCGAGATTTGCGCTGAGCCACTACAGGGACATCGGATCGGGGGCGGCGATGCGGCCTTTGGAAATAAGGTTAGGATCCGTGTGTTGCGCCTTGGGGTCGCCGACGACGGGGCCTGCGCCGTGGCATGCGGTCCACGGTCCGGGGAAACCGCACCCTCTGGCGATGGGGGGACACTCCAGGAAGCATCAATTCATATCGCCGGGCGGGCACGTGGATTTCAACAGCTCATGTCCCCGACAACTTCGTGGCGGCGAATATCCCCTGTGTCCTTGCGCGTATCGCGGATTTTAAAGCTAAAGGTTAAACTATAGTCCCATGACGGGAAGCCGAGGGCGGCGAAAGTGAAAAAAACCCCAAAAAATTAATGATTTTGCTCAAGCCATCTTAGTCGTGGCGCCTAACCAGGAAGAGAGCGATCCCTCTCCACTCGATTTGACATTCCGCCTCGTCGCGCTCCATTTCGCTTAATTCGGACGCACGTCAAACCAACTTTTAAATATTCTTTAAAAGAACTAATGTTTAAATAAGGTATTTATTCGTTGAATATTATAATAATCTAAGTCGACGATATTAAAGGAGAATAATTAAAATTCTACAACAATCCTACCATGATTTCTTATTTTTTTATGATAAGAAAGGTTTGTTAGGACCCAGGACGGAACGTGTGTCACTAGCTGTCAATGTCAGACGTCCAACTCTGTAGATCTCAGTTGACAGTCTAATCTAATCATGGGAATGTTTTGTTATGAATGTTTAATTTTCGATATAATTCCGTAAGTACACAAAATCACGTCGAGTTGTTGCTACCAATGGTTTCGGCGTGACTCAAAGAACGTTTTGATGTGCGGGTCTCCCTGTTTTCTTAATAAGTATTGTAAAAACAACATATGAAATTTGTGTACCGGTGTGTCACTTTCCCATTCAATTTGTCTGGAGACTAATGGATTTGAATGCCTGCTATTGTGGTGAGTCGAGAGCCTATCATGCAGGTAATACGCCACAGGAATAGTATCCCAATATATCAACTATTTCACCTAAAATATGACATGCAAAGTTGACCAGTTAGAAGTTCAAAATAATTCTGTTGTTATCACTACATTTTGTAATAAAACAAATATAACTATAATTTAGTAAAGTTACAATATCTGGCAGGGGTTTATATCTGCACCAATGGCCTGGTAATGGATGGCGTGATTTCCAATATTATTCGGAATAAAATCTTTAAAAACTTTACTTTGAGGAAATTGAGCTACCACTCTATATGCTATTGCTACAAATTATCTGCCTTAGTAATCATGATCCAACTTTTATAGTCGCTAATTTTCTATGTTGGGGACATACACAGAAAATCTTGAGTTTTAATAAAATAAGGAAGGGCATGCAGTCGCGGGCTTTTGCTCTATAATGCAATGTTGATATTTTTATATTTTGTTAGGTATATTTTAAATTACCGAACAGATTCTGACGTGGTTAAAATGGGACCAACTTGGGAATAGACTCTTACGAATAAAAAAATAATTTCGGAAATCAGTCCACAATAGGCGGAGAAATCGGCGAACATACATAAAAAAAACATACATACATCGAAACATATAACCTCCTCCTTTTTTGGGAAGTCGGTTGAAAATGCACTCTCAATGCATCCAATAGAAACAAAAGCATATCCAATTGCGAATGCGCGATTGACATAGCGGCAATTCGTTTCCCGCTAATATCAACGTCACGGTTGTGGCCTCTATGATGTCCATGAGTAGCTGTCCATAGAAGACGTAGTCATTTCTTTTTTTTTCTGTGCATAGAGGTTCATCTTATTCTATAGTCTAAGGGTTCATCATCTATAATCGGGCCGAAACCTAAATTCCCGTATGACGGTATGTCACTTTGACAATAATAGTGATGTATCTAAACACGAATCGCTGCGATTATTTGATGTTACGCAAAAAAACTTTGGCCTGTGGTGTGGCCCTAGAATAGCACCAACCCATCTCTTCCCGTGGGTGTCGTAAGAGGCGACTAAGGGATTTAAAACACCGGAGGATGGGCAGCAGCATCTTTCCGCGTACTATGCCATCACACTGCGATCGCCAACCCGCCTGCCAAGCGTGGCGATTACGGCAAAACCCCCATGGATAAAAATCCTTGGGGAGGCCTTTGTCCAGCAGTGGACGTCTTTAGGCTGAGAGAGACGCAAAAAAACAAATCGAAATAAAATAATTATTTTTATTAATCAGAAGTCTGAACCTGGTTCTGAATCGCTGTCATCGTCAATAACATGGATAATAAATTCATTGTGAATAATATTATCTATACTTGATGTCACGATACGTTACGATTGCGAGAATTCTTGTCCCTTTATCTTTCTTTTTTTGTATTACTTTAATGTTAAATATTTTTAAACTTAAAACGCAATAATTTTTATATCCAGCATTTTCAAACCTTGTTAAATAAATCGATAAATTACACGATATATCGCGATTTTTTACATTTTTCACTATCGATTTATTGTAGACGGATGCAATGGAACTCCCTAAACGGGCAAGCCGGAAGTTTAAGTACTACATTTCCGCGCATAGATTCAAAATTTAAAAAATTCGGAACTTCATGGGCTTGACCCTGATGACACCTGTCATACGAGAGTTTAGGCCGATTATAACTATATTATATTTGTTTCTTATATTTTATTTTTGACTGTACACAATCTAGTGTATGTATAAAGTTAATAATAGCGTCTGGCATGTTAAAGTGGGGTCTGGCGAATACGTCGACTGTAGCTAGAGTTTACAGCACACCGATTATCACGAGACCGCCTTTAAGCCGCAAGAGTCTGCAGCACGCGACTACACTGAGTTGTAGTGATAATGTGTGTGATATATCTGTCTCTTTTAGCACAGCATTTAGTGCATATGAAGAAAGAGTACATCCAATATGTCAACAGTTCAACTTATAGCGGCGTTAATCAAAGTGCTGCAGGGTGCTGTCGAGTGTAGCTGGTCGCTGCGACCGGCGGCACCTTGCAGCACCTTGCAGCACCTTGATAGACGCCGGCTTAGGGATGTATGCAAACACGAAAACAAAACATCGATATATCGATATTTTGTCTTTCTTGGCAGGTACTTACAAACTAGGGACAACCCGTCTGTCTGCTCGCGTTAATTTAAAAAACTACTGAACAGATGTTTATGCGGTTTATACTAATGGACTGGGTGGGTCATGTCATAATAAAGGAAAGCTTTGATGTACAATTTTCTCGGGCAAAGCCGTGGGTATAATGTTGCGCCTATTACGGCTATTTTGTATCAATGTGTGAATAAGTACCTACGCATAGCCACCGATGAGCCTTATAACGAAATGTTTGTAGGAATCAACTTCAGTTCGCAATAAACAGTGTTCAAGAAGGACGTATTTTTAATAATTCCCAACCCCGGAACTGAGCAGACGAATGTGAACCTTAAGACGCGCACATATAAGCTAGTCGATATATAAATATGTAATTCTATTGCGTTGCATTAAAATAATTTTCTAAAAACCGCATCAAAATCGGTACAGCCAAACGCCAGATAATCGCGGACAAACATACATACAAAAATCCAGGTCAAACTGAGAACCTCCTTTTTTTGAAGTCGGTTAAAAGTAGCATTTTTAATAATGTTTTTGGTTTTTTATAAGATGTTGTGTATACGTTTATCTTTGTATAGTAAAGTATTTAAAGTATATTTTATAGATTTTCTAAGGTTTCTAGATTGATGGAAATACACTCCTTGAAACTACTACAAAAACAAATTTTACCTACCAAAAAATAAAATAAAAGCTTCTATATAACTAATAATAAACATCGATGTTTTACTACACCCCTAAGTCTCGGTATAGTTAACGGAGGCCGCAGGTCGCAGCGGCTAACGCCGTCTGCTGCTAGCTTAAGGGGATGTAATCCATGGTTACCTAATATTTTATTTCATCGTATTGTTTGGTTTATTATTTTATTTAGGTGAAGTTTATATCACTGATTACAAAATAACACATTAATTTGTTTTTAAAACTGGTATTGCCTTTTGCAACACACTAATCGTCAATATTATGGATTCTTAGCCATTACCATCTCTCTCTTTAGTCGTATTTCCTCATGACTGAGGGTTGTGGTCATTATATGGAATGAAACACACACAACGACTCTCTTTGAAATTTTAATGGAGTGGTTTGCCATTGCCTTCTCCATTTCACACACTAGCTGATTATCATCAACCAGAGTGCAGGTTTCCTCACGATGTTTTCCTTCACCGAAAGCAAGTGGTGGTCGATGAAAACTAACATGAGTCAGATTGGTATACAAAGCCATGTAGCCCGGGCAGGATTCGAACCTGGGATTTTGCATCCACAGGCGGGCGCCCCACCAGTCGGCCACCACCGTTTCAGCCATTACCATAAGTATTAAAAAATAGAATACTATTAGCCTGATGCGATTACCACCAGTAATTATTGTTTAAATCAAATATCACCTAATTTCTTTCGATATTTTAACTTTGCAAGCATTCCAGATGATTTAAAAAAAGGCTTCAAAATAAATCAGAAATAATCCAAAACGCGGCGCCTTAAGTTTGCGACAGTCTGCGTTCCTTTGTAGAAAGCCGCTTCTCGTAATAACTTTTTTGTGAATTTATTTTTTGTGGAGTTGTTGTGACAATATGTCTATCTCTTTTTAGCTCTTTTAAGACGAAAGAGTGCAACCAATTTGTTAACAGTTTGACTTAAAATCTGTCGAGAATCCGAGACGCCGCAGCCACTCCGCACTCGCCGCTCTTTCCCCTCAACGTTACGCTGATATCGACGTTACAAGAGACCATTCTCAACGGTTTTCATATAATTTTGTGTCCTACGTGACGTGTAGCTCGTCGCTGCGTAAACGCGAGAACGCGGCATTAGGCGACCAAGACTGTTTCACGAGTTTCTTTCGGCATTTCTTCTCAGCAGTGGTCGTTCCGAAATGCTAGTAGTTTGTATCTTTGAGACATAATATATGATTAAATAATTAGTTTTCGACGTGAAAAAGTGCTTTCTTTGAAGGCCAAGTTTCAATAAATAATTTTTGATTTTGATTATAACAAAGTTCTAAAATTTTTGATTTTCGTGCGAAACTGGAAGGTGGAGGATATCACAAAAATAAAACACATGGTATTAAATCTTTATTTATTTAAGATTTTACCTAATAAAATTAGTTACACTAGTTCCTAAAAATAATTATGAACGAAATAAATCACAGCCGTATTTTTCTATCAAATGTAGGTAGGTACTTATTCCCAAATGGGGGACTTTAACTTAAATAACTACAATATACTTATATGTACCTAACAATTAAATAACAAGTACCTACTAAAACCTTAAGGTTAATTAAGTTCTTATTGTTTAAATAAATAATACTGATTGATTTACTTTTTATGGCGCACGCGCCCTTTGAAGGCCTGCTAGTAAGAGCCACAAAATATCGTCGACCATTGATTCCATCATATAACACGAAGCACAGGAACAATGCAGACTGTTTTCGATGTCGATACATATCCTTTGCATTTAATATATGGATAAGGACGGAGGAGCACAGGTGCACGCGTGTCGCAGCGCCACTCGCAGCCACGGCAGGAACTGGTCGACGCGGGCGTACACTCCCGGGTAACCTTGTCGGGCACAGCCCCGACCCCAGGACACGATACCTGGATAAGTAAACACAAAAACATTACCTTAACTACTTGTGATGTTAAGCTATAAATGCTACAATGTTAGACTAGCTTTTGTAATGGTACTTTCATGAATCCAATTTTATTTTACGGAATAACTCGACCATAATGCTCATCCTGACATTCTATTCTTGATTTATTTTCTTCATTTATAATAATTTGATTTGATTTGAATAATTTTTGAAATCGGTTGATACCCTAGTTTCGAAGATTACCCTCTACACCCAAACTCATATACCTAATAGTGTAGATCTACATATACTTACCCACGACTGTAAAGTGTGGCTGTGGAAGAAGCAGCGGACCGCCGGAGTCTCCGGAGCAGGCGTCGCGTTCGGGTGCGTTTGCGCAGAGCATGCGCGGTGTCACCTTCCGGCGGCCGTAGCCCGCGCCCGTGCAGTCGTCTTGCGCCCAGATTTGAACGTCAGCCTGTGAAGTAGGTAGATCGTATAAGACGGAGCAATAAGCTTAGAAGTTAGCCGCAACTATAGGAGTCGCAAGCGACGACCTCATTGAATTTTGAACGAAACGTGACGCGGCGCGTATATTAATTTGTAATCGAAGATTCTAACCGAACCTATACTATCTTTAATTTAGAAGTAGTAGGGAAATGATATTCTTTTTCGGAATAATATTCAAATCAAAATCCTAACTAATATTATAAAAGTGAAAGTGAGTTTGTTATTTGTTTGTTACCTCTTCACGGTTTATTAACTAAACCAATCTTGCTGAAGTTTCGCATACACATAGTTAGAAGTACGGAGAAGGACATAGGGTACCGTGGAAAATTTACGCGGGCGAAGCCGCGGGCAAAAGCTAGTAAGAAATAAAGAAACTCACTTTCATGGGAACGCTGGATGAGGGCCCTTTTTCCATGGTGCTGCCCCAACCAGAGACAACAGCGTCAACTCCTTCCAAGGTATCTTCATCATCTGAGGATTAAACATATTGGCCAAATTGTTTTAAACTTTTGCTAACGTGATGTTAGTAACTCGATGTCAACTATTCACTCGACACTCTTTCCTACTCAGCGAATCAATCCATTTCTTGTTAGGTCTGCTTATTATTTAGATTTAAAAGAAAGACCCATATCTCTAGAAAGTTGTGGAGGAAAATGACACAGAACCGCGATTTAAATTGAGAAATGGTAAGGTAGAAGAAGTGGGTCTTTTATGTGATGATGTTTGTCATTATTTTTTTAAAGAAACTCACCAGGCCAGGCAAGCCTGTACAGGTACGTGGGATAGCCAGAGTATCTCATACCCGTCGGACCTCGAGTTGTTGACGTCATACTCCCTCACCAAGATATCCCAGCAATGTATTTATCACAAGAGGCTTACCAGGCAAGCAAGCAGGCCTGTACAAGTTGTCTGGCAGTGGCTCAGCCAGCCTCAGCACAGCAATGTCGTTGTCGTAGGTGTACCGGTTGAAGTCTGGGTGCTGTACCACGTGCGACACCTCGTACCCGTCAGACCTTGAGTTGTTGACGTCATACTCGCCCACCAGGACCGACAGGCGTCCGGCTTCTACCCTGGGATAGAAGTTGTAATGGTTAAAAACATTCCTACACACCTTTTATGAGTATCAACTAAACCTAGGAATCCTAGGATACATCTTTGTGGTACGCCGCATTGATTGGTAGGTAAATAATGTGCCCTATAGGCTCTAAATTATAATGATTTCATATAAGTAGATATTTAAATAAAATCGTTGTTATATAAACATCATAAAGAGTACATAAGCGTTTTACGATATTGTACCGATACAAATTAGTAATGCTCTTAACTAAGCCAATGCCATAACTATGACATTATAATTAGTTCTAAACATATGCAGAAACTCGGTCAACACGTAACGCCTGTATGCAGTTCCAATGTCAAAGAAAAGAATGGGTCAAGATCACATTGGTTGGATGCACCTCTGCGATCCTTTTGTTATCGATTGCCGTGCGAATCGATTATTCCACTGTATTACATGATGTGAATTTAAAATCGATCCTTCTTGACTCACGACTCAAGGAAACTGGTGTTTGTGTGTTTTTAACTAATGCTATACAGTATTAGTTGGTAGATACTTCTCTTTATAAGGCTATATTTTGTACAGGAAAGTCACGAGTGGAATCGGGCCTTAAATTTTCCTGGGTGATAAAAGCTTTGAATAAAAGTACTCGTTTCTTCCTCTTTTCCACATGCCTTCACATATACAATCAAAGCCTGAGAACCATTAATTTGTCGTCAAATTTTTGACCATCATTTGTACAGATAACAGTAATGAAATAAAAACGAAATTGAATGTGAATGTGCCGCTGACATACTTCAACACAAAGATTTCGAGTTCAAAGTTCAAGTCCTACACCCAAATTACTATAGATTAACGGTTGTTGAACATTGTACGTAGATTACATATTTTTTACGTTTTAATAAACTACGAGAAAGTACGGAAACGGCAATGCCAATTAATTTTATCCGTTAGATGCGTACAGTCTCTACGATCACGACTTATGATGGTATTTGCTCAGATTGATCATCATTGATTTTAATTAACAAAACTGGGTCTAAATTTTGAATAAAGTGTGAGTGTGCTAAAGTGTGTGTGTGTGCTACCTAGATAGTTATAAGTAGTTGTACCTAAAAAATGTAAAATATTTTTGGAAATTTAAAAACAACTGGGTACATTTCAGAAATAAGATAGGTATGCGTTCGCATGTCCTTAAGAATACCTAATAGATATTCTGCAAGCCACCGGCATACATAACAAGTAAACTTGACTCCATTTAGCTAAATGTAGGTAAACCAATCACTGTTTTTGTAATGCTAAGCATTCTAGACCCATTCTAGCCTAAGGCCTGTTACTCAATCTTCTCATGCATTTGCTAGTTGCAATATCTTGCATTCTGAGCGAACAGGTGTAGACTTGCGCAACTACAAAGTTGAAATGTCATTAAGGTGCCAAAACTGTATGATCGTTGGTGTGGTGCGCAAAGAATGCCTTGTAACGAAAAGAGAAAATGTGAAAAGAGCTTTTGGATGCTTTCAAGGTTAGAGATTTTATGTTTACTTAATATTTGAATGATGGAAGGACAGATCGAGATGACGTGATATCTTGCACTTTGCTTCGATGAGGGTATAGGTATATTGGAAAAGAAGATAAGTAAGTTTACATACTTTGCCCGTTTATAGGTCAACTTCAGACATTGAACGACTTGAAATGTAGACACATTAGCTACACTACACTAAAGCACGTCAATTCGTACCTGCTGCACTCAATTCATAGTGCAGTCGTTATGCCTAATCTTCGATCACATATAAAATATTCTAAATCTGTTGCTAAGATTTTAGACAGTTTAATTTACTTAACATAAATTTTACCATTTACACACGAAAGTAAGAAAGAAAGATTGTGTAAGCTGACCCTTGATCTGATTTCGCCGAAATCTCGATAGCGTTCATAAATTACCCATAAAACAGCCAGGTCCGTTATCGACGCCCAGCACTAATTACCAGAAATATGGTAACAATCTACAAAAAACTTGTCCGTCTGTCACAACTATATGGCGAGAATGCATCCGTTATGCACCGGCTGATTGATGCGATGCCCCTTTCGAAAGCAGATCAGGCTGAGGTATTTATTAGGGCCTGATTTTACAGTTGCGTAATTTAATTTTATAGTTTTAGTGTCTGTGTAAAGGGTCCCTTTTATATAAATGCAACAGTTGCATAAATGGGCGATAAAGCTAATTGTACAGTTAGCCAGATTTTCGGTAGAGACGTAGGTACTATCTATTGAATTATTTTGTGATAAAGATACAAAACTTTTTGTCTCCAGCTATTGTTAGTCTGAAAAGGTCTGAAACAAAGAAAATTATGCCAACATCGGAAAGTCTTGACATTATTTTATGCTATGGGCACAAATAAATGTGGGTTGACTTGATTTAAAAAAATATGGACTAAGGTAATTTGTTTAGCGTATAGTTAAAAATCAGAAAAATTGTCCTGGAATTTTTTTAAGGCTACGGCTACGTCTCGTGATGAATATTTAAAAAAAAATTAACATTAGAAAGCTAGAAAAAATGTAGTACTTATTATGTAATGTTTACTTTGTCAATCATTCTCATAAGGATTCTAATATCACCTGAGATGTTGAGACGCATCATACGATCATACGAGCACCTTTCAGTAAATACTTACTTTCACCAATTACTATGCTCACCCACATTATTATACAAATAACCCATTGTTTGCTGATGTGCGTCTAATTATTGGCTAGGCAAAATATTCAAATATTCAACAGGAAATCAAATATTTAAAGCTAGGTGTTGGAGATTGTTTGTTGTCCTGTGATACTTACAAACATAGTTAATTAATTTACTGGACATTCGATAAATTTCAAAAGAATTTTTCTATTTCTACTAAAACTTTGGTTTAAATCTGCTAAGTTTTTTCGTCGCAGTAACAAAACATAGTTCCTTCAATTTTTCTCTCTCCATTTCCAACTTTTATTTTTTATGTAAGTAGTCAGACCTGATACTTAATATTTGTTTTCTGTAGTAATTAGACCTTAGTCTACCTGAACCCCTTCTTCCTTTGGCTTTTATTTTTTTCTAGTTAGTCAATAATATCATAAACATGCGTTTAGACGAATAATTCATAGATCAACACAATATTCTTAAATTAATGCGAAACTTGAATTTCCTAAGGGCCGTTATCAGTAACTCTAGCCTTCAGTGTGGTTCCTATGACTTTGACCTTCCCCAGATTAGTAGTAACTACCTATTTGCTTCCAACACGTGGACCGAGGTTACTATGATTCATGTTAGCCTTATCTTCTTGCGGTTCTTGAATGTTATTCAATACTTATACCTTATTTTGGCATTGGAAGCTTTGGCGTACCTTTTTGTATAGCAGTAATCTCATTTCATATTTTAATTTTAAAAGGCGTACTTCAATGGTCAATCTTAGGCCCTGTACAATATTTTAAATCAATAATTAGATTTATGCATTTTTTATTGCAATCCTTTTTTACTTATTTCAATTTTTATAATTTAAATTTTTCGGCTGTTGCGTATGTATACCAAACAGAAATAGATATTATATCCTTTTAATGCCTAAATATTAATTAATTAATTTATAACATTTTAATTATATTAAAAAATTGTCATAATACAACTTTAATTCAAATCTTGTCATAAAACTGGAGTCCGCCACCTAACGTTTCCCAAATGCTCAAATATTACATTGCATTGAAACTCACCCATGCACGCAGTGCGTGGCCGTGATGAGATGGTCCTTAGCGATGACTGTGGCTCCGCAGACGACCTTCCCGTCCCTCTTCAGCGCTGCCAGCCAGGGAAACTCTCCAGGGGACACTGCTTCGCCCCCCACCACCCTGCCCCCTCGGGCTACTCCACATGCTGTTGGTATGAAGATGGTTATCATTTCTTACTTCAGCTATGACGAAGAAAGTTCAACAGGAATAAATAGCCACTGGTGAATTAGGAAAAAATGGACGCTTTGTTTATACAATCACCCCTTAGGGTAGACCACGCGTAAGAATCTGACTAAATTGTCAGATGACTAAACTGTACCTAATTCCCACGGGAGCAAATATTATTAGTGATGTACCGTTCTCGAAATTTTCAAAGAACAAATGGAAACTTTCTTGTAAATACTCTCGAGAACGGAAAATTTTCCGAGAATTTTCGGACGTTTAAAAAAGGAATTTTGGAGGACAGGGAATCTCATGGCGGCACATCGCTAGAGGTGCGACAAGTTTTTTATAAGTATTGGCAACGATTTTCTGATTCCTTTTACGAAATATTTTTTTAAAACTGTTGCCGAAATTGCCCCACTTATCTTTTATGATGAGTCTCTGATGATGACTATAACAGGGATTTCTTGATCGTGGAAATCGAAGGAGAATCAACAAGGAAGTATAAATAATTTCATATATTGGGTTACGTAATTTAAAAATATTAAGCACATATTGTCTTCACTTCACCCGAGCAAATATTACAGAATGTCAACAAAGTGCAAAGAATTTCATAACTTTAATGTCTCTTAACTGGGTTAAGTCGGGATTTGTTTTGATAACGATAACTAAGTAGGTAAGTGTATGCATAAAGTTGAACTAGAATAACGAATTTGTGCAATGATTATCTACTTTACAAAAGGCAACATGAAATTTTAAGGGATTTTGTGCACCCTAATTAGTGAATACTTAAATTTTTTTAAAGTTGCGTTGTAAATTTTAGGCAGGGTCAGCATTTCTGAAGGCCTCGGGATTCGAAGCTTTGACTATGTCTAAAGTACAAAGATCTTCTCCCAAAAAACAGTTCATTATAATAACAAATATAATCTTTGCACCCTATACAATTTAGATCCTGCAAAGCAAAGCAGAGCGACTACGCGTAACTGAATGCACTGAAAAGATGCGGATGTATATGAATAGATAGTAAAAATAACACTGGCATTTCTTTACAAGAAGCACTTAACACTTGTTATTGTAAAGCTTATTCTTTATTGCACCAGCTTGCAGGGAACTCTCTAACAACACTATTAGCACTCCATGACATAATCGAATTTTAGTAGGCACTTGAATAGAAATTATTTGTATAAAATGTAGCATTCAAATTCTATATTATATATATATATTATATCCTCATGTTTCCAATAATTTTGTTGACAAAAGTGTGATAATCATCAACTTACTTTTCTTAAATCGAAAAGCGTTGACTTACCACGGATATCCTCTCACACAGAATTTTCACACATCACAACACAGTTTTCCACGGATCCAAATGATTTAAATGAACTCACTGCAGGGTCTGCATGCGCAGGCGGCGCCGACGACAGCGAGGATGACCAGGGCACGGAACATGTCTGAGGGAGGCACGATCCACTGAGGCAGGAGGAGACGCCCGCGCGGCTATTATAGGCCGCGGGCGGCGCCTCCGATAACGCCTCGGGGCCAGGGTGACGGCTCCGCAGGCCAAGTTCACGGCGACACAGCGCAAACGCAAGTGAAGGCAGCTCTGATGCGCCAGCGCACCCCACCGCGGATTGGGGTTACGAGGGAGGGACTAGCAATGACCTTGAGTGATTGATCGCTCTTGGACTTGGTGATTAGATTTCGTAACTGTTTTATGGTGGGTGTCGTAGATGAGTCTATTATTACGCGGATGTGTGTCAAATCTTTGATTTTCTTAAATAATCATGAAGTTTTTTTTGTTTTCATTTGACTGCTTTGGAAGCTCATTGAGCAAAGTATCCTGCAATTTTTTGCCATATAGCTATGGCCAGAAATTATTTTGTCCAATTATACACAAGATGCTTCCTGAAGTGATGAAAAATTGCATTGATACGATCGAACCTTGGACAAATTGCAGAGGTCCCGGTGCAAGCAGCCGAGCCCTTGCATTTTAACTGCGAAATTATTCACAATATAATGTTGTGCCATTCATCATTTGATTATTAAAATATTTTTCTCGTCTTTCGACGTCGTCTTTTAATAAACGTAAAATAACACTGCGTCACGAGATTGACCGAATTATTGCAATCCATTCACAAATTTTGCCACAGTTTCTACGATCGTTTGCATACATTATAGTGCTACGCTCAATTTGAATGAGAACAACGCTTTTAAATTTCAAAAACCATTGTGTTATGAGATTTTTTAATTTTAATATTTATCAGGCAAATGAGGAACACAGGAGGAACTGAGGAAAAAATGACTGAGGAATTTATAGGTATTAGATATATTATTTCGATTTTTGTGTGCTTTGTGAACATAAATGTATTTAGGTAGGGAACAGTATAGTACTTGATTCTCAAGTTGTTGCCAAGCTTGTCCTACCTACCAACTTGAGGAATGGTCCTTCAAACTAGAGGTACTATTATCGCGCCTTCCGACAAAGTGCATATCCTTGCAGAAAGTAATTTGTTATGCAACAAGTGTATTATCTCTGTCGATGCCGGATGACCGGAGTGGTTCATTTAATTCGTTTATATTTGGACATTGTTGCCCAACGCGTTGTGCAATGGCAGGATTAAAACGGCATCGGTTTTGCAATTTTTCGATATTTTGGAACAAATATGAGTGCAGCGCGACCGGAGTAGCCGCCGCCACAATAACTCCCGGCGCCATTCTACTTTCTTATTTTAATAAAGTCTCCAATGGGTTAAGTAATTACCAAGTTGATTTACAGGATCCGGTGCTAAATTTTAATACGCTCAATTTGACCCAAATCCATTACCTGAATAATCTAATATTGTATGTAGAGAATATCTAAGTTTCCTAAGAACTGAAGAAGTATAAAAGAGATATTTTCGTCGACCATGAAGGACCTGACATTACAAAAAAGATAAACAAAACAATAACAGCAATTGGCAGATTAGAATCAATAAGGATATTTCATGTTTATTGAGAACATTTTTAGATAGTACGATTTCAAACGAGATAACTAGTAAATGTTTGTCTTTCTGATATGGCACGGAAGTATGCAATAGAGCAAACCGAGAGAGCAAACAGATGAAGGGCCAACATTACGACTTCCTAATGTTATCTGTTTCCTATATCGATGGTAATTTGGTGGAATCTTGAAAACAAGAGAAAAACGGCCTCAAGGGCCTCAAGGCCTACTATTTATTCTGTTGAAGATAGTATTCTTCCTATATCGATGATGTTTTGGTGGACTCTGGACAAACAAGAGAATAGTCTAAGGGCCAAATCTACTATTTCCTAATTACTATCTTGATAGTATCTTCTTCCTATGTTGATGATGTTTTGGTGGAGTCTAGACAAACATACGAGGCCTTGCTTGTTTCAGCGATGGAAAGAGCCAGTGGAAGGATCGTGGTAATCAGGCCAAGGCGACGCAGTGGCTGATGCCACCCGTATGTCGATAAGGACGCAGCCTTCTCGATCGTTTTGTTTGTGGATTACGTGTGGATTACCATTGGTTTTGTTTATGAGTAAGCCGGAATCGGATGCGTAAATTCCAGGTTAAATATTTTTATAGGGGTATACTCGATAGTCTGCCTACTCCACGGGAAAAAGGCCCTATGTTTGTATTTTACTCATAAGTATTTTTTAAGGCGTGATATTTTTTTTCTTTGCATAAGTGTTTCTGCCCTACCTTCCATATTCGGCTATCATTGAAAGACAAAATAATATGCATTTCTGTCTTACCGTGTAATGATAAAACTAAAGATATGTAATTGGAATAATTAATTTAACCTAGAGATACTGATATGTTTCAGGGTATTCATCAACTTCAAACCGATCATTAGGTAGGTACAATTATGGGCGTGCCATTGCATTTGTTTCTTTTGTTTATTATTTTAATTACATTTTTATCGGAGTTCAAGATCGTTTTTGGGTCGCTAAAAAAACGCAGTCTGTTTTGTTAGGGCTGAAGCCAAGATCCTCTTTCTGTCTCTCTGAAATCTTTGTTTTGTTAGGCTCCTTTTGGTTCATTGATTTAAACTTTAAGTAACCGTCGACCGTGTGTAAACTGTCTGTGAGTGGGTCGATTTCATTCCAGGAGACGTAGGAGGAGTAGTGAGTGCCTGAGGCTAGGCTAAGTAGAAGTAAGGCTGTCACATTAAAATGGCTGATGATGATAAGCAGCATGTAGGTAACTAGCACATTCACTAACTTCAAAGTACCAAGTGAATTTGAAGTGAGATCTCTGCCAATGGTAGCGGCCGCTCAATCTTATTTATTGTTGTGTCTCAGCAGCCAGAATGCACCAATGACACTCGCCTGCGCCTGCATGCAGCTGACCCAGTTGGCGTTATCTCATCGAGACGCTTTCAGCAATGCCAATTGTTAATTGCGATCGAGGGGGCGTGGTTTTTAACCGATTTCATGTCACGGTGGAGTTTTTCATTTATCTCTTTCTTCAGCCATCCTTTGACCTCTTTGAATAGCTCCACTGATAAGAACAAAAATATTGAATGTGAAGGAGATTTTGAAAAAAATGGACAACGTTAATTTATGATTCTTGCTGATTGTAATTCATGTAAGTAAGTTAAAGATTGCAGCTATCGATCAATGATTTTCGTCGAAATAGCAATCGCGAAAATGGTTTCTGAATCCTGGGAACCCAGAAAATAATTTTAAAAACGTGTGGCATTGTTGCTCGAAGTTCTAAGCAGTAAAACATACAGAAGAATGAATTACAGACAAATAAGCATACCTACTTACTAGCAAATACTTGCAATATTACCGCACTTGATTTTGTAAAAGGTGGTGGTAAAAATTGTAGAGTTCATATGTGTAAAGAGTATTTCAATTATTAACGTAACGCCTGTTTTGTTTTTACAGCTATTGCTGTGAAATGAAACTGCTATGAGTCGAGACTAGGGAAATATGGAAATGCAATGGTACCTGCGAGTAAGCAGAAGCAAGACCACGCAAGTGTGTATACACATTTTTATTTAGGCGCTGTTGTTCTCTACAATGAATATATTTTTCAACTACTAACGTATTGAATCATTTGAATTGACATAATTAGGTAGTAAAAATTGACTCCTTTATCAAATTATGGGTGGGAAATGTTATTTCGGACCGACAACGTCTCCGATGTCATATCGGTTCGAAGAAGGGAAGGTTATTTTTACTTTGTTGCGTCGAGTTTGATTTATTAGGATGCTGGATTCAACTTCATCTTATTAAAGCTGGTGATTTACCTTTGAATCCGTTTATCGAACGGCAAAGTTATTATTTTTCAACCTAGTCTAAACGACATAATTACGGTCACATAAGTTCGATTTTTTCATACCTACTTATGATTACTGATAGAGACCGTAGATCCAAGTACATACTTGATATCTCTGTCGCAGTCGGATTGTATAATCCGCCGTATTACAATACGGCTAGCCGTTTTAAAAAACAGCGCCGTTTTGTAATACAGCGGTTCAACGATTAGCCGGATTTAATGTGGCTGAATGAAAATCCGCCGAAATGATTTCGGCACCATGCATTCTTCAACGCGGCTAGCCGTAGCGGGTCATTAGCCGCCATTTGACAGTTTTTAGTTGCGTTTTTAACACTCGTGGCGCTGCCTGACGTAACAGCAACTATGATAATAATTCTTGATTGTTAAAGAATATCGTAAAATGATCGTAAAGTATCGTTTCTATAGAAATAAGTAGTACATTAGTACTTAGTTTTCCTATTTTTTATGTTTCCTTTGTATGTATTTGTTGTGTACAAAAATAAATAAATAAATAAATAAAGAAAATCTGTTAGGATTTTCTTATTATAATAGATTTTCAATTAAACATAGTTTTATTTTGTAAGTATATGGTCACCCTAAATTCAAAATACTTAGTAGTGGCTTAATATGGGCCGCCATATTGAAGAACGTATCGAAGTGACAATCCGGCTAAGCGTTGAACTGCTGTATTACAAAACGGCGCTGTTTTGTAAAACGGCTAGCCGTAATGTAATACAGCGGATTATACAATCCGACTGCGACATCTCTATATGTTGCAGCGAAACAGACACACAAACAGCAAAGTGATCCTATCAGATTAGGGTTCTGATTTATTCTTAAAAGAGTAATTTATTGCCATACTAACAGTTGCATGCTTAACAATGTGCCTTGTATCTAAATTGCACAAAAAGTAGGCAAAGGAATGCCTCAGCTTGTGTTTGCAGCTACAGCTGATTTTCAGGCACAGAGAACCTGAAAAGTGCAAAAAAGGGCTGAAAGTTGAACTAATAGTAGTATTATATGAGCCTTTAAATGATTTGCTAACTTACATAACTTAGATGTGACAACTCATCAATGATTAGGTAAAATTAGTCATAAGTAGCATGCCTACAAAGCGTAATAGATCCCACATAGGTTTACACGTAATGACAATAATTGTGGAATTATCTGATGGTAATGGAATGGAATTTATGACTATTTCGTGCATATAACTTGGAGTGCGGGCCCAAAGGATGCATTTTGCTGGTAATCCTGGCCTGGTTAAGTGAACCAGCCCAGTGAAAGTGGAGATAGAAGATAGTCTGGCTCTGTCCGTCTTCGCGGATTCGCGAGCCGGCTGTGCCCACTTGTGTTCCTTTATCAAAACGCTATCGTCTACTAAGTTGTGAGTGATTTTTTTTTTATTTTAAAAAATCTGTGTTTTTCCGCGTAGTGGTTGAAGTTGTTAGGTACGTGCTTCGTATGTGTGAGAGCGTCATTTTTTTTGCGCGCGATTTTTTTGTTATACTCAGGTTGATTTTATTTGTTTTATTTTAACGGTTTCTTGATATTTTTTTCTTTCTTTAAATTGGTAGATAAGGTTGGTGGTTCTAGAAGTTAATTAGTAGTAGTACAAAAGTTCAATAAATGTATTAAGGGAAGTGAAACACAACTGTGTTTTCTAGTTTATACAAAAGAAAAGCGGAGAGCTTATTAAAAATTATCAATAAATCTGTTTGATTTCTAACAGCGACGGACGAATAGGTAACATATCGATATCATCTCATATTGGAATACTATTTTATAATCAGGTATTATAATGAAAGGTTTTCATTAATTAAATTGGATGTTATTGTAGATTATATTTCAACAATAAGTTTTTAATTTACTGGTAAAGATGGTAGCTGCTCTTACAAAAGAAATTAAGTTAGTCATGTTTTTTTTTCTTTGTCTATGCAAAAGACACTAAGATGTGCGACTTTTTGCGCGCAAAATTAAATACTACTTGATACAACTCTAATTATGGGATATTAGACTGAATCTCGCGTGCTACTGGCTTTCTTTTCCGTTTGAAATAGTTAGGAACAGGAAAATGCGGCTCTCTCGCCAACCAGTCGCAGGAACCGATGGCTACGCTTTGCGCATGACAAGTCAAGTTTATTGTGTCAACAAGGCGATATAAAACATAAAACAAACAGTACGGTCAGCAAATCAATGAGCTATGCTAATTTGTTAACTTTTGTGTTTTTTTCTAAATGAGTGCCCTCATTTTAAAAGCCGGTAATTTTTTCAGGAGTTATTTTATTTTATCATCCTTCCAAAAAGTAGTAGTGTAGAATTCCTGTCTTCTGATATAATTCATTAAATACCATATACTTCTGCAACAAAAAATAGAGTTAGTACCTAAGTACCTAATAAAACATAATGAGATTAATTGCGACTCTATGAATCTATGCTGGCTGTACGTACAGGGTTTCAATTCTGCTAACTTTAAGTCATAATTGTGACTCAATGTTGTATCAATAGTAGTGCTAAGTATAAAATAACACTGATATTGGAAAACCATGTCATATTTGATACCTTTAGGCAACTTGAGAAAAATCTGACACCAGTGTTAAGACTCGATAAGGAGAAGACTGGAAAATCTTAGTGATGTGATCAAGATTATGGTTAAGGTAACCATAGCAGATTCGGTACCCTTGAGTCCGCAGTACAGTATATGTAGAGTAGAAAGGGATTAGTTATAATGTATCAGTGCACGCAAAGCGCAGATCATGCGCAGATTACCATTTTCTTTTAAGATGTCCCCAACAATGTGTGATAGTTTGGCCAATATTGGGGCATCAAGATATTCGTACTTAATATTTTGATACAAAAGTGGTCCTTTTTTGCATTGAGACACATCCTAAGTTATAACTTATATTATTGTTGACGATGCTTTATGCGAACTTCGCATTCCCAGCTTATGCGAATTAGGTACCTAATTTTCAAGAAAAACAACAAAAGTGACCGTATTTTACTCCTCAACTCGAAACTGAAAGTAAAAAAAGAAAACAATAAAAACAGTGCCTTACGCTTGCGTCAGGCATTATTCGAGGGCAGATATTATTAAAAAGTAATGAATATTGAATATGCAAATGTCGGTAAAGATGGCTGTTCACGAGGTAGCGGTACCCGCGGTTAGAGCCAGTTTTTCTGACCCGCTTCCTACGTCCTTGATTCAGAGGTAAATTGAGATACGTCAGGTGTTTGCTGAATATTTATAACTAGCTGCTCCCCTCGGCTTCGCCCGCGTAAATTTAGTTTTTACCCAATTCACCACCTTAGGGATATAATTTCCAAAATTACACTCTTAATGCATGCTTAAGACAATATTAAGACATGGAGCTGGTCTAATGATGGTGGCGAACTTTGGCAACAAGAACTGTATAACGACAAATAAAACCCAATTAAGTTTAAACTTCCGTTTTATTCGTCTTCATCGATCTTAGATAAGGTTGAAATTAAAACAAAATTTCTTTACAAAAAAGTATTTGTTTATGTTTGTTTGTAAACTCTTTAGGACATACGCATAAGAAAAATACAAAAGTTGAGATGATGCGAAACAAAACAAAAAGGCTTACAATAGCGGATTTATCCCAGAAAGAGATTTCTCCAGTCAACCTAGAATTTGAAAGGATTTTTTAAATTCCAGAACAAAATGAAGTTAACCCTGCTGCTATGCCTAGCGGTGGTAGTACACTGTCAGAGCCCGGATGCGGTGAACTTCCCAGGTGCTACCGCCACGGAGAATCCAGGGGCAGGGTCAACGAAGCAGGACAAGGGGCTCATAGACTGGATCGCCAACTTGCTCGGAGGAGGGACCACCACCACGCTCAGGCCTTCACAAGATCCGCCTGCCGATTGCCCTCAGTGTCGTAAGTTTTTGCACACCAAACGCCAAGCTCGTCTCGCCAAAATCGCGCCAGTTTCAGAACATACTTAAATTGTCTATATTACGCAATAGAGACAATTTATGTATTTATAGGTGTATGAGTACACGATTGTTTTTTAATTGCGAGTTATGAATTTCTCAAATCCTACTAATATTATAATTGCGAAAGTTTGGATGAATTCATGAGGTGAGGATATTTGTTACTCAATCGCGCAAGATCTACTAGTGGAATTTTGATGAAATTTGGAAAACGGGTAGAAAAATAGTGAGAATAGGACATAAGGTACTATTTATTCCGAAAATCGCATGGGAGCGAAGCCCCAGGGCGCACCTCGTATATTTATTTTGCTAAACTCGAGCTCGTTGATGTCTTTCGTATGGACAAAGGAAACTGCTCTTTTTACTTCCAATATGGTTATGTAAATAGGTTAATGTTAACTGTTTTATTTTAAACGGTTAACTTTTGAGTTTTAAAAAAAAACTTAATTTATAGTTTTTCAAAATTATAACACAATTATGGTAAAAATTCTATCAAACTATCCTGAATGAAACTCAGCAGGTAGATTGACCTTCGGACTGTAGATTCCATCCACAAGTTCCCTCGGTGGGTCTAATAGAATGTCAAAAGTACTAGTGGTCTCACTGCTGAATATGGGTGAGTCCAATAGGATTTTCAATAGCGTTGCGTTATTGAAAAGCAATACTATCAATAGTTTTCTTTGTCATCAATAGTATTGCAAACTATTGGCTATCGATAGGCCTATCGATAGTGTGACTATTTTTCAAGGTCATAATACTATTGACAATACTATCGATGCTGGCGAATACTTTGGCCAACGGTTATGTTTGGCTTTTTAAAGAGGTAACGTCGCCAGTCTCCTGGGTACCCGTACCCGGGTAGGGTACGGGTACCCAGGAGACAGTAATGATTTAGGCTCAATTTTTTATTTAATTTCAATTATTTTGTTTATTTTTTAGTAGTTTCAAAATTCGATTTTAGTTTTCTTAGTTAATTTAGTGTCTAATGTGTATTTTGTTCTTAAATAAAAACATCACACCCTTTAAAATATTCCCTATTCCAGAATGCGGCATCGCGCGCACACGCCGGCGCATCGTAGGAGGTTACGAGACCAAGAAGTTGGAGTTCCCGTGGATGGCCGTGCTCATGTACAACGGCAGGTTCTACTGCGGAGGCTCCTTGCTCAACGACCTGTATGTGCTCACTGCCGGCCACTGTACTTCTGGGTAAGTGTAAACAAAGCTGGAGTTCCCGTGGATGGCCGTGCTCATGTACAACGGCAGGTTCTACTGCGGAGGCTCCTTGCTCAACGACCTGTATGTGCTCACTGCCGGCCACTGTACTTCTGGGTAAGTGCAAACAAAGCTGGAGTTCCCGTCGATGGCCGTGCTCGTGTACAACGGCAGGTTCTACTGCGGTGTTCCTTGCTCAACGATCTGTATGTGCTCACTGCCGGCCACTGTACTTCTGGGTTAATGTAAACAAAGCTAGAGTTCCCGTGGATGGCCGTGCTCATGTACAACGGCAGGTTCTACTGCGGAGGCTGTTTGCTCAATGACGCGACCTGTATGTGCTCACTGCTGGCCACTGTACTTCTGGGTAAGAATGAGACCTCTTTCTCAGGCCATTTCTCGCATGTGCTCTGAGATCCACGTATTATCAACCTCTGGGCTGATTCCACTAATTACAAACATAGATATCGTATCTGAAAATCTCTTTGCTTTTGAGACACAACTGAGGCATGATATTTATTTAGTAGTTTCAGAGATTAGCGTGTTCAAACAAACAAATACACAACCTCTTTAGATTTATTACATTAGTATAGAAGTAAAGATATAATGACGAACAGAAAAAAATCATCTAAACTCCATTTATTCTTACCAGTCCTATCATGTAAACAATCTTCACAGTACTTTTTGTTGAATTTTGTTGAAAATAAATCAAATATTAGTTCAAACCTAAACATTCTAAAGTAAAACATTTAATAACCACGAAAGTAATTTCCTAAAAACTCTATTTTAATTTATATTTTTGTAAAATCATAAAAAGACATGGTAAGATTGTTTACATGATAGGACTGGTAAGAATAAATGGAGTTTACGTGGGATTTTCTCAGTGAAAAATGTAAGTGAGTCATATAGGGCAGATGTGAAATATTTTTCCCTTACTTTCGAAAACTTGGCAAGATGCGCAGTGTTTTGGTTCATTTGAAATTCAATTGAAAATTACTCACAATAGAAACGTGTGCTTTTACTCTTTTTGAGACAATTGAGGAAAGTTAAGATTTTACTATTTTGTGCTGATTTACTTTAGATAATAACATTTTTTACCTTTTCATGTAAGTATGTTTATGTATTAAGTTTTTTATTCCACCATAAGTTCTGAACGGCTTAACAGATTTCCATGCGAGAGGTATTTTTAGATTCCTTGCATTCCTCTGAGTGACATAGTCTATTTGAGTTTTCTTTCGTGTTGTTTACTTTTTAATAATAAGCTTGTTGAATTTTAGGGAAACATAGGTATAGTGGGCCACATAGAAAAGTATACCACATTTCATAGTATATAGTATTTCGGGTGGTATACTTTTCTATGTGGCCCACTGTACCTACCTAACTAAGGTAGGTACCTGTTTTTAGTTGGAGATATTTGTCACAAAATTTTTATGCAGTTCCTGCTTAGAAATTTATTAGGAGTTTTCGTACTTCATGAAACGAAAACCTGAAAAAATTAAAAGCACTGTCTAGATTGCTTGAATCATTATTATAATATTTCATAGAAGAAAGATAATTTTTGTTTTTCTACATTATTACCTATAGAAATCCATCATCGGTATAACAAATGGGAAATGCAGGGTAACTTAATTGAAATTACATCGCAACCAGCCAAAATTCGAACAGTAAAAATTCAAAATTTTAAATCGTATCGTACCAAATTTTTGCATTTGAACATTCTCAGGTTCCGTAAGGAGAAGATGTCGGTCCGCTTCTTAGAGCACGACCGCTCCGACACGAACGAGACCAAGACCATCGACCGGAAGGTGGCCGAGATTATACGTCACATCCGGTACAACCCCGGCACCTACGATAACGACATTGCTTTGCTCAAGTTGGACCAGCGGGTGAGACAAACACTTCATCCTTCCTAGAATATTAATTGTCTTCTTTGACATGAAGGAGTGGATGACCATAAACCGGAAGGTGGCCGAGACCATACGTCACATCCGGTACAAACCGAATGACATCGCTTTGCTCAAGTTGGACCAGCGGGTGAGACAAATACTTCATCCTTCCTAAAATATTAAGAGAGAAGAATATTCTTCTCTGACGCGAAGGAGATGATGACCATCGAACAGAAGATGGCGATCAATCAATCAATACTTTATTTGTAAGACAAAGTATTTGATTGATTGATCGAAGAAGATAGTTCAGCCAAAAAACTCTAATACCTAATTAATCCAGATTTTTGTTTATTATATTGTATTTAAATCAGGCAAAAATATCGGACGGGATTTTGAGAGAGATTTAGTTAAATGGCCTAGAGCGATAGCTACAATATTTCTATCATAGGTAATCTAATTTTGTCAAACTCATATACCTAGGTGGATCTCCGAAGTGCCTTGAAGCGCGTGCGACGCGACGAGAGCACAACCGCTGGCACTCCAGTGGAAGGAGAGTCAGCGCAGAATGAAGACGACGTGGGTCTGCGTCCAGTGTGTATGCCCACTGCTGGGATGTCGTACAGCAACTACAGCGGCGTCGTCGCCGGCTGGGGCACCACCGAGGAGGGGGGCTCGGTCTCTAGCACCTTGCAAGAGGTGGGTCTCACTTTATATCCTCATCATCATCGGCCTTTATTTGATATCCATTTATGGATGAAGGCCTCCTCCATTTGACTCCAACATTGGCTGGCGGTCTCGTTCCTTAGCCATCCAACCTGGGCATGTCGCCGGATATCATCGACCGGTCGGCGGCTTTCCTGGTGCTCTGGTGTGGGCTCGTGGTCTTCCATTCATCATTCAGTCATTCTAGCGATATGGCAAGCCCATCTCCACTTACTTTATATCCTACTTTCTACTATTATTATAAATGCGAAAGTTTCGATGTAAGTTTATGACTTTGTTTGGCCTCCGCTAATTTTTGAGTTTACTCCAGATGAGTCACTAAGAAAATCATAGCATTTTCATGTTTACGCTACATACTAACTGTAAGTACTTACTATATCTTCTATATGAGGTTGAAACCCTGGTTGAGTGCATAGGAATTTAACATTACAAATGTAGGCCAATTCACGTTTTCTATCCTGTGTGTATAAAAAACTATTAAGAAACATGACATCAGGTTTTCACGAACCTTCGCTGCGTATCTGCCTTTCAAACACTAAAAATAGTTTAAATCATTTTATATTTAGGTATACGTGCCCATAATATCAAACGCGGAGTGCCGCAAGACAGCGTACAAGAACCGCATCACTGACAACATGTTGTGCGCGGGGACAGCTGACGGGGGCAAGGACGCCTGCCAGGGGGACTCCGGCGGCCCGCTGCATATACTGAACAAGGACACTGCGCAGTACCAGGAAGTTGGTAAGTTGGCACAGAACTTATTTTTTACACGACTGGCCAAAAAAGTGCAGCACCGGTTGTTGTGGAAATCCTTGGGGGAGGCCTTTGTCCAGCAGTGGACGTCTTTTGGCTGAGAGAGAGAGAGAGAGAGAGAGAGAGAGACCAAAAAAGTAGTGCTAAGTTTTCTGGTGTTGGGAGATGCCAAGAAAACCGCAAAAAGTGGGGCTGTTCTAACAATAACCTGTGCGACTGTGGTGTGATTCAGTCAATGGATCACCTCCTGGTATGTCCCAACTGTCCCATTTCATGCACCTTGGAGGAAATAAATTTGGACACATAGTCCTATTTACTTCTAGTTTTATATAAAGACCATAACTTTAGTAGGTATATCCTACTAATATAAATTATAAATAGGTAGGTATTAAAATGCAAAAGTTTGGATGTGAGTATATTAGTTTGTTACTCAATCTCGCAAAATCTACTGGACGGATTTTGATGAAATTTGATATAGAATCACGTCTCCATCCCTTACGGGGTAGACAGAGCCAAGAGTCGCGAGACTCGAAGGCCACGCTTAGCTGAATAGTGGGCTCTCTGATGGAATGGAGATTCAGGTATAGTGACCGGTTGCTAGCCCATCGCCTATCCCGAGGAATCCCCAGTTTAAAGCCCATTCCCTCGATTGACTTTTACAATCTGCGCGGGAAGAGAAGCAGCTGGCACATTCTATGTTTTTTCTTCGCTCCCAGACCAGCATAGAAATTTGGTATACGGGTAGAAAAATACCGGGAATAGCACATAGGGTACTTTTTATCCCGAAATTTACACGGTTGCGAAGCCCTGGGCGCAGCTAGTACCACAATATTCGATGAAAATTGTTCCTAGGAATATTTTTCACACTAAAATCGATTTAGTCTATCATCATATTTTTTTTCTTCGGCAGGTGTGGTGTCGTGGGGCGAAGGGTGCGCGCGCCCCGACCGCCCCGGGGTCTACACCCGCGTCAACCGTTACATGACTTGGATAATGAGCAATACCCGGGACGCTTGCTATTGCCAATAAATAAAGTTTAATTATTTATTTAAATAAATTATTCTCTGGTTAATGCTCTCTGATTAAGTTTGTTATTATACTCGGTTATTTATTGATAATGTTGTTTTATTGCGGATTCTTTCTAGCTATTGGTTTATGAATTTTGTCCATTCTTGTTTGCCCTTAGCCTGTCCAGTCAAGTAACGGGCAAAGTCGGCACGCGGCGAAAAAAAGTTGAGTAAGAAAGTAAAATTATGATAATGTGATTTTAGCTTTTCAATGGTCACAGACTTAGCAACTTCTTGATCAAAACAATATTTTTCTCCTTCCAAAAGTTGTTTTTGGCCATCTTTGCATTTTGTAATAAAAATCTAGTGTGCAGAGCAACTACGCTCTGCTGCCAGAAAAATGTGGCAGAGAGAATCCGGACAAACGAAGCGGCGGGAAGAATTCTGTACCGGAACTTTACCGGAAAAATCTACCGGTAAAATTAAGTACCGGGAAAAATCTCCACGCGACACCACGCTTGTCCGACTAGAATCTAACTTAAGCTATACGCAGTCTGCTACCACCGTAGCTTATGAAGGGAGCTACAGGGCCCTATATGATAACCTAACCTATAAATTAAATACAATTGAACACTTACCAAATTAAATCTTCTTTCTCTTCGGATCCAAACTTGAGTGTCTTCGGGAAGGGGGAATTCCTAATCACCCTACCTAACCCTTGAGATCTCAATTCCCCATAACAACTAAATAGATTTCTTCCCGTAGTTTCCCTCGGGAACAGCCAGATGTGAACAGCCAGCCACGTTTCACCTCTCACAAGAAAAAGTCACAATAACAGAGTTTTTCACAAACACAAATTCAATAGTTATTTGACAAACAGGAAATTCACAATTATCACTCAAACTAAACAACAAGCAAAAGACGCGAGACCGCTCCGCGTATTAAAATCAAACCGATATCGCCCTGGACAATGCAATGGCGACGCCATTCACGCTAGCAGTGTGAAAACCCCGAACGCCCTCTGGCGGCAGCAATGCGAAACGCCTGCGTTTAGTTTTACCCAATATATTACAAACATCCCCCCGTCCCGGTCTGAGAAGCAGACCGCTAGCTTACTCTACGGGAAGGCGGGCGAGAGAGGTCACACCTCTCCTTAAAATCGAACCGTCGACCAACACCTCAGCCACACGCGGAGTGCCATCTCCGCCAAGAATCAAACGTAATATGCGAGCTCGTCGCCAAAGCAATGAGGGCAAATTTGCCTCTTTTAACAAGACTAAATCACCCTCCCTGGGAGGCTCAGTCCTGTCTGTCCACTTCACTCTTTGCTGCAGCAAATGCAAAATATTCAAGCGACCAGCGACGCCAAAAGTCCTGGCTCATTTGCTGCAACATTTGAAAACGCGACAACCGATATACGCGTTCATCCTTCCACGGGTACTCGGGCAGGGCATTCAACGGCCCTCCCACCAAAAAATGACCAGGGGTGAGAGCTTCCAAGTCATTTGGATCTGGAGATAGCGGACAGAGAGGACGAGAGTTGAGGACCGCCTCAACTTTACAAAACACTGTGGCCAGCTCTTCAAAAAGTTAGAGCCGTTTCTCCGATAATGCGGCGGAGGTGGGTCTTTGCGGATTTCACAGCCGCTTCAAAAATCCCTCCCCAATGGGGGCAACTTGGGGGACTAAACTTCCAGGTTATTCCCCTTTGGGCAGCAATTTGACTTAAACTAGTACAATTTTTATCAATAAACACAGAAACATCCTTAAGATAATTTACAGTTCCTTTATAGTTTGTGCCATTGTCAGACCTAATAAGGGAAGGTAGACCTCGACGCGAAACAAAGCGATCCAACGCGGCGACGAAGGCCTCCGTAGTCAGAGCTGATACCACCTCCAAATGGACAGCCTTGGTGGCCAAACAAACAAATACACACAAATAGCCCTTCACAATACGGGCATTACGAAAGGGAGAAGCCTTGATCGAAAAGGGACCGGCAAAATCGGTTCCAACGCCGTCAAACGGTCTCGAAGGTCGGATTCGATCAGCGGGCAAATCACCCATCTGTGGTTGCATCGTGGATGCTTTCAACCTATAACATGCAATACATCGAAACAGGACACTACGGATTGCTCTTCGGGCAGACAAAATCCAAAACTCGCGTTGCAAAATAGCCAACAAAGCATTGCACCCAGCATGGGCGTTACGAATGTGTCGATCAGACACCAAAAGCTGCACCAAGGGTCCGCCCTTGGGCAACAACAGAGGATGGCGAGTCTCATATGGAAGATCCGCCTTCCGGAGCCTGCCTCCAACCCGAAGAAGCCCATCCGAGTCGATGTACGGGTTCAAACGAGCGACCGCGCCCTTCAACTTAGCGCGTCCGTCGCGCAAAATACGAAGCTCTGACTCAAACCGTCCGGTCTGCACGACACGGACCCAATGCAACAATGCGCTCCGGCGCTCTTCTGCACCTGCAATCGGCTCCAACCGCTTTGCCTGTGGGTTTCTACAATTATGTATGAAACGCTTAATCCAACTGGTGACACCCAGAAGCTTATCCAAGCTGCTATACCGAGCAAGTAGCCAATCCGGCTCCGACGTCGTCTCAGCGACTACAGCATGTACACGGAGCCCAGTCAAACTCAAAGAAGTAACATCTGTCTGACAGACAGGCCAAGATGTTTCTGATCCCATCAGCCACTCTGGACCCCACCAGAGCGGGTGTGACACCAATTCTGGTGCCGTACAACCTCGGGAAGCACAGTCCGCTGGGTTAAGCTCTCCCGGCACATGTCTCCATGTTATATCAATTCCGATATTCTGGATTTGGGAAACCCTGTTTCCAACAAAAACCTCCAAGGTATGTGGGGCCGCGCGCAACCATGCAAGCGCGACCTGGCTATCCGACCAGGCGAAGATGTCCCGTATCTCGACCGTGGCCGCCAGCTCACATGCAACGTGGTGCAACAATTTAGAGAGAAGGTGAGCTCCACTCAACTCAAGCTTGGGAATAGTCAGCCTAGTCCTGATGGGGGCGACCTTGCTCTTCCCTAACAAAAGCGAGACATTGACCCGGCCATCGGCGTCAACTGTCCGCATATAGACTGACGCGGCATAGCCTCGCTCCGACGCGTCACAAAAGCCATGCAGGCTGGCTCGACATTTCCCGGGGGCAATATTCGACGAGGCAAGGCAATTCGATTGACTTCCTTAATCGATGAAAACAACTCGAGCCAATCATCCAATGGAGAGCCAAACAGCGGCTCGTCCCACGAGACGCCCAAAGTCCAAAGTCTCTGAAGAAGACACTTTGCAGAGAATATCACTGGACTGATCCAACCGCTTGGATCAAACATACGGGCTATTACGGACAACACCGTTCTCTTAGTCCAGACTTTTGGTATTTCCAAGTCCACTTGGAATGTGAAAATATCGGTTAGCGGCTGGTACTGCATGCCCAGCACCGCTATCCTGTTGGGATCATCCACATCCTCAAACAGGTGAGGGTTCTGTTGGTGATCCTCCGGGATCCCTTCTAGAACTCTAGGCTCATTGGACAACCACTTACGTAGCTCGTAGCCACCCGTCTTCAATATTTCAATCAATTCATCCCGCAGTAGGAGGGCCTCCTCAATACTTTGGGCTCCGGTGCACACGTCATCAACATACAAGTCACGTGACAGCACGGAAGCTCCCACGGGGAAAGCGGATCCGTTCCCGCTCTGCCAATTCAAGCAATGATCTGATGGCGATATAGGGACTAGATTTCAAACCATACGTGTTTGTGTTGAGTTCATACACCGTCACAGGATCCTCAGGGCGCTCACGCCAGAGTATCAACTGGAATCGCCTGTCCTCAGGATGTATGACTGTCTGGCGGAACATCATCCGGATGTCCGCGCCAAAAACCACTTGATGTCTTCTAAAGTTCAAGATGATGTCAATTATGTCCCTATGCAATTTGGGACCTGAATGCAAACATAGATTCAACGAAACTCCGTTCGAAGTGGGTGCGGACCCATCAAAGACAGTCCGCAACTTGCCCGTTGAGGCCTTCACCACCGCGTGGTGGGGCAAAAAATAATGCTCAGTTGAGCTCCAATCAACTCGAGCCGGAGACATGTGACCCAAATCCTCGTACTCGCGCATAAATTCAATATATTTATCGCGAAGTACGTGGTCACGCTGCATGCGTCGCTCCATGGACAGCAGTCGTTTCTCCGCAAGCGCCCTACTTTGCCCTAGGCTAGGACGAGAGGCAACAAAGGGTAACCTAGTTACAAACCGACCGGAGGGCAACCTCTCCGTGGTCGATCGAAAAAGGGCTTCGCACTCAGCGTGTTCCGGATCCACCCTGGAACTCATAGGTGGCTCCTCCACCTCCCAAAACCTTTGCATGGTCTTGGCCAAGGACGCTGATGCGACGACCGGTGGCTCCTCCGCGGTGCCATTATCAAACACAGGGCCCATCAGGGCAAAACCAAAAATCGTAGACACTGCCATCAGTGAAGACGAACCCAGAGCCTTCTGTGTACCCAACAAAATCCAACCCAATACGTCCGAGCCCAGGAGCAAGTCCACTGGGCCGGGATGAAAGACAAAGGGGTCGGCCAAATCCAGACCCGAAACCAAAGACAACACACCCGGCGGTATGTCTGTCGAGGGGTGCCAACCCGCAATGGTATCCATTACCATAGCCGAAGTCGTGATCCTCATTGTGGAGGACTTCAGCGAAGAAAAGGTGACAAGTGTCTGGCCCGTCAGACACTTCACTTGTATGCCACCAACTCCAAGAAGTGGCACAGGCGAGTCTTCCACGACTAAACCTAACTGGCGTGCCACTCGAGTGGTAACCAAACTGCTTTGAGCCCCTGAGTCCAACAGAGCTCTCAAATTAATGGCTTCCCCCCACGACCCCATACGCGGACCACCGCGGTAGGGAGCAGAACCGTCCGCGGCTCTGTCCCAGCAAGGGAGCAAGCTAGTTACGGGCTCCCCACTCTCTCCAAACCAGGGCGCGCCACTGACCCGGATAATATGGCGGGCGAGTGCACATCCCCATCTGAGGGGGGGGCATAAACCCGCGGCCCGGCCATACATATGGTACGGCGGGTGGTACCCAGCCGTGGGTACTCGTGCAGCGGCGGAGAAAACCGCTGCGGCTGCATGTGTTGGGTATTGGTAACCCGCGTGGAGGGTGTCCCCACTCTCACGTCCGATCTAGGGCCCCGCCCATGGGGCCCTATCCGGGGCCTGGCCAGCTACATACTGGCCATGACCTTGGGGCGCGTGGTCCCGGTCCGCCAAGACCCGCGCAGGTACGCGACCCCCTCCCGAGGGGTGCGACGAGCGAAGCCGCGTCCTCCGTCCGGTGGTGGAGGGCTTCGCGCAGGAGCGCCCCCGCCCATAGGGGACCCCTGCCTCAACATCCGGGTGCCATCCCCGTTGCGGTTCATGCAAAGCATCGCGTGGTGCCGCCCACGGCATGCACTGCATGGTATGGCACTGGGACAGTCACGTGCATAGTGACCGCCCAAACAATAAAAGCATAGTTCATGCCGCTTTGCCATGCGGCGCCTATCTTGTACTGGCAGTCTCTGCCAGTCCCTGCATTGCAGCAGGCTGTGGCCCATCCGGCCACATTGCAGGCAGTCCGCGTCCCTCGCGACTGCTGCCGTGTGTGCAACCCGCGCACCAGCTCCACGCGGTGGCGGTTGCCGTCCCTGTTGGGGCCTCCTCGCCATGAGGGTTCCAAGGGCCTACGTTCAGGCGCTCTGGATGGCGCTGAGTCCGTCATGGTATTCTCAGCAGCCCGTGCCTCAAACTCCAAAAACTTCACCAAGTCAGTGAATGTTGGTAGGGTGGTGCTATCCCGCTCCGCATTTTCGCGCTCAAACCGCGAGCGGATGTCATTGGGCAATTTGCCCAATACAATGTGCACCAACAAAAAAGACCATTGGTCCACCGGCAGCCCCAGTGTGCGGAGCGCGTTACAGGCCACTGTAACGGGCGTGAGCAACTGCAGGCGCAACTGTGCCCTGTTGGCCACCTTGGGCAGGGCCATCAACTGTGCGGCGTGCGCATCCGCCAACAAACGTAAGTTTTGGTAGCGGGAGTTCAATAACTCCCAAGCCGTATCGTACTGGTCGTCCTCCACCCGGAGGTGCTGGATGAGCGACCGCGCTTCATCCTCAAGAGTGGAGAGGAGGTAGGCCATCTTCTGGGCCTTCGACAAATCCTGTCGTGCTACGACCAGGGACTCAAACATATTTTTATATGCTACCCACTCCTCCATCCTACCCCCAAAGTGGGACAGCTGAAGGGTGGGGAGCCGACCAGTAACCGCTGGTCCTTCCTGTCTAACAGGTGTGCGAGGGGCTGGTCCGCCAGCCTGTCTCGCCCTTATTGCGGTCACCGCCTCCGCGATATCATCGTGCAGACTCAGGATCTGGTCCATGTCCGCCATGTGACCTGCGTAGGCCTCCGGGGTAAAGATCGGCTTCGGCAAGCGCCGCCATGGCCGCTTCCGCGCTAATCAATCGTGAGTGGAGGTGATCCGCTCTTAGCAGTATGGCGCCCTCCCTGTCCTTCCGGGACAGGAGTCCTCCGGCCGTCACAAACCATCTCAATTCGTTGGCGAGTGTCGCCCTAGCATTGGAGGCCTTCGCCATCGCGTCAAGTCACAAACAAAAAATAACAAAAGGTAAATAAAAAACAACAAAATCAAGCAACTACACGAAGAACCGCGGTAGGTATGAGAATGGCACAAACCCGAAACGCACGGTACAAACCGCAAACAAATACAAAAAAGGTTACAAATATTCTTATACAAACAAACTAAGAAAAATCTAATAATTTTTACAAACAATTAATTATTTTTTACAAACGAACAAATAGAGGGTAGATAAACTACGCTCTGCTACCAGAAAATGTGCAGAGCAACTACGCTCTGCTGCCAGAAAATGTGGCAGAGAGAATCCGGACAAACGAAGCGGCGGGAAGAATTCTGTACCGGAACTTTACCGGGAAAAAATCTACCGGTAAAATTAAGTACCGGGAAAAATCTCCACGCGACACCACGCTTGTCCGACTAGAATCTAACTTAAGCTATACGCAGTCTGCTACCACCGTAGCTTATGAAGGGAGCTACAGGGCCCTATATGATAACCTAACCTATAAATTAAATACAATTGAACACTTACCAAATTAAATCTTCTTTCTCTTCGGATCCAAACTTGAGTGTCTTCGGGAAGGGGGAATTCCTAATCACCCTACCTAACCCTTGAGATCTCAATTCCCCATAACAACTAAATAGATTTCTTCCCGTAGTTTCACTCGGGAACAGCCAGATGTGAACAGCCAGCCACGTTTCACCTCTCACAAGAAAAAGTCACAATAACAGAGTTTTTCACAAACACAAATTCAATAGTTATTTGACAAACAGGAAATTCACAATTATCACTCAAACTAAACAACAAGCAAAAGACGCGAGACCGCTCCGCGTATTAAAATCAAACCGATATCGCCCTGGACAATGCAATGGCGACGCCATTCACGCTAGCAGTGTGAAAACCCCGAACGCCCTCTGGCGGCAGCAATGCGAAACGCCTGCGTTTAGTTTTACCCAATATATTACAAACATCTAGAATGATGAAATTGCCAATATTTATTTGAAAATATCCATACACCTAAAATTACAATAGTGAAATAAATTATTGACTTACATACTGTTTTACTATAAATATTTTATAAAAGAAAAAAATAGAATTTTGGAAATCTAGATATCTACTTTATACAAGTTTGCAAAGGTAACATTTTCTTTAATATCACATGATGATAACAAACTTGTGTTCATTTTACATTTATCTAAATTACCAAGTAAACATGACATTGCTTTTATCAATTTAGAGTCTTATCAATAATATAAACTAAGCATAAATTAACCAATTAGGTAAATTAGTATCAATAAGTTTTAGTAAAAGTTTCTAAATAGTGAAGACATGACATTATTGTAAATGATGCCTGAATTTCTGATGTTATCAAAGCCAGTGTTGTACGGCCCTCGTGGAGTTGGCTCTGTTGAAGTGATTGTCTCTTCCACTACGTCAGTGCCATTTTTCACAATCCGCCTGGTCTCTATGGTACCATCAGGTTTGGTAATGCTAGTGGTGATAACAGTCTTGCAAAATGATCTTCCAGGCACCATATCTCCACTGAACGGTATAAGAGTCCCAACCTTTTTATCTTCCTTTTGTTTCCACAAACCAGATATTTCATTTGAAGATATCTTTCCGTCCAAATCAATGTCTTCTGGGTGCTCATGTTTTTGGTTGTGGTATCCAGGTTTCAAGTAATAATCCCTTATGCTATTACTGTTGAAGTTTTCGGATTCAGTTGGAATGTCTCCAAAACCAGCCAGATGATCGAATTCTTCATCGTTAAAGAATGATTTAACGTCACCAAATATGTTACCGAATAACTTGAACATATCGGTCATTTGTTTGGCTACCTCTTGGTGGAAATCGTGCGGGTTGTATGCTGTCGTTTGGTCTCTTGTATATAGTTCGTCACCGTCGTCATCGTCGTCCGATCCCCAGATAGGATTCCGAAAGTCATTTCTCGGTGGCTGTAAACCAAACCCAAAAAATGATCGTAATTTATCCATAATTGTATTTTGCGACATGTTAACTGAACTTGATGATTTATTATTGGAACAATAAAATGGATGCGGCTTTTGTAGTTTTGATCAGGTTTGATTTTATTGCGCAACAAACAAAAATCTAGAAGACGCAAAACAGCTGTCAAGTTGTCAAAATTGTCAAATACTTTTTTTTTAAACTTCAAACTATCGATCGAAGACAGATAGTCATTGTGTTGCATCCAACCAAATAATTTCGCGCTAGAGTCGTTACCGTGGGCTCAGATTAAATACCAATGGATTGGCCATGCCCATTACAGTCATTTCCCCTCTGGCAAAAGTACAAGAGCACGCTCATACTCGTTATATAAAACTACTTTGTCGGCCAATGGCCGCCATTCGACTACTTGCAGAGTGCGCGTGATAATCTCCAACAAAAACGCCGAGTTGCAGTGTTTCGGAGTGCAAAAAAAGGTCACATACCTCCAATCTTCAAAAGAACAATATAACATTTCACCTGTGATTGTTATTTTGTTTAAATTTTGTTAAATAATATACGAAATTAGCGAAAAACAACAAGGACATCATCAACAACAGTGTTGCCTATAAATCTCATCTGCCTCCCCAATTACCACTATTTGGGGTAAATTTTGAAATTATAGTAATATCGGGGTTTACTTCTATTTAAAAATACTTTGTTGTTTATGGTACTCAATCTATACTAATATTATAAATGCGAAAGTTTGGATGTGAGTTTGTGAGTTTGTGAATTTGTGAGTTTGTGAGGATGTTTGTTACTCAATCACGCAAAATCTACTGGACGGATTTCGATGAAATTTGGTACAGAGGTAGATAATGACCTGGAATAGCACATAGGCTACTTTTTATCCCGGGAAAAAGCACTGTTCCCGTGGGAAATTCACGCGGGCGAAGCCGCGGGCAAAAGCTAGTAATAAATAAATCATACTTATATACTTACTAGCTTTTGCCCGCGGCTTCGCCCGCGTGAATTTCCCACGGGAACAGTGCTTTTTCCCGGGATAAAAAGTAGCCTATGTGCTATTCCAGGTCATTATCTACCTCTGTACCAAATTTCATCGAAATCCGTCCAGTAGATTTTGTGTGATTGAGTAACAAACATCCTCACAAACTCACAAACTCACAAATTCACAAATTCACAAACTCACAAACTCACAAACTCACATCCAAACTTTCGCATTTATAATATTAGTATGGATTACTTATATTACTTATAATATAATAAATGCGAAGGTTTGGATGTGAGTTTGTGAACTTTTGAGTTTGTGAGGATGTTTGTTACGCAATCACGCAAAATCTACTGGGCGGATTTCGATGAAATTTAGTACACGGGTAAAAAAATACCGGGAATAGCACATAGGGTACTTTTTATCCCGAAATTCCTACGGGAACGAATCCCCGGGGTATGGCTACTAAATAATAATAATAAATAAATATATATTTACACTACTATAAACGCACAGACAAATCACACAGATTGAGTTAGCTCCAAAGTTAATTTGAGACTAGTGTTACGGGAAACTAACTCAACGATACAATATTTTATAACAAATAGGTACATATATAGATAAACATCCAAAACCCAGGCCAATCTGTAAAAGATCATTTTCCATCTTGACCCGATGGGATCGAACCCGGGACCTCCGGTGTGACGACAGTTCGGCGTGATGACCGTTGTTAGGTCATGGAGGTCGTCAAATTATCAGCAAGTTTATAATACAACAATAATAGTTCTGCTATCGTCGAATTTACTAAATATAAAAACATAATCTTATACTATCCTAATCAATATTTAAGTACTTCTTAATTTTTAGTAAACACCGAAAGAGTAAAATAACCACAGACATTATATTAAGTAGACACTGCAAGTCTCATCGCCTGCATAGAAAACAAGCGTGTCGTGTTAGCAATTTTACAATACCGATATTATAATCGATTATTCGAGTTCATCAACAGAGGAATGAGAAAACGGCAGAGAAATGATTAATAAATTGTCTTTTTCTCTACTACGGCGAAGCTAAAAGAAAGCTTAATGATTTTGCTACAAATCAAGTTGGACAAAAATTACATTGTATGTATGCTTGTTCCGCGATAACTCTCGAACCGTACGGATCCGATTTTGATGAAACTTGGAATATACATAGAAATGATAAATAGAATGTTAAGTTTGTTGGGTATCTAAATCGGTCCAGCCGTTTTTGAGATATTCGATTTTTTTAGAAAATACATCTTTTGCCCCGTCGCTTCAATCCATTTCTCTTTAACGTTAGGATCATTTGGAAATCTGTAATGTAGAAAGAACCTTCTTAAATAAATAAAAGAAATATTATAGAAAAAAAAAACATGACACAGAATATCATTCCTTTGTCATTATCATTCCTCTGTTTTCAAATCGATTAGGCTTTTAGAATAGATTAGCTTTTCCGTGCGGTACAGCACTATTTGCCTTTTTTGACAGAAAAATGAGATTAGTGATCGTACCACTAAGCTAAACGACGTGTGAACGTATAGTTCGTTTTAACATTCATTGCGTGTTTTAAAAGATAAGCCCTACAACACTCCTTTTAAAAGCGGCAATGTATTTTAAATCAACAATACACACTCGCATACATAGTTTTTTTTTGTAAAATCGCCAAATCCGTGCCGGGAACAGAAAAAAATTGTTTTTTTTAGTTAATAACAACACCATTTTAAAACAAAATTACTTACCGATGAAAAAAATGTTTCCTTTATCTCGTCCCCCTTTTTGTGTACTGTTTCTACAACTCAATGCCGCGCAATTAGGCATTTTTTACTTTTTGTAATACGTCTGACTGCGAGAACGTTCGACCGCGGACTAAATAAACGAGCGTTAAACGAAGTTGAATCATCTTCCTTTTTACACACGAAGTACATACACTTGCGGGGTCTAGTTAAGGACGCGTTTACAAAAAGACGCGCTTCAATTTTAGGTATTTGATTGTACTACTACATGCGCAGGGCACACAGTCACAGCGACGCACGCTAAGCGGGAATCTTTTGAACAAACACATTTTGATACTTTTAATATTATTTTTTGTAGAATATTTATTTTATATTAGTATTTTTTTTATCTATACATATAATAAAACAGTAAAAATATTTTGTCTGTACATTTAGTATTTTTGACTGAAATGGATAGAGGGACACTTAAAAAGAATAATAGAAAGCAAAAAAAATTATTTGGAATTTCTTGTCTGTCTGTATGTATGTATGTACGCGTTTCACGCAAAAACTACTGGACGGATTTAAATGAAACTTTCAATCAATAAATGTTTTACTTTAGAATGTTTAGGTTTGAACTAATATTTGATTTATTTTTAACAAAATTCAACAAAAAGTACAGTGAAGATTGTTTACATGATAGAACTGGTAAGAATAAATAGAGTTTAGTGAAAAACTCTATCTCGAAGCTCTGAGAGCTTCTGAGTAATAAAATATTATTGAGGTATTTGTAAAGACTGTTATATGATGATATCTATAACAGTTATCGCAATAAAGATATGTTGAGGCAGAATGTTCAATTCGCAAAATGTCCAATTTGCTAAATGTATATTTTGCAAATTTGACATTCTGCGAACTGGACATTTTGCGTTTTGGACATTTTGCGATTAGAACATTTTGCGAATTAGACATTTTGCGAAATGAACATTTTGCGAATGGGGCATTCTGTGTATTGGACATTCTGCGAACTGAATATTTTGCAAATTAAACGTTTTGCGACCGCTGGACCTTTTGCGAATTGGATGAATCATATAGGTAGGCTGTGATATAAGTATGGATTTCGTAAAAAAGGTCCAATTCGCAAAAGGTACAATTTGTAAAATGTATTGGACATTTTGCGAATTGGACATTTTGCGAATTGGGCATTCTGTGAATTTGACATTCTGTCTATGGATTTCGCAAATGGTCCAATTCGCAAAATGTCCAAATCGCAAAATGTCCAAATCGCAAAATGTCCAATACATTTTACGAATTGGACCTTTTACGAAATCCATACTTATATCACAGCCTACCTATATGATTCATCCAATTCGCAAAGGGTCCAGCGGTCGCAAAACGTTTAATTTGCAAAATGTTCAGTTCGCAGAATGTCCAATACACAGAATGCCCCATTCGCAAAATGTTCATTTCGCAAAATGTCTAATTCGCAAAATGTTCTAATCGCAAAATGTCCAAAACGCAAAATGTCCAGTTCGCAGAATGTCAAATTTGCAAAATATACATTTAGCAAATGGGACATTTTGCGAATTGGACATTCTGCCTCAACATATCTTTATTGCGATAACTGTTATAGATATCATCATATAACAGTCTTTATAATATAATAAAATGTCTAATAAATTTTGCAAAATGTTCAGTTCGCAGAATGTCCAACACGCAAAATGTCCAGGTCGTAGAATGTCCAATTCGCAAAATGTCTAATAAATTTTGCAAATTGGACATTTTGCGAATTGGACATTTTGCGAATTGGACATTTTGTGAATTGGACATTTTGTGAATTGGACCTTCTGCGAAATCCATACTTATATCACAGCCTACCTAAGTATATGATTCATACAGTCGGTCGTCGAAAGCCCCTATTTGCTTAGAAAATAGCAGACATGCAAGATACATACTGACTGGATATCGAAGCGCATTTATTATAAAAATGCTTAAAAAAATACATAAAAAAACATACTTCGAAACATATAACCTCCTCCTTTTTTGGGAAGTCGGTTAAAAATAATAAAAACTACGCATGTAATCAGATTACTGACTACTGTAATCAAAACTAACGATTACAAATGTAATCATGATTGAAAGTAATCTAGATTAAAAGTAATCATGATTGATGTAGTCATGATTACTTTCAATCAGATTATTAATCCGATTACAAAAGTAGTTGATTACGCCCAACTCTGCCTATGGCAACTTTCCGTCTCCATCATCAGGACGCTGGACTTCATGTAGGACCAGAGTACTAAAGAACACAAACCAAACAAGCCCAAACTCGACCAGGTTACATGGTTTAGTTACAGAGTTCCTATGGCAACCTTCCGTCTCCATCATCAGGACGCTGGACTTCATGTAGGACCAGAGTACTAAAGAACACAAACCAAACAAGCCCAAACTCGACCAGGTTACATGGTTTAGTTACAGAGTTCCTATGGCAACCTTCCGTCTCCATCATCAGGACGCTGGACTTCATGTAGGACCAGAGTACTAAAGAACACAAACCAAACAAGCCCAAACTCGACCAGGTTACATGGTTTAGTTACAGAGTTCCTATGGCAACCTTCCGTCTCCATCATCAGGACGCTGGACTTCATGTAGGACCAGAGTACTAAAGAACACAAACCAAACAAGCCCAAACTCGACCAGGTTACATGGTTTAGTTACAGAGTTCCTATGGCAACCTTCCGTCTCCATCATCAGGACGCTGGACTTCATGTAGGACCAGAGTACTAAAGAACACAAACCAAACAAGCCCAAACTCGACCAGGTTACATGGTTTAGTTACAGAGTTCCTATGGCAACCTTCCGTCTCCATCATCAGGACGCTGGACTTCATGTAGAACCAGAGTACTAAAGAACACAAACCAAACAAGCCCAAACTCGACCAGGTTACATGGTTTAATTACAGAGTTCCTATGGCAACCTTCTGTCTCCATCATCAGGACGCTGGACTTCATGTATGGCTAGAGTACTAAGGAAGACAAAACACACACTGGAATATTAACGAAGAAAAATAAAAAGGTACTTTCTTTTCCGCACAAGTATCAAAACCAGTTGATCTAACTGAGTTTTCGTATATGCACAGCGATGTATTTGTCCGTGGGAATTTGCTGCGTAGCGACAGGGAGCGACACAGGGCGTCCTTTCACAGAGGCTCACATGAGCCGACTGAAGCTTCGTTCGAAATGTTCGTCACTTTATACTATGGAAAAACGAAACAGTTAAACTGATAATTTTTATTTTATATAAATTTTGTTAAAACTTGATGGTTTTCTTTGAAATAAATAATATTGATTATATATATTATATGTTTCTATTTTTCTTTTAAAGAATATTTCACAAATTACTCAGTTTTTTATACCGAAACCTTACCCTGTTTTCGTTGTTTTCGCGGAAAGAGGCTAGGAAAAACTAATTTTATAGTATTTAATACTACTTTTTACACAGAATAAAATAGAAACTAATATAGTCAAAGGTTTACAGTACCCATCAGTACCCGTAACACTTTATAAAATTCAATGAATTTATCGGAAATCGAACCGGCAAATGGCAAATTTCATTGATTTTTGTAAACGCGTCCTTAATATATGTCTGTGAAAATAACGTTATTCTAGTTGTTAATATATTAAATAATAGGTAATTTTAACTTCAGACTCCAGCAACACTGTTTGACACGTCAGCAAATTTAGTGATGGGACATCACAATAACAACTGTACGTGTTATCGACGTTTTTATCAACTCCTTCAAGAGGATCGTATTGGGTACGATATGTATTAATAATCCTTTTTTCCTGCTAGGTTTTTAAGAATCTATAGCCAATCATGCCAGAGGGGCTCGTTTTTTGTGTTTTAGTTTGTATTCTATGCGTAGGTAATTTTGTTTTTCAGTTTCCTAAAGACGTAGTAAATAGGACTGTGTGGATGCAAGCTTGTGGGAATGACACTAAATGGACTCCTAAACGTACTAGCACAGTATGTTCCCAACATTTTAAAAGTTCCTGTTTTATAATACAGTCAAACAATAAAAGAAAATTAAAACAGAATACCATACTAACCTTGAAATTGACCAAGGTGTTTATTTTTTATTGCTTGTATAAGAATTAAATAACTTGTTCTACAATTTCTCTATCTCCATCAATACATAAAATACTAATCCTAAAATACTAGTCCGCGCGTAATTCACTATTATTAGAAAGTTATAGAGTAACACATAGGATAGTCTTTATCTCGGAAACATTTAAGGATCATTCGTGAAAAATAAAAATCTCTAAAATATATTCACGTGGGCGAAGCCACGGGCTAAAGCTAGTGTTATATATATTTTATTACCGATAGTATAAAAACTATGAAACCAACCTCGTAACATTCTAGAATTTTATCGACGTTTTATCGACTATTCAACATCGTTAGATTCAAGCATTCATTCTATTGCGCGCGCAGCTTTCCACCCATCGTAAGTGGCAGACTTTTTTGTATTGAGACTTGCGTTCATTTCTATTCCCGATCTTATTGTTCTGAGACCGTGGGTGATGATCGGTGGTAATTTTTTTTAAATTATTGCTGACCTCAGTTTCTGACCCGGCAATATACATGGAAGTAGTAAGTACTTGGTACTTATTACTTCCATGGCAATATATTATAAGTCTATGCCCGGCAACTCAGTTTTATTTTATTTTTATTTACCTAAATTCATGTTAAATTCTGACCCTGCCCTGACAACTTATCCAAACATTAGGCCCACAGATTTATAAAAAAAATAGGCAACTGACATAAGAAGGACAAAACTAAACGCAAATGTCATTGTTTGTTCTGAGTGAGGTTGTCATTTGGTGTGTGTGTACAGTCAATTGCATATTTGCATTGCATGTTTAATTCGTCACCCACCCTACCCTAAACTACCTGTGATATAGCGGTGAATTTGCCATGAATTTGAATAGCTTGATGTATTGTTGTATGTACATGAGAGTAGATATTATTTGTTGTTCAGTTTGTGCTACTTTTGTGGGAATTGTGGGAAAGGCGGTGGCGATTGAGGATTGAGGAGAAGCGCGGGAGCTCGGAGAGTGATCGGGCTGTGCGGGGAGGTAATTTTTTTGGAATCGGTCGGAGTGAAGGAACTGAGGACTGGAATCATAATTATTCTACAAATAAAATAAAAGTTAAAAGTTTTTGCTAGCATACTGCAAAAAATATTATGTTTGGAACCAACTACACAATTTTGTTATTAAATTACCCGTTCCTGTTCCCGTTGTTGCTGTTCACCTTCAGGCCGTACTAAAAAGGTACCTATGTTTACAAAATATTTTTACCAAGCACACCGTTAATTTTCAAAGCTTTTAACTAAATAAAATTATCGTGTAAGCTCCAGTATGGGGTATACATTTTTAACGTCGTATTACTGCGGTTCGCTGAATAAATTAAATATCCCGGTCCAACACTTTACAGTGTGACTGCGCGTGTTAACTTGGTGATTTCGATCCGGTATTATTACCGACTTTTGTAATAAGTTGTTATTTTGATAGTGGAATTGATTATTACGGTTGGTGTTCATTAGATAAAATAAACAAAAGTTGGACTGCACATTCATCAGTCAATATTTTGTTGTGTTTAGTGCGTGTGGAGGTATCAGCACGGACAGTCGGTGCTCCAAGTCGCCAGGAAGCCCTCGTAATAATGGAAAATGATAATGCATTGGCCCCACTTCGTGAATGTGGTTTGTGTTCATTTAATGAATTTTCTTTAGAGCCTAATGCTATATAACTATTCCATACGTTTATCATTGGCACTCATTGACATGTAGTTATAGGGTCACTCTGCTTATCATTGCTGTCATTATGCACTGAAAATCTAAAAAAAGCTGATAATAATATTAAGCTGAGCAATTGTCAACTTTATGAAATCAACTTTTTTAAACATGTTTCAATTTAACTCATAATCATTTAATCCTTTAACAAGTGGGCCATGAGTCTATTGTTAAAAAATTGTTATTGAAAACGCCAGCAAGTGAATTATTAAATGGTTTCATGAAAATATGATTATATTAGTATAAAATATTTCTTACTTTGAGTAAATACTGCAATAACTACGACCTATTTTGTACTTAATCAAAAAGGAATAATAAATAACCAGTGCACACAAGAGATGCCTTGTCAATTGTCAGTGACTTTAATTATAATTCCAAGGCCATCCTGATTGGCCAGTTATGTGATTAACGAAGATGCATGTGAATAACATTAATTTGAGATCCATAAGAGCTTGCTTCTATGAGTCCATTTTGTTTGAATTCATGTTGTTGGGTTAAATTCAAAGTGGTCTATATGTGTGGATTATGTTACTATATTGAATAAACCACTTTTAAACTTTTGTGATTTAAATAGTATTGAACTCTCTCTCTCTCTCTTCAGCCCTTTTCAACTCTACAGGTGTAGGCCTCCTTCATCTTATGCCACTTCTCCCGGTCTTGGGCAATCTCTATCCATTTCACGCCTGCTGTTCTGTTAACATCATCCGCCGTGGAAATGGGCCGGCCATGTCGCCAGGAAAGAAGGCTCATGGTGCAAAGCTCTGGTGGAGTGGAGACCGTGGGGTGATACACATCCACAGGGAAGACCGCAAATGTGCTGGGCGGATGATGTTAAAAGTACTGAACGCTGCATACTAAACAGCAATACTACCAACCAGGGCCTGTAACCAGTTGTTTGTTTGTTGTAAAAAAAAAATAAACCAGTACCAAATTCTCATATATAGTACCAGAAAGTACCGGTACTTTTACTCGTATGAAAATTGAACTAAAGCGACAAGATCTCTGTAAGACTTCTATGTTTTATTTTGATTTCTTTGGCTCTTGAGACACAACTGAGGTACGATATAGTAAGGGCTTGTTTGATTTTGCTTAGCTGCTTCACCTGCATGAATTATACACCAACAACGCAAGAATAGATTTATCATTTATTTATTTATTTAATAGCATACAAAACAGATTACAATCATTGAGGCACTTAATAATCTAGATTAAGGAGCTGGGGGTCTAAAAAGGCCACTTTGACGAATCAGAATATGATTCATTTCTCTTTTCCTAAATATTTAAAAATAAACCTTATAAGTAGTTACATAAGTTTCATTTTTATTTTTTTAGGAACTGAGAAATGGATCATATTCCAATTCATCAAAATGGCCGTTTTAGACCCCCTGATCTAAATCGTAATCTAAAAATATGTATGCCTAAACACTTTTAATGAAAAAAAAAATAATTTGACAAACACTAGATATACATATTTCAAGTTTTTAAATGATCATATCATATTCTTATAGTTATATTTAAAATGTACTTTGTATGAAATGTGGTCAGTAATTTTTGGTTTTATCACATTCATAACAGATGTTGTGATGACCTTTCAAATATGTAAGAATTTCAAAGAATGCATTTATTGGGATCTCCCATGCTTCCATGGGAAATTTTGGGAAAGTTATCATGTATGTTTATCCTCATCATTGCTGTGCATCTACCAAATTTTACCAAAATTAGTCCAGTAATTGAGGTGTGATTGAGTTTTTTTAATTTCTATTTTGTGTCCCACTGGGCAAAGGCTTATTTTTTTTATCGAATTTCAAAATCGTTTTTATTCCAGAAACTAGACCTTCACATATTCATTCACATTATATTCATTTGGATGAATATGAGTATTTGTATTACAAATGCGAAACACGCTGTTACGCATAGGCTAAGTACTTATTTTTTCAAAAATCTGTAATGGGAAAAGTTTGTACTAAAAACATCTAATGTACGCCGCGAGCGGAGCCGCGGGCAACAGCTAGTAAAAAATATAATTCTTCAAACTTAGGTACTTATTATCTTATAACATGATTCAATTTTAGCAGAAGACAAGACATGTTAGTAAATTGAGTAATAACCCGCCTTTTCGTTTCGTCGTTGTCGGGTAAAAATTACTTCGCCCAGACATAAGTGACATACTAAATGTAATAATATAACTTTTGCGAGCCTGGTTGGTTGTTACTAAAGCTCTTTGAAGTCCTTTTTTGAGTGCTTACATTACTTACAACAACAAAAACAGCAGCAACAAGTAAACAAATTCACTTTCGCATTTAAGATATTAGTTAGGATTACGATATTTTAAAAGTTGTTATTTCACTTTTATATCAGCCAGCCATTTACCTCCATAATGTACTTATTTCAATAAATAAATCGTATAGTTTTCTTTTAAATCTATGTCAAAGTTAGGACAATAGCTGATAATTTCGTAAGGCAGCCGCCTCTTAAGCCTGCATCACACGTTTTTAGCCAAAACAGGCGTTACTGAATTGACCCTGGTGCCAAAACTAAATCATTATTGATAATAAAAATAGTACTATAGGCTTCTCAAATAACTGCTACTACTTATACGAGACAGATAAAAATATTTTGCCTTTTATTTTTGCGTAAATACCTTCCAGAAAACACGAAAAATACGAAAAACAAGGTTCACGGCTTTAACGAAATCATTATGTAAAACACAAATTATAATTTCTACATAATGTTAAATCGCGAGTTTATTAAACTAGCTACAAGTTGCTCGTTTTAGATTTTTGAAAAATAACTCGAAAAAAATATTATATATCGTAACAATTCACTAAGAAATTCCCCATACATTTTTTGTATGGCAATGCCATCGCTCAATATATACGAGTTCCAAGCCTACGAAAAATCAGTCTGCCGGTAAGAGTCAAGGGGAATCCACGTCGCTCTGCTGCTCGGGAGGCATTTAATTTTCGCGTGTTCATGTATTCACAGACAGCAGAGAGTAATGTAGATCAGAGTTACATATTTATTACTTTTAATCTTTTTAAAATTTATATAGGTACCATTTTCATACTCATGAATGATTGCCGACAATTTTTGATGAAATAGAAATCGTAATAAATCGCAATCATAGAAATCGTAATAAATCGAAATCATAGAAATCGAAATCATAAAAATCAAAATAAATCTAAATCAAGATCCAAGATGGCGGACAACTTTTTTTTTAATTTTGCGATATGTATATCGTTTCATAAGTTTTTCAGTGCGCTGATTACGAAAATAACATTTATTTTGGAATCCAAGATGGCGGACAACTTTTTTTTCACGTTTACAATATGGGTATGGTTATATCGGTATTTCGGTGCGCTGATGACAAAAATAACATTTATTTTGAGATCCAAGATGGCGGACAACTTTTTTTTCAAGTTTACAATATGGGTATGGTTATATAGGTATTTCGGTGCGCTGATGACAAAAATAACATTTATTTTGAGATCCAAGATGGTGGACAACTTTTTTTTCAAGTTTACAATATGGGTATGGTTATATAGGTATTTCGGTGCGCTGATGACAAAAATAACATTTATTTTGAGATCCAAGATGGCGGACAACTTTTTTTCAATTTTGCAATATGGTTAACATGTTGTAGGTTTTTCGGTGCGCTAATGACAAAAATAACATTTATTTTGAGATCCAAGATGGCGGGCAGTTTTTTTTTCAAGTTTACAATATGGGTATGGTTATATAGGTATTTCGGTGCGCTGATGACAAAAATAACATTTATTTTGAGATCCAAGATGGCGGACAACTTTTTTTTCAAGTTTACAATATGGGTATGGTTATATAGGTATTTCGGTGCGCTGATGACAAAAATATCATTTATTTTGAGATCCAAGATGGCGGACATTTTTTTTTTCAATTTTGCAATATGGTTAACATGTTGTAGGTTTTTCGGTGCGCTAATGACAAAAATAACATTTATTTTGAGATCCAAGATGGCGGGCAGTTTTTTTTTCAAGTTTACAATATGGGTATGGTTATATAGGTTTTTGGGGACGCTGATGACGAAAATAACATTTATTTTGAGATCCAAGATGGAGGGCAGTTTTTTATTTTATTTTACAATATGGGTATCGTTTTATAGGTTTTTCGGTGCGCTAATGACAAAAATAACATTTATTTTGAGATCCAAGATGGCGGGCAGTTTTTTTTTCAAGTTTACAATATGGGTATGTTTATATAGGTATTTCGGTGCGCTGATGACAAAAATAACATTTATTTTGAGATCCAAGATGGCGGACAACTTATTTTTCAAGTTTACAATATGGGTATGGTTATATAGGTATTTCGGTGCGCTGATGACAAAAATATCATTTATTTTGAGATCCAAGATGGCGGACATTTTTTTTTTCAATTTTGCAATATGGTTAACATGTTGTAGGTTTTTCGGTGCGCTAATGACAAAAATAACATTTATTTTGAGATCCAAGATGGCGGGCAGTTTTTTTTTTCAAGTTTACAATATGGGTATGGTTATATAGGTTTTTGGGGACGCTGATGACGAAAATAACATTTATTTTGAGATCCAAGATGGAGGGCAGTTTTTTATTTTATTTTACAATATGGGTATCGTTTTATAGGTTTTTGGGGACGCTGATGACGAAAATAACATTTATTTTAAGATCCAAGATGGAGGACAGTTTTTTATTTTATTTTACAACATGGGTATCGTTTTATGGGTTTTCGGGGACGCTGATGACCAAAATAACATTTATTTTAAGATCAGCGTCCCCGACTTGTAAAATAAAATAAAAAACTGTCCTCCATCTTGGATCTTAAAATAAATGTTATTTTCGTCATCAGCGTCCCCGAAAACCCATAAAACGATACCCATATTGTAAAATAAAATGAAAAACTTTGATCCTCCATCTTGGATCTCAAAATAAATGTTATTTTTGTCATCAGCGCACCGAAATACCTATATAACCATACCCATATTGTAAACTTGAAAAAAAAGTTGTCCGCCATCTTGGATCTCAAAATAAATGTTATTTTTGTCATCAGCGCACCGAAATACCTATATAACCATACCCATATTGTAAACTTGAAAAAAAAATGTCCGCCATCTTGGATCTCAAAATAAATGTTATTTTCGTAATCAGCGCACTGAAACACTTATAAAATGATACCCATATTGCAAAATCAAAAAAAAGTTGTCCGCCATCTTGGATCCAAAAATACTATTTTTGTAAACCTCATCCCGAAAAATTGGCCTTCATGGGATGCCAGGCAGATGTTTAACATCTTAGCATCCTGGCACGACGGTCATGCTATTTTCTGTCGCGGCATTCGTGTCCATTTTACTGCCAAGTCGCGCCAAGTATGTTTTACATAAGAAAATGGTCGTAATTTTATTTTTAGTATTCATTACCGTAAAGCAAGAAAAAAAAATTATATACCTAGGTACCAACAAATCCTTTGCCGGATCCCTGTCACTTATTACTTCGGGTTGGCGGCAATCTCACGTCGATGTGTGCGTGTGACTTGCACACAGCCAGCTGAGGTCTATCAAATACCTAAACTCGATCGGGCGCGCGGACGTGATACACTCTTAACAAAGAGACTGGGTCACTGGTGGCATTGCAAGAATTTATTGGAATTTCCGCCCTCTATTCGATTTCTCATTATTTATTTATGAGGGCTGCGTAGTTGTGTTTAAAAATTCGATATATAGATTTGATAAATGAGATAAACAAACAGATGTACCTAGGTATATGAGGATCCGACTCTCTTTGATCCGAACAAAGTATGCTTCCCGAAGTACCCACCTATTCAAATCTGCGATATGCCACAAACAAGTCTAGACAACAGGGTAACTTCATTCGCTAACAAGTTCAATTTGCTTTTTATCAATGGGGATGTTTCCTCCGGTCTTTCATTTTCGATTGGCAAGTGCAGCGGGTCAGCAATTCCAAATTGCTTTTATAGTTCACGTCACTTTGTAAATTATTGTGGCGACCTGGCGACCCACCTTTTGTAAGTCAAAAGACTTTGTTGTCGTGGTTATTCGATATATCTGCCAATATATTTTACTTTTAACAATTTATTTAAATGCGAAAGTAAGGACTATTAAAATAAAATAAAAATCGATGGGTATAGTCAGTTGGTCAAGTGGCTTTTGGCAAACCGTGCGGGACTCGGATGTTTGTTACTCAAATCAAATCCCAAACGCTCCCAAATCGGGAATTGATGTTGAGTTTGGTAAAATCATTCTTCTCTTCATGAGAGGCTGCGTAAAAAGATCAGGCAGTATAATTTAATATAGTACCTATGTAAAGCTTGCCATAAGTATAGTAGTCCGTATTAAATAATCATATATCAGAGCTGAGATCAGAGAGTTTCTCGGCATAGCGTATGCTATAACAGAGACGTGACGATAATTTCGTCTAGGCATGACGTGCGTCACCGTCTGCGGGAATTCTTGGGGCGCCTTCCCATTATTTGTAATAACATGCTTGATAAGAATTGATAAGATACTTAAATTACTTCTTCGTTTCTTTTTTTATGAATCACTACAAGCTTTTATCCCGAAATTCTTTTATCTTGACGGGAACGAAGCCCCTAGTGACGAACAATTCAATTGACGAATACAATCAATATGCAACTAAGCCATGCCCAGTAAGCAGTAACTCTAGACCATTGAAGCCTGTAAAGTTATACCCTCATGGTTATGTGGTGCTAGGAGGGACAGGAAACGATGACGACTGTAATTTAGCTGTTGCCACAGAATTAATATAAGTACAACCTATTGCCTCGACAGACTGTCAATATTTTTTTCTTTAAGAACTTTGAACTTCAGAATAATTTATAAACGCACACAAAGATAATGCTGACCTTATTCTACGCACACAAACACAAACAGTATGAGCAGAGCAGATCATATGAAATTTGGCAGAGGCGGATGCCTGTAAGTGGCCTCTCCTGTTTTTTAAATGCTCTTAGATCTTCAGCAATAAAATAACCGATTGAGAACTTTTTGAAACTAAATTGGTTATTATTAAAGCACAGATATGCATACACCCTTACAATCAATGGTGGACCACTTTTCCTGGCGCCAGCTAACGTTTGCTTACCATGTCTCGGCTGCTCCCAATTTTATTCCTACAGTTTTTTTGCACTGATATACTATGGACCATATTTACTTATTTTCCGACCATATTTTATTCATATTTTTTTTTATTACAGAATACATGCGATTTTTTTAACATGAAAAGTCAGAATATGCATGCATTATTCTGACATACACTTCAGAATGCATGGACACAGCAGAAAATAATCATATTCTCAGGAACATGACGATTTTTCCGATCAAAGCAGAGCCGAAACATAGAACCTGAAATTTTTCAAAGAGGTTTTTTCTATAGCGTAATATTTCTAATTCAATGCGTAATTGAGTTACAGGACGAGAAAAAGGTGAAAAAAAAAATTCACGCGGGCGATGCCGAGGGCAAAGCTAGTGAATAATAATCAGCTTGATCTTATCTTTGGATTGAATCGCTATGCTAATTGCTCCAAGACGCTACCTCATGTTTTCTGTACCGTACACCACTAATCATATTGTTATTGCTGGCTATTGTTTTTTCAGATTTTCCTCAAGTCATTGCCTAGTTATGATTGGGTAGCTAGCCGACTTCAGAAAAAAAGAGGTTATTAATTTATTATGAGGTGGTCTGACGAATTGTCGGCCTTTGATAGGCAGTGGCAGCAGATAGCGAGCGATAGAGGTAGTTGAAGAGATAAGGGGGAGGCTTTTGCCCAGCAGTGGGACCTATCAGCTAAATAAAAAATAAAAAAAATATTATGTTGAAATTGAACAATATTTGTGTATGCTTCGGCTATATGTGCCATATTCCTGAGACTGTATTTTTTCTCAGAAGATCAAACAAACAAACTCTTGTTAAGCTTAATACTCGTAGATAGGTACTTTACAGTTAATACAAGAAAAAACTTGATATTATTATGTGACAAACAGTTTTTTATTTAGGTATTGCTATGTGGTTGCTAACCCGTGTGGTTCCCGGGTTAGAACAGGACCACTCCATCTCATTCCATGGATGTCGTAAGAGGCGACTAAGGGAAATGCTTCCGATGGGCAGCAGCGTCGGAAGCTCACAAAGCCAAAAAAAACTGCGCTCGACAACCCGCCTGCCAAGCGTGGTGAGTATGGCAAATCCCCCCAAAATCTTGGGGGAGACCTTTATCCAGCAGTGGATATTTTGCGGTTGTAATGATGATGATGATGTGGTTTTGTACGCATTCTCTGATGGCCGTGACCACATGTATTTTCCGGAAAACCCCGAGGGTGACTGTTACCTTAGGGTACATATTGAAAAGAATTGATTTTCTTTATGCTGCATTACTTTATACTACTACTTATAGTTTAGTCATAGAGCAGGCTTTTTTATTTTCTTTGAAAGTGAATTCCTTAGGGACAATAATTTTGGAGTAATAAGACCATACATATCATTCATAAAAGTTTGTTCATTAAAGTATCGTATTTGTTGATCTAAAATGTACCTACATGGAATCAGCTTTCACAATTCTATTAGTTGGATAATAAACGTTCATGAAACTAGAATCTTTTGAATCTGTTTCAATCAGCCCTATTGTGTAACCGCGACCCATCAATTTTACTAAAGTAGTATTTTCCTTTGATGATCACGTAATTTTTGCCACTTCATGCAGCCCGTGGTATGTAATTCAAGAGCATCTTCATTAGTAGGTTTTACCATGAATGTGAAGATTGAGTAGAGTCTAGGTCAATTTTTTTCTGGTCTGGGGTTTCTATTTTTTATTTTCACTCTTACACCATTCCTTGTTTTTGCCTTGAGGTGGACGAGTGGATCTTCTGGTAAATGTGTACAAACTTTCTTTCCCGAGTGGATCTTCTAATAAATGTGTACTTACAAACTTTCTTTCCCTGATACGACTACATAGACTTGAAGGACCAATACTTTTTTGAAATGAGTCTCTTTTGGAATTTCTTCTCCAGTTTACTTTATTGATTATTCTGTAAATTGACTAGAAAAAGTGCCTCATAAGATCTACCTACTTGTCCATTTTGTAACATTCCTCGCACCCGTATTCATCATTCTTGTTTATATCAATAAACAACAATGACAACTTGATAGTTGTGCCTATATTCCGCTTTTAGTCCAATCATGTGTAGTGTACATTTGGATTTAATACGAGCGGAAGTCACGCAAGGTTGAGACAAAAATAAGTCTTTTTTGCTTGATTTATATATAGCTTTGCATGTAAATTATCAAGTAAATATTTATGCAAGTAAACAAATACACTTGTGGATTGCGCGAGCAGTGATCTTTTTATCTGACTGGACCGCTGTTATATACTTGATTTTTTAACACACTTACCCAAACAGGGGGGTGTAAAATTTGCAGGGTTCACGTATGTAAAATTTTGATGTAAACTGTACTCTTAAAGACCTAATTTCACACTCTTTACCTTAGTCAAAATATATGGCTTGGCCGTTTCCTTACCACAAGAACTACAACAGAAAAGTTATGAAAAGTGAATATTTTTTTTACCTTACGCCCATATTACGGTAGACCTGACATACAGACAGATGAGGAAAGCGACATTATTTTATTCTACATGTTGATGTAATGTAATAAATTCCTTCTGTCCTCGTTCAAGACTTCTTACGGCCATGTGTATGCAAATGCATTTACACCAATACCGGTTCCCATTTATAAGGCGCATTACTAAGTGCACAGTATGATAGAGCAAGCAAGCACTACATTTCTTTAAATTTATGTTGTTGGAAAAAGAAATACATATATGTTCATTATAGAGAACTGATAGCTAAAATACAAAAAACAGTATCCGCAACAAGCTTTGTCAAAATGTCCACAGAAAAAATCCGCAACATGCTTCGTCAAAAATTAATAATTTATTCATTTTCTTTTAATTATTTATTATTTACACTACTCCTTAGGTAGTACCTCTCGGCTTAAAGCCAGTTTTATGCCGACCTCCCATCCTATTTATACTCATATAATAAATGTGAAGAGTTTGTATATTTTGTTTGTTTGAACGCCTACTACCTGAATTTATTTATATGTACAATAATACAGGTAGTGCCGATCACGCGACACTATCACATTTGTGTAAAAGGCTAAGCTATCTGGAATCCTGAAATTCCTACACAAGCGAAGCCGAGGGGCATAGCAGTGTATTGATAAGACCAGACCCAGTTTATATCTCGAGTAAGCAACACATTTCCTTTTAATTATGTTTTGTGATTAAGAATCCATCACGTATCGTAGGTGCGAATGCTTTCAATAAAGGCGATCGTGGAATTATGGCCACGTAAAGCTTGGATTCCTCTTGGAGCGATCTCATAAACGGTACAAAACCGTGTTTAGCAATAGAATGCTCCAGGAAATCCAGGATAGAATTAAACGGAGAGCCATCGTATCGTAAGAGCAGCGGCCAAGTCCGAGAAGACCAATTGAAGCATGACCACTCAGTCAAGATTGAACGACTAAAAAGAAAGCTTGCTTGGATTCTATTCGTAAAATATAGTTTTAATTTTCCTTTCAGGTAAGTATAATTTTATTAATTGCTAGATTTTGCCCTCGGCTTCGTAACCTGAATTACTTTTCTCACCCCTTAGGGTGGAATTTCGAAAATTCCTTAGTTTTTATATAAAAATACCTTTCTGCAACTCATACTCAAAATTTACCCTGAAAACATTTAACAATATGCCTTTTATTGATTAGTTGTATAAGAAACTAAATTTAAACTACTCTTTTTATACTTGCGTAAGAGAAATGTGATATTTTTATAAATATTTTGGCAAGTATCCATTAATACGGAAACTTATTTTAGGCTAATGTATTTTAAATATGTGACAGATTTGATTGTTTTTTAAAGCATTTATTTATTATTATACGTGATTTTATTGAAACCAGCTGTTGCCAAGCAAGGCCAGCAACTAAGTGATCTTGCAAAAATAAATAATGACAATTTTTTTATGTCTGCCCCAAAATATTATGCGCCCTGTGGAAACTACATGAAAATCCGTCAAATCATATCGGAGACGCGAGTTGCTCATGGTAAGCGAACTAAAAAACAGAATTCTTGTGTAATAGATAAAAGATAGATCTAAGAAAAGATAGTAAAAACTAATAAAGAAATACTATTGCTAGCAACAGAAATTCGCACAAATTGACAGCAGTATTTTCGCTCTATCTTCAACACTTACCAACATAGTTCTGTGCTTGCCAAAGTCAACTGGTTATTGACTTTTCACATATCTATCAGAAAATATGTTTTCGCCGCCAAAGCGTTGTGTACACAGCCTTATGGAGTAGTAGACAACCTTCGTCGTCAGTACGTTACGGTCGGTCGCTTCGGGTGGTCGTTTCATCAGTGATTGCAGTGTTTCTAGCGCCGTGTTCTAGTGATCGTAAAACTTCCCTATCTAAGTGAGTAGAATTTGCTTTAACACCATCTTCGTTATACGATAATGCGTAGAAATCTTAAGATTCAGCATAATCCATGGAAACGCCGTTCTAGTCCTGCAAATGTTTGGTTGGATTAAGTAATTTATGTTTTATAGTCAAGCGTGAACCAGTTTTGTCAGTGTTTTTGAAGTGTTGCGTTTGCTAGATAATTCTGTACTGGTTACAAATGTCTGTCCAGTCATTTTATGTTAATTCATTGTGTTGTTAATTAATAGTCTGCCACCGTTCTGTTGTGTTTGGTTGTGGTTGGTTGGTACCATGGATTTATGTACAGTTTTCACCAGACTGTTTTCACGTAGAGTGAGACAGAGATTGTTTTAAGAAGGTTACAGTCTTATCGGGTTTGCAGCCAAAAGTTATAATCACCCAGCTAAAAGATAAATTAATAGTTATCTTGTTTGTCTGTTTTTATAAGTATCCTAATCCTTACTAATATTATAAATGCGAAAGTGAGTTTGTTTATTTGTTTGTTTGTTACCTCTTCACGCTTCATCTACTGAACCAATCTTCCTGAAAATTTGCATACACATAGCTGTAAGTACGGAGAAGGACATGGGGTACCTTTCATCCCGGGAAAAAACACAGTTACCGTGGGAAATTCACGCGGGCGAAGCCGAAAAGTTAGTTTGTTTAATAACTAATAAGCAATAAACACAAAGTGGAGAGCCACTTAAAAATACATCAAACGTCATCCATAAAAAATTTTGTTTATATAAAACTAAAAACACCTGTCGCAATGTTTATATAAACATTGGCATACTATGTGGCTTATCAGACATTTCACTAACGACTCTTACGTTATTAAAATTACATCAATCTGAAACTAATTTCAACTTTAGGTAGATTTCTCCTGTTTGAAATATACAGACAACAGCACACCAACTTAACCAAATTCATTGCAAATTCGCCGCGATTACTTTCAATTAAGGGTCCAATTGACTGTACCACAGTTTAAATATATGTGACTGTACTTAGATGCTTTTCTAGCATTAGTCCGTTGTTTTCTAGGTTCTGTGAAGGAAAAAGGTCATAAGCACATTTATATAGAACATACATATATACATACATAGAATTACGTCTTTATCCCTTACGGGGTAGACAGAGCCAAGAGTCGTGAGACTCGAAGGCCACGCTTAGCTGAGTAGTGGGCTCTCTGATGGAATGGAGATTCAGGTATAGTGACAGGTTGCTAGCCCATCGCCTATGAGTGGAGGAATCTCCAGTTTCAAGCCCTTTCCCTCGATTGACTTTTACAATCTGCGCGGGAAGAAGAAGCAGCTGGCACATTCTATGTTTTTTCTTCGCTCCCAGACCAGCATGGAAGCGCATTTATATAGAAGACCTTATAAAACTACCTACCGAGTTCAAAATAGATTGGTATATTATTTCTCAATGTGTCAGATACCTACGTTATATTTTTCCGCCGCCTGACATGCCGCATAAGATTCTGAAGCTCTTGAATTCACTCATACACTATCTAATCGAATTTTCAATAGGGACCTATTTCTTGAGATACCTACTTATTTTCATTCAATACTTACCTATTTCTTGCTGTATACGTAAGTAAATCCTTAGTGTTAGGTACATCAATGAGTACTTACACCTTGTTTTTTGTCAGCGACAAATATTTTCATGGCAGGATGGCATTTCTCATGTAAAATTCTGTTATTATTTTGTATTACGTTTGATAAACCAGTTTCTGATAGTAATAGCACAGAATAAGTATATTTTTAATAGCGTGTGAACAGTCAGCTGTTTGATTATATATGGGACAGATGTTTCATATGCCTGTGGGAACTTTTAAATAAGAATTCGTCCATAATTGACTCTATTTGTTTTTAACTTGGGGTGAAAAACATAAAATGCAAATATCGTTGAAAGAATATATTTTATTTCTACCTTAGAAATTAAGCGTCTATCTTGATTACACAATGAATTTTGCGGATGCTTTTGAATAGTCTCACTTTTATTTTATTACTAGCTTTCGCCTGCGGCTTCGCCCGTGTGAATTTCCCACGGGAACCGTGCCTTTTCCCGTGATGAAAGGTACCCTATGTCCTTCTCCGTACTTCTAACTATGTGTATGCGAAATTTCAGAAAGATTGGTTCAGTAGATAAAGCGTGAAGAGGTAGCAAACAAACAAACTCACTTTCACTTTTATAATATTAGTTAGGATACCATGTTAAAGTTCGGAATGTTCGCTCGCTTTTGTGTTCATCACCATTACCATTTAACTAACAGACTAAACCTGACAACAAAGTAATGATTTCAGACCTTTATCAGACTATGGGACTCTCAAGTCTGAATATTATCACAAACAAAATAAACAACAGTAACCGTAAAATTTTACTACTACTCGTTTGCCTCGTTCTAATCATAATAAAATCATTTCATGCTATCTCACTGTCGTTTTGAGTGTTGTACACTGGAACTGGAACTAATAGATCCTATTGTGTATTCAGAAGGTATTATTTACATGACATGTTGTAAAGTGACGACTTTGGAGGAAATGCAGCAATGGAGTTTGTTGCGCCGCGCCGCCGCCTCTTCTCCACTTGCGCTTTGGAGGCGGTGATAACCTTATAGCTTTAAGTAATTTTATGACGTCAACTTACTAAAATACAAGAATATGACGATTTAAAAGTGCTATTTTTAAGCCTATTTAAATAAAAACAATTGGCTTTGACATGGTCGTACATTCTTTTCATATGTAGATGGTTAGGTTAGGAATATTTTAAGTTTCTAGCGGCTTACAATCATTTAGTATTGGTCTCTAATTGATTGCGATACGACTCCGAATGGCTCTGATAGTGAAAGTGGTCAAATAATGGAGTAGAACGGCTTGGTCGACCACCTCGTGAGCGCTTCGAATTCCAATGTTGATGTGTTTTTACCGCATGGGTGTACTGTACAGTTACGACCAATGTATCCAATTTTAGACCTTATCATTGTTGTCTTAAGGACCGAATTGTTCACATATTAATGCGCGTGCTGTATGTACAACTCTATACAAATACATGGTAAAAGCTGAACGTCCACTGCCAACTTAGTTCGCATAGCTGAACCGTTGTGTCTTCTAGTTTGAAACTGTAATTAAACACTTATTCTGCTGATCGAAAAAAAAAAAGAGTAACCTAGCTGATATTAAATGAATAAATCCTCTTCGTGACTAAAAACCTTTTAAGTGCAATTAAAATAGATATTACTTGTTTTATATGTTACTTGTAGTTTTTCTGCTGTTTTGCAATTGCAACTTGAATGCCAGCCCAACAGAAATTAGAAAACTGTTTGACCTTTTGTAGCTATTGTATTACTAGTTCACTCAGTACTAGAGGTGAATGAATATATCGTAACCGTTATCGAGAACATGATATTAGAGATAATATCATAATACGAATATATTAGGTTCTTAGCTATCTGAGTAATCGGTTATCCGGTAACAGTTATATATCAGGCACCTCAAACGGTTACCTTAGCCGTTCCTAGTTATAAGAGTTACTATGATACAGAACGATACCGATAACACTGTATATTTGATATTGGAAACGCACTTTACGGCGTCGTCGTCTCCGAAATATGAAGTGGGATCTGTTCCTATTTTTGAGGATTGCGACCTGGTACCTACTCTTTTTTGGAATTGAAATATACTACTTTCGTGAAATGCGATCTAATCATCTTTTGTAGCCCACGATTCAGTCCAGTCCATTCGGCCCATTCAGTCCAGCCCAATCAGTCCATTCGGTTGCGATCTATATACCTAGGTAGGTACCTACCTACCTTCCTAATCATCTTTTTGTGGCTCACGATTCAGTCCAGTCCATTCAGCCCATCAGTCCATTCGGTCCAGTCCAGTCCATTCGGTTGGCTGGGTGGTACCTACGTACATATCACTCGCATTAAATATATTAGTCGGTTGTCCGGCCTAACAAGAACGCGGCGAACTTGTATCGTATTCGGAAGTTCTCAACCAAGCCTCTTAAAGCGATCCGTGCCAGCAATGCGCTACATATACGCTGACGGTTCTTGACGGTTCCTTGGTAACCGTTAACGGAACGTAATACCGACTATACGTTATATTCAATAACATGAATACTGATATTAGACACTAATATAACACCTCTCAGTACCTACCTACGTTGTAGTTGTTACTTCAAGAAATTTAAATGAATATATCCAGCCAACTTCAGCCTAGCCAGCCTTATGCTATATTATGATAGAAACATATTTTTCTTGGCTTTTCAGCCTGAGTTAATTTGTTAAAAGATGTTGTTCGGTTGCCTATTGATGTTATCTTAATTTTATTATACACAATTGCTTCCTATAATACGTAAGGTCTTGTGTTTACATAATTTTAAACAATCTGTGTAATAAATCTATGCATATGTTGCGCATAGTAAAATAACACAATAGTGGTGTGTTAAGGTTAGAACATGTTATGCTTGAGATTAAGTGTACAATGAAATTTAACAATTTACGTATGAGAGCAGCTTACGAATTGTCGTTTGGTTTCTTAGAAAGTGAAAAGGCTTCAGAGACAGCAATCAAAAAGTTTATACTTTCCTGTTACATAACAGCTAAGCAATAAGCGAAATCCATACAATTCAGCGTCGCCAAACGCTGTTAAAATCAATGTGGTAACTTGATATTTTTGCACAAGATTTCATATTTGTTTCCTTCTCGGTTTATTTAGTTTCATTAGGAAATGTTATGAATTGTCACGTTTTTGCTGTTACAGGAACAATAGGCGCATGCATGGGTAATAATCATTTGTAAAATATGTGTAATGCTTGTACGAATAAATAAACTGGTAAATGTACCCATTGTCAATGCAAGTGCTATGCCTTGAGGTTATGACACCGTTATTGATGAGATATTAAGAAGTAATAGGAATAGTAATAATCGTAAAATATGTATTACAACAACAACATTTAAGTAGGTATCAAAAATGAATAGTCTGATTCATTCATCGAATCATCATCAAAAAGATAGGTATTTAAATTAAAAAGCAATCACACGATTGTCGAAAATTGACAAAATCCCGCATCCATCTTCGTGTACATTCATTTATCAATTTCCTACGAGTACATAATGATGTACTCGTGGAAGTGGAATGCCACTTCCCACCATCTCCTGCCTATAATCGGGTAGGTCCTTCTTCACATTGTTATCTAATAGCATCTTCATTAAATAGGACATCCTATTTTGACCATGGATTATAATTATTTATTTCTGCGTTGTCCATAAATTTTCCTTCTCCCTTTTCTGTTTTGCACACAATACACAATGTAATGAACGGCCGAATCAACACCAAAAACTAGAAAAAAAATCATCGTCGGTATTTTAAATTTTAGATATGCGACGATTTGGTTTATCTACGACCATAGATCTGAGTTTGTATCTGTATTAAGATAAAGTTACGATAAAATTATTTATTAGATAACTCTTCTTAATGTAGTTGAATATTTGGACAGTGCCATACGTTTTTGTGACTTGCGTGAGTAGTTTTATTAAAAAAAGTTTTAAACATTTTATAGTTCGTTTCCCGTGCTGCATTGTTCCCTATCTGACTATGAGTTTGTAACAGATCTAGTTACGTCGTTTCTTCCAGGTGACTTGTCTAGTCTATCCAATCTGAACATTTCACGAATCTGCTGTCGTCTTCTTGCCTTGGCAAATGGAAAAATATTATTTAATTAGCTGTCCTAACTATAGCGAGTAAGAGTATTATTCTACTAGTTGTGCCACTCGATACAAGTATTATACAATTTTAATTGTGCCACTCGACTGCGCTCCTGTGGGAATTTCTTTGATTCCGGATAGCTGCTAAGCCTTCCCCATGAATGTAGCTATCATACACAAAATGTTTCTAATCGGTCCGGTAGTTCCAGACATTAGCGCGTTTACTTCAGCTGTATACATATATATTAGTTTAGCGATACATATAAGCAATGTCACTATCTCGTCACTTTACGGTACGTTTAGCTAGACAGAGACATAATGAGAGCCAAATACGCAATTGCTTACAAAGGATTTTAAATTCAGGCGTAAAAGTAAACAACTTCGTTCTGTTGCATTAACATAATTTCTTTATCTTTTTATTAGTTCTGGCCATTATTCAACACCATGGTAAATTTTTGCTTGACGCAAAAAGTAGGTATGCTAGAACAGCCAATAATATTTTCATTTACATATGTTTACTCTGTTAAACATAACTATGTAGCAGCAAATAAATAAAAAAAAAACATTTATTTGATCAACAACAATATTATCAGTAGGTAACTAACTCATACTTTGACGAGCGAGCTACGGTTTAGGAATACCGCGTGAAATGTCTTAGCAATCTCTAAGTTGTAAACTACTTTTGGTATCAGACCGTTTATCATTACTTATTACGTTTCGCTGTTTATATCTCAATGGCTACACACACGTTTCAATTATCAATCGAAAATTCATTTATTAGGTCCGTTTTATATATTTGCCGTTGTAATGTAGATTCTTAAACATTTTCCCTGTATATATAGTAATTGCGTGTTCAATTCAATGCATTAATTTATGTAATGTAGAAGCACTTTTGTATATGTTTTATTGTTTGTTGTTTTAATATTTTATTTCTTTTCTAAGCGCATCTTTACCAATGCAATGCAAAGTGAACAATTGTTGCTGGATATACCATCTTTAAAAAAAATGACTTCAATACATAATATTCCCAAATTGTATTTGTAAAACAATAAGATAGCATTAATTCATGGATCTTGTTGTTTGTTGTTTTATCATTTCTCAAGTACTTAAACTCGCACCGATTGATGCAACAGCTGCCAATGTTATCTGCAGTCGATAAGTTACTTACTCCTATATTTTTTCGTTCCAGAGGCAACTCGTGGCAGCAAGATGGCGGGAACCACCGGCGCGCTGCTGTACGCGGTGAGCGCCGCCGTGCTCGGCATGCTTCAGTTCGGCTTCAACACCGGCGTCATCAACTCCCCAAGAACCTTCATCGAAAACTTCATCAGAGAACAGTATGAAGCCTCGCCTAGTCTCATTTTTAGTATCATCGTCAGCATATTCGCAGTTGGCGGCATGATAGGCTGCCCGCTCGCTAGCTGGCTCTCCGAAAAACATGGTCGCAAAGGAGCACTCTTTATCAACGCGTTCATAGGCGTCGTTGGCGCTGTGCTGATGGGCTTCAGCAAAGTTTCTTCCTCCGTCGAAATGCTTATCATCGGCAGGTTCATCATCGGCGTCAATTGTGGATTCGCAACAACCGTTTCTCCTACTTACGTCTCTGAAGTAGCTCCTTTGAGGTTGCGAGGGGCTTTCGGTACCGTGAACCAGCTAGCTGTTGCATTTGGCATGGTTGGTGCGCAGATCTTGGGAATTGACGTCATACTTGGCAGCGACGAAGGCTGGCCGTGGCTGCTCGGGTTGGCGGTAATCCCATCAGCTTTGCAATGCTTCATGTTGCCCTTTGCCCCGGAATCTCCCAGATATTTGCTGCTCGCTATACATGATGAAGAAAAAGCGAGGATGGCGCTTACAAAGATAAGAGGAACCGAAGAAATCAATGATGAAATAAACGATATGCACGTTGAAGATCAGGCGGCGAAACAAGAAGCGCAGTTCTCTATTCCTGATTTGTTCAGTATCAAGTCTCTACGAACGCCTTTAATCATCGGTATTGTGATGCATCTGTCTCAGCAACTCGGAGGTATTAATGCCGTCTTGTATTATTCGACGACCATTTTCATAAGAGCAGGTCTAGAGGAAGAGAAAGCTCGGTTAGCGTCGATCGGCGTGGGCAGTATTCTGTTTATAATGGCATTGGTTTCGATACCCCTGATCGATCGCTTGGGCAGACGGACCCTGCAGCTGTGTGGTCTCGGCGGTATGACGCTGTTCTCGGTTCTGATGACAATTGCTTTCTTCACTTACGAAAACAATACAACGATGAGTATTTTCGCTGTGATCTTCACGTTCCTGTACGTGGCGTTCTTCGGTGTGGGTCCGAGTTCGATTCCTTGGATGATCCTGTCGGAATTGTTCGGCCAGGGCGCCCGGAGCGCGGCGGTCAGCGTGGGGGCGCTAGTCAACTGGTTCGCCAACTTCATCGTGGGTTTGACATTCATTCCTATGTCCGAAGCATTGGGCAATTACGTGTTCTTGCCTTACACTTTTCTACTGATCTTGTTCTTCGTGTTCACGTACTTCAAACTGCCCGAAACAAAGAATAGGACGATTGAGGAAGTGACAGCTCTCTTTAAGAAATAACCTCGTCTCGACCCTATAGACTTAAGCCACATTCCTTAGAATTAAGCGCATAGGTAATAAGTCTACACTATGAATTGTGATAAATATTTTTTTCATCTGAGTTATTAATTTATTACTTAGCATATTTGCCAGAAGGGTCAAAATGTTATAAACTTTAGATCATGATTTAATAATACTCTGGCTGTGTAGATTCGCATAAAATTAGAAGACTGAACACCTCACTTATAATGTTATACCTACTTGATATTTCTAATTGAAGTACTTACTATGAAGTTTTAAAATGTTCACATTGAATTAAGTATATATGTATAAATTAGACATTTTGAAACAATTCTAGAATTTATCGTCACGTACACATTTAAGTAATTAATTAATAATTAAATCATGAGTAAACATAGCCTAGCTCAGATATATAGCTATAGGCCTGTTGAGTAAAATACAGAAGTTTCGATACTTCATACTTTTTTAATTTCTAAAAAATATGTAGACAAGGAAAACTTTATTCAAAAATATTCTATCTGTATCATATATTTATGTTTATAATTCCTCCGTATATTTTTATTATATATTTTTTTCTAATATATACTTACTTAATATTTATTATTGGTTATACATGTTACGGGCAACTTGATTAACAGGGCCGTATTAATAAGGACCGGGCATTATGAATAGTTCTCAAGAGCATCGGGCTATTTGATAAATTTTAATATTTTAATTACTTAGACCGGTCCATATTATAATGCCCGGCAGCCCGTGGTCCATTTAATAAATCAGCAGCAGTTTGAATGGTTACAAGCTTTATAGCGGTTTAAGGTAAAAGTAAAGGCGGGTAAAGGTTTTATAGCGGGGGGTTTCCGCCCCCGACCCCTCCTTCCCACTAAACACGCAAGTTCGACTGCCCCTGAAGTAAACTAACGAATATACTATACTTATTCTAGGTTAACTACAAACAAAAACACTTCATTTTATTTGTTTTATTATTTTGCCCAGCACGTATTTGCCCTTATTCATATTGACCGGGCAAAGTGATGAGGCATGACATTTTAATCAAATTGCCCATGAGACATGGGCATTATGTATACAGGCCGGTCACTATTCATAGGGACCAGACTTATCAAGTTGCCCGTAATATAGGTACATATAATTATTAAGTTTATTCCTAACACAAATACCATTAAGTAAATCAGGCCTTTTTGTGTAGGTATAGGTGTAAGACCACAAGTTAACGAAATACTTATATTCATTTTTAATGTCCCAATTATTGGGTAGCGTTCCCAATTTAGTATATTCATTTGTAAGAGAAAGTTAAAAATATGGTCTTTCATTAACTTTCTGTATTGTTCCTTTAGTTGGGTAATTTCTTTCTTACTCTCTAAGGATTCCTATACTGCGGCGACCTCACCATATTAATAGAATTCTTTTGTTGTTAAATGTTAAGATTTCTCCATGTAGAAGGATTATTAATCCAGTTTTTGACAACCCTTAGTGCCTTAAAGTTTCTTGAACATCTGTTACCTAAACTTGGTGTGGTACCTATACATATAATATATTATTTTTAGCTTGATCTGGAACTGGCAGCTTTTATATATTTTTGCGGGCCCCATTTTTTTTTAATTAATAAAGAAATAAATAATCTTGTCTACATTATTACAAATTATATGCTCATTATTTTCATGAACTGCTGAATTTGATATTGTTATGCCTTCTATATTTTATTGGTTTTTGTTGGTGTTTTATTTGTATATAATTGTTAAGCAAATATTCATTTTGTAAATAATGTTTTCGTAGATAATGTATATTTTGTTGAAGTAATAAATTTTATTGTGAAACGAATTAAATAAAAATGTCACGTCTATATTTAAAAGTAAAATGAATTTATTGTTTTTTATTTTATTTTTAGGTCCAAACTTGTAATGCCACCGTCCCAAAAGTATTTTTCTAGTGCCAATAATTATGTAAAATGTTATAAGTGCAATGTTGTTTAAAATTAATGAGGTGTATACAATATTTAAAAATAATAAACTCTGTTTATCGAACCTATCTTCTAATTAAATTACTGTTAAAAACATACGTAATTCGTGTATTAAAATGTGTAAGTTAGACCAGAAATGTAGATACATAAAAAGCCAACTGGGCGAGATATTCATGAAATTCTAAAAGCGTTAAAAAATAATATGTTCGAAAAAACCCGCACCCTTTGATTATAGTGGAGCCTGAACATCAAAAGAGTAAGAACTTTTTTTTTAAATATTACAATATTCACATACATGGTAGGTACAATATTTTTCTATTTTCTGATGGTATTAATTTACACAAAGAATTTATTAATTTTCATTCTAAGGCATGCTCAAGTAAAATTTTAACTATTGAAAATTACTCATTTTGCGCCCTGTGGGTAGGTGGGTATCATAGAAATCTAAATATTTATTATTTAGTTTTCTATGCGTAATATTGATTATTTAGATTTTTACGGTAGAATTAGATTTGTATGGTTTTTGCAGTGATTTAATTAAACCACTCTTTGTACCTACAAAGGGTCATACCTATGACTCCTTTATAGCTCTAACATTTAAATTTTAGCCAGTGTCGGTATATTCTTACAGTTTTTAAATTACAAATAAATCGAGCATGTTATAGGCATTTAATATTTTATTGTATCCAACTACCTACATACACTAATGTACAATGTACCTAAAGCATTAAAAAAAATTAACAAAAAAATACGAATTTAATTCGTTTTGTTGAATAAGTAAGTAATGAGAAAATAAAAAGTATTTATTAATAACGCATTTCATTTTGAAATCCCGTACGCTCATATTAAGAAATTTTAAAGTTTTCCCTAAAGAGGGTCTTAAATGGCCACATTGACTGAATCGAAATAGGATTCATTTCTCATTTCCAAAATACTTAACAATGAACCTTTACTTATAAAATGATGTTATGTTCTGTATTCTTGCTGCATGGTCTGATCTCAGTAGTCTCCACACAGCGAAGAGAACAACTGTAGAGCTTCGTCTTGGTTGTCTTCCTCCACCTCGCCTTCCAGCCAGAACGTCTCCATCAGGCCTTTACCCTGTAAGGTGCAGTCGAAAATCGTTAACAGTTCCTGTACCGGATGTGTAAGATAATGGGGGCACCAATTTGTTGTAAAGTGACGTCTTTGGAGAAAATGCAGCAGTGGAGTTTGTTGCGCCGCCGCCTCTTCTCCACTTGCGCTTTGGAGGCGGTGGTAACCTTAGCTTTAAGTAATTTTATGACGTCAACTAACTAAAAAACAAGAATTTGACGATTTATAAGTGCTATTTTTAAGCCTATATAAATGAAAACAATTGATTTTGACTTTTTAAAAATATTACTCTAATCCATCTCTAATCACAGGGTACTGTAAAAAAATTGTCTTGGTTTTTAACTAAGTAGATGCATATGGTCTCCATTGCACATTAGCCGATATTAGGTATACCTATTGTATTCCTGTTTTTATTCATGGTGCAATAAAGATTTACTTACAATACAAAGTAAATATTTTATGGGTGGCTCGATTAAGTTATTATGTGGGTAGTTACCTTAAAGTGGGGTCTGGCGAATACGTCGACTGTAGTTAAGAGTTAACAGCACACCGATTATCACGAGACCGCCTTTGCCGCAAGAGTCTGCAGCACGCGACTACACTGAGTTGTAGTGATAATGTGTGTGATATATCTGTCTCTTTTTAGCACAGCATTTAGTGCATATGAAGAAAGAGTACATCCAATATGTCAACAGTTCAACTTATAGCGGCGTTAATCAAAGTGCTGCAGGGTGCTGTCGAGTGTAGCTGGTCGCTGCGACCGGCGGCACCTTGCAGCACCTTTAGTAGGGCTCCTTGTCCTAACGAAAATCGATTTTATGGTCCCATCCGGAAGAAAGCATGAACCTTGGCATGAATATAGCTTTTATATATGTGATTTAATATTGATATTGAAACACTTCGAGAAATGAATGTTTCTCGCCCTTTCCCCCCCCCCCTTTATGTCCCAAATCGTGGTTTTTCTCATTTTTTTTTTTTATAACAGGGCTTTTTATGAAAACGGTAAAAGCTATGCAAAAACTGTCAAAGACCAATATGTTTTTCATTAAATTCTCTATAATATTGCCATTGGATGTATGTTGATAGGACTTGTAGTTTACAAAATAAGCCCATGTAACTAGGACGATTTTTTGAAAAATTCGAACTGAGGTAAACTGATTACGCTGGCCCAAAGCCCTGTTGATAGAGCCAATAGTCGAATAGTGGGACTCCGTAGTAGCTTCTAGTAAAGCACATTGTTTAATCTTCCCATGGTGATGATGATGACTTTCATTGACATACCTTGACTTTTATGAGTCCTCTGCGCCTCAGCCTGTACTTCCCTGCTGGCAGCTCATTCGCCGTCTGCGCTGATATTTGTATCCGGCCAGGCTGCAAGCAAAACATAATGCAGTTGATTTTTTTTTATTCAACTTCGTACGGATATCAGAGGCTCCTTTAAAGTCGCTCCAATAGCGGACAAGATGGCCGAGGGTCGTCTGAGATGGTTTGGCCATGTGATGAGAAGAGGGGAAGAGCATGCGGTTAGGAGAGCTATGGCCATTCCTGAAACAAAAAGGGGCAGAGGACGACCGCCAGCAACGTGGATGACAACCGTCACCAAAGATTTGGTATGGGCTCGAGTGGACACTCTGACAACCCCGGACTGATCGTCCTGGCGCGCCGACGAACGAGTCTGGAAGTCTGACTCCCAAATAATGGGACAAGGCACGGAAAAAGAAGAAGACATCTTCGTACTTACACAAAAATTAATCGAGGAAATAGTTAAAAGCTGTTCGTCTTAGTATCTATCTACTCTTTGCCCAGTCCTGCACCGAGCCTTCACCGTTGCTCTTATGGTAAAGGATCGTCTCTTAAAAGTCATTGATTACTTTTTGTGAAGATATCTGAAATAGACTTACTTCAGAGGTAGTTTGCATCCTGCTGGCGGTGTTGACAGAGTCGCCGACGAGGCAGTAGCGCGGCAGACGGCGCCCTAGGACTCCTGCCACGCACGGCCCAGTGTGGATCCCTAAAAAAATTGGGAAAAAATTGTGTCGAAACTGTTTTCAAAAATCCAGTTTCACTCCTTTATCCAGGTCCTTTCCGATTTTAAATATATTTCTGTGTTTCCAAGACTAACTAATTAAATGAATTTCGATAATTGATAAGGTTGTTTTCCAAATTCGATAAGCGATAAGGTTAACTCCGTTTTATTGCAGTCTGTCTGTGGCCAGTTACTGGCTTCATCTTCTAGGTAATAACATCGCAATTAAGCTCAATCCATAATCAGGAAACTATCGTTGTTACGTCCCAATAAATGCTCCTGAATAAATTTAGACAATATACTTATCTAAAATAGGCACTTAATTACATATGACTAAAATAGGCACTTAGATACATCTTATCTTAACACGTGGGGTCCGAGGTCCGGAAGTACTTCAAACCTTGGGTTTTTTGTACTTATCCCAATGCCTTACTCACCCGCATCGGGAATTCTGAAGAAGGACTGCATGACCAGGGCTGCTGATCCAGTCGCTTGTTTGCCAACGAGTCACAATAACACAAAATGTGTTTCATGGTCTCCTCACTTAGATAATAACTAAGTGCCTATTTTAGTCAGTAAAGCATCAACTCTGGCCATACCAATGGTAAGCTTAGGCAGTGCTCTAGCGATGGCCAGCGCGGCGCTGGCGGCGGCCGCGGCGTGCGCGCGGCGCCGCTCCGGCGCGCCCGACACCAGCATGTACACCGTGCCCACCGTCTCCACCTGGGACCACAAGGTTTTCCTTAACTTTCTTCTTTTGATCAAAAAATTAGCTGTTGCTCACGGCTTCGCGTTCATGAATTTCCCACGGGAACAGTTCTTTTCCGGTACATATTATGTCATACTTATTATGTCATTCTCAGTACCTACTTTTAAGTATGTGTATGCGAAATTTCAGGAAGATTAGTTCAGTAGATAAAGCTTGAAGAGGTAACAAACAAACTCACTTTCGCATTTATAATCTTAGTTGGGATTAGTGCTCTGAAACTCTAACCTGATGTAATACGACTAAGAAGATGACCTTAGACGAATTATTTACTTCGCTCAAAGTTAAATCGACTTCGATGGCTTAACGACCCAAAGAGGATCTTGGCCTCCAATACTAGTCTAGGTTCAATAAATCTATTGATACACCAGGAATATGTGATAGAAGCTTATTATCATATAGTTTTAGTCATAAAACCATCCATTTCGTTAAGAAGATCAAAATACATTGCTTCCTTCGATAACAGTCTTTAAAAGCACCTCATGTAACCTTAAACGCACCTTGTAAACTCTATGAGAATCCAGTAGCCTGTCGATCTTAGAGTAGATGTCATTAATGTAAGCGACCGTCTGCATGACGTCGGCTCGGGTGCCAGCTGTCGACAGCTGCACGCCGCAGAATATTATAGTCACGCTGTCAAACGCCTGGAATTAACAAAGAAGATCGCGTAAGAAAAGCAAACCTACGCCAAGATCAAGACGACTTCACCTCTCTTGCTGTCTTTATTTTTGAAGATTAGGTTCACGTTGTTTTTGCTCTCTCGTGCCTTCGTGCGCCAGCCGAAGCAAATGATCAATGTTTTAGTGCCATTAGTTTCATTATGCATTGTGTTATGTCAATAGAGCTCTATGAAAGAGGATATAGTAAATTGGAGCATTACATAAGTATCTATCTATAGTATATTAATGTAGGCAGGCATAGTGGTTATGATTAGCCGTTAACTAATTAGATCACAGGCTGTGAAAAGTTTTACCTGACAAGCTGCCATAGAATCTTTCCCAGCTCTCAAATGATCAGCAATATCCCTCGGGATCATCGAGTAGAGCAGTTGATCTCCCCTCTTCTTCCATTGGTCTCGCAACCGACACGACTTCTCCAGAGACAGCGACCTAGACTCGGCCTTCTCGAAGAGTAGCTCAAGTCGCGAGAGATGCTGCCAGCCTTCCAGGAGCATCCATTTGGAGAGACCGTGGCCGTTCATATCCGCTACGTAGAGGCCCGCTTGACGGAGCTCCTCCAAGTCATTGAAACTGTAAAATAGACCTTTTGACTTAGTCTAAAACCTATGCATGTAATGAACACATGAATAATGTGGTTCCACAGCGATAAGTTTTGCTGGGGTAAAGCACACTCGATTTTTCTATATTTTCGTCATGAATTTTTCAGAATGTTTATTTTCAAAGACATAAGTAGTGCCTATACCAGCTTAAGTGCACCTTGTCCGCATTTTATCATCTCTGATGTTATCCATTTACTTACAAACTTAGGTATATCTTTGACTTTGATTTTCAAATCATTATAAAGTTGAATACAGAGTGATCTCCATTAAATTTGTATCCCATATGACTCGTAGTGTTTAACCTAGTCTGTTTATATTGTAAATCTTGTCATTTGCATCAATTGTGACTTACATAGGACTACACAAAAAGACAAGCGCATCGATCGCCTCAAGCAGATAGATGGGTCCTTTCAGCAGGATGGAGCGCGCGCCCTGCGAGCCGCGCCGCGCGTCGCCGGCTAGCCGAGCTCGATACCGCAGGAGTTCCAGCTCAAACAACATTGTCTGCATGCAAACCACCTGGAAATATATTGCGTATGATGTAAGATTGCTGGATGAACCAGTGGAGGGAAGTAGGTGCACGTAAACACTGAAGTGCGATCATCTAGCCTAGGATTGGAATGCCCACTGTTTACGGGGAATTAGAAAGGTCTGTGCTGCAAGATTGTCGTCACTGCTTCGTGTAATCTCGAGAAAAGAATAGATAAAATCTTTAAACTTAATATCTTTGCTTCGGAGCATTCTGGGCCTAAAAGCCAGTCACCAAAATAAATTGGAAAGAAAATGTGAGTAGCGAGGACAATGGGAGATGTTTATCTTCTAGATTGTTGAAATAAATGCACAGTGTTGCTAAACGTGTCAGTTTGATAATACATACATACATATTATCACGCCTTTTTCCCGTGGGGGTAGGCAGAGACTAGCGATTTCCACCTGCTACGATCCTAAGTTAATAGTTAGTTACAGTTTGATAAGCTAACAAAAAATCGATCGTTATACTTATGCTATATCATGCCATTATTTCGACGATGCATCTAGGTACTAGGTAAAGTACTTAATTCTAAAAATTATACCTTATCCCACGTCAATGATATTTTAGGTTTCCTTAGCCGCAGGATCTCACTGATGGGGGCTTTGGCGATGGTGTGACCAGGTCCTCCCCATGCCTGAACTAACTGAAAAGAACAAATAATGTTACTTCAATACCTAGTTGAATAGTAACCTTTTCACAGTTTTGGAATAGGTACAATCATTGATCCATATAGCGTTCGAGTTAAATAAAAAAAAAAAATTAAGTGATTTTAGTATTTTGGCACTCGACGTGATGTATATGTATGGCTTTCAACAGGTTTCAACACATTGTAAATTACACAACCATTTATTTGCAGTTGGGTAAACAAAATAATTGTAGGTGACCTTATCACCAGCCATGAGAATCTTCATCTTCCTGTCCAGAAGCACTCCGAAGGGAAACAGCTGCAGCAGCAGGGAGGCTGGCACGGCAGGCAACGGGCAAGGCAGCGATTTCTTTATCATCAGGGACTGAACCTGAATAAAATATACTTATTTAATATGAGTGACAACCTCTATCAGAAATATACATTAGTAGGATTGGATATGTACTTACTCGTAGTACATATCCAATCCTACTAATGAATAAATGTACGGATGTTTGTTATTATTTCACGCAAAAACTACTGGATAGCTTTCGATAAAATTTGGCACACGGGTGGAATAACCCATAGGGAACAGTTCATCCTAAAACTCTCCCGGAAGTGGTGCCCTAGGGGGTAGCTGGCGAAAGCAAGAAGTAGGTACCGAAAAAATATTTCCTGTTAGTATTTTTACAATTTCTCACATTTTAGTCGGTTCTATTTGGTCTTTTATTTATATAGGAGTATCTCGAACAAAACAAAACTGTCAAACATATTATTCCTGAAAACATTACTCTTAGTCGTGTGGCCGAATACTGAAACGTCACTCAAGTATTTGACGGCGTCTTAAATGTTTGAGACGGTCTTACATGCAAAATTGGTATACTCAAACGTCAATTTTGAGCACGTTTTAGATTTGAGAGAACTCGAAACTAAATAGGTCTCAAACTCCTTTTAGTGCAAAATTCGTATACTGAAAGGCTACTCAAATTTTTTTGCTGTCAAATGTATTGTCAAACCGACTTGGGTGCATCTGAGATCTAAGAGTGGTCGCGAGGTCTCCCAAATCTGTGATCGTATTGATTCTGATGTTAAAATAATGTATTTATCGATACATTATTGTCTACAGACACTAAAATCAATAACTTTTCACCTATATATTATTTTGGCATGTGCAGTGAAGAATTACACAACGTTGATCTTTCTTGCTTTTGGTGCCTGCATAAAATATCCTGCAAACATATATTCCACTGATCCATTGTAAAAAAAGGATTTTAATGAAATAGTGGATACTTTGGGTATATTATAGCATCAGTTCCATTCCATTTATGTTAGTAGATCGGGACGGAGCAGATACATTTTACCCGACTACAGCGAAACAAAAAGGAGGGTTATTGGTCATAGAGGTGTCTCTTCCTAAAGGCCCTTCACTCATTGCGACGTTTTGCAGCGATACAATCGCGATGCAGTGACAAGTCAATAGCTAGTGGCGTAGCTATAGTGTTACAGTCGCGATGCAAACGCGAAACAGCATCGTTACAAATGCGATACAGCATTAATACAAACTCAATGAAACAACGTTCAGTATTTCGTTGATAGGCACAGGCAGACATCTGAATCAATTCAAACGTGCGTATGCGTCGCTACTCACTCGCGCATGTATCGATACTCATGTCGTGTCGCAATGTGTGAGTAGGGCCCACGCCACAGAATAAATAGGTATTTATTATACCTGAGCAAAAACGATTCATTCCACGAAAATTTATAACGATTTGTTGGTAATTATTTACGTTTATTTTCATTATTTTTTTATAATAAATATGATTTTATCACGGAATAATGAAATAAATTGTAAAATAAATAAAACTTTTATTTTTTATGTTATTTTAACTAAATTATATGGTAAAGAAAAAATATTTTTTTCAAACAATGTTGCGTAAAAAGAGGTTATTGAATGAACGACTTTAGGTCTGCTTAGCTGATAATGGCTTCCAAACGTTTGAGTAGCTTTTGTGTATACCACTTACTTTTTGGCAGATGCTTAGATTTTAGAGCGCTTCAGCTGACTGTTGCATCTGAGTGACGTTTCAGTATTCGGCCGTCAGACGCCTCCAGTTTTTACAACCCTCCGTCCTAGATGTCAGATTTTCGGCCGAATACTGAAACGTCACTCAAGTATTTGACGGCGTCTTAAATGTTTGAGACGGTCTTACATGCAAAATTGGTATACTCAAACGTCAATTTTGAGCACGTTTTAGATTTGAGAGAACTCGAAACTAAATAGGTCTCAAACTCCTTTTAGTGCAAAATTCGTATACTGAAAGGCTACTCAAATTTTTTTGCTGTCAAATGTATTGTCAAACCGACTTGGGTGCATCTGAGATCTAAGAGTGGTCGCGAGGTCTCCCAAATCTGTGATCGTATTGATTCTGATGTTAAAATAATGTATTTATCGATACATTATTGTCTACAGACACTAAAATCAATAACTTTTCACCTATATATTATTTTGGCATGTGCAGTGAAGAATTACACAACGTTGATCTTTCTTGCTTTTGGTGCCTGCATAAAATATCCTGCAAAAACCCGCTTCTACGCTTACACGTTTTTGGCAGTGAATTACAAATTGTTTATTTTTTTCATATATTCCACTGATCCATTGTAAAAAAAGGATTTTAATGAAATAGTGGATACTTTGGGTATATTATAGCATCAGTTCCATTCCATTTATGTTAGTAGATCGGGACGGAGCAGATACATTTTACCCGACTACAGCGAAACAAAAAGGAGGGTTATTGGTCATAGAGGTGTCTCTTCCTAAAGGCCCTTCACTCATTGCGACGTTTTGCAGCGATACAATCGCGATGCAGTGACAAGTCAATAGCTAGTGGCGTAGCTATAGTGTTACAGTCGCGATGCAAACGCGAAACAGCATCGTTACAAATGCGATACAGCATTAATACAAACTCAATGAAACAACGTTCAGTATTTCGTTGATAGGCACAGGCAGACATCTGAATCAATTCAAACGTGCGTATGCGTCGCTACTCACTCGCGCATGTATCGATACTCATGTCGCAAAGCAATCGCGCGGCTGAAAAAACGCGGCGGTTGTATTGTTGAAAAAAGTCGCAATGTGTGAGTAGGGCCCACGCCACAGAATAAATAGGTATTTATTATACCTGAGCAAAAACGATTCATTCCACGAAAATTTATAACGATTTGTTGGTAATTATTTACGTTTATTTTCATTATTTTTTTATAATAAATATGATTTTATCACGGAATAATGAAATAAATTGTAAAATAAATAAAACTTTTATTTTTTATGTTATTTTAACTAAATTATATGGTAAAGAAAAAATATTTTTTTCAAACAATGTTGCGTAAAAAGAGGTTATTGAATGAACGTGAATGATAGGAAATGACGTAAATACTTTAGGTCTGCTTAGCTGATAATGGCTTCCAAACGTTTGAGTAGCTTTTGTGTATACCACTTACTTTTTGGCAGATGCTTAGATTTTAGAGCGCTTCAGCTGACTGTTGCATCTGAGTGACGTTTCAGTATTCGGCCGTTTGTTTTTAAATGGCTATTTCGACATTGAAAATGACTTGAGGCGCTTTTTGAAATAAAGCAAATTTCATAAAGATGAAAATTCAGAGTATTTCTTAGAATTTCCTTTGAATCCAATTATCCAAGTTGACCTTTCTTAGACGGAGTACCTAACTAACGAAGTTACTTATCAACTCCGAATTCGCTAGAAAGTTTTTGTGTAAGTACATAATACATAATTGTTTATAATAAATAAAATAAAAATAAAAAAGCCTTTATTCTACCAGAAATATAAGTATTACATACGCTTAAAACAAACTTCAAATAAAAAAAACTAAGTATAAATTTCCGGAGTCGCCTGTTTGGCGTAGGCCTCCCCCAGCTTCTTCTACCTCTCTCTCCTTCTCTCCTGTCCCATCCAGTTTGCGCTACATCTTTTCTTAAATATATCACTCCAGCGTGTTCTCGGTCTTCCCTGCTTTCTCTTTTCATCTCTATGTATCCACTCTGTGATTTTCTTCGCCCATCTTCCGTTTTCCATCCTACATACATGCCCAGCCCATTTCCATTTAAAAGATTCCGTATCCTCTCAATTATGTCTGTAATTCTAGTTATTTTCCTAATATCCTTGTTTGCAATTCTGTCCGATATTCTTATTCCTATCATACTCCGCTCCATTTTCCTTTGATTTATGACTAGTCTATTTTCGTCTTGTTTCCTAAGGGCCCATGTCTGACATCCGTATGTCACACATGGCAATATTGTAGTGTCGTATAATTTTCTTTTCACATTAAGGTCTTTCTTATTTTTCACTAGCTGTTGCCCGCGGCTTCGCCCGCGTCAGTTTCGCTTAGATGAAAAATCTTTATGTGTTTCAAACTGTAGTTACCTAAACTCCAGTACTCAAAATTTCAGCCATTTGGTTATCCCGTGTCCCTCGGGAATATATTAGGTACTCGTAGTACAGTCGCGGTGTTAAAATGAATCAAAAGTGATATTTCATTAAATAAGGATCTTCGTATGCTCGTTATCTACAATTTCCCGTATAGGTACCACCACTCCTATCCCGAGTCTCTCTTTGTCCTATCCCGTGTCCTGTCTATTTATACGTCAGCAGAAAATGCTCATCAGGTTGAACGACTTTTGCTAAGGCCCCATCTCCATTTATTTTATAGAATAGCTGGTCTTTTGGAGTTCTTCATCAGATGATCCTGATCTTCGATTTTTATACGTCAATAGAAAATGCTCGTCAGATTGATAAACTATTGCAAAGGGACCATTAACATATTTCTTATAATTTCCTGTTCTGTTAAGGTTCTCCATCAGGTGTTCCAGTTTTCAAAATCAATTATATGTTGCCCAGACTTAATAGCTATACAACAAAAAAAGTTTCATTCAAATCCGTCCAGTAGTTTTTGCCTGAAACATACAGACAGACAGACAAGAAATTCCAAAAACTTTTTTTTGCTTTCTATTATTCTTTTTAAGTATCCCTCTATCAATTTCAGTCAAAAATACTGAATGTACAGACAAAATATTTTTACTGTTTTATTATATGTATAGATAGATTACTTCTTTCAAGCTCCAATATCGTTTCCACGCAATAGCTATTCTTCTATTTATTTCCTTTTCTATTGTGTCTTTAAATGATATTAGTTGCCCCAAGTAAACATATTCTTCGACATACATATTCTATTTGGTTATCCTCAACACTAATAATTGGTTGTTTATCACAATTTGTTATAATCTTTGTTTTTGAATTGTTTAATAAAAGTCCAACTCTCTTACTCTCTTTGACTAATTTGAATATCATACTTTCTAATTCTTGTGGCTTCTCTGCAAATAAAACTATGTCATCCGCAAAACGTAAGTGGCTGAGATATTCCCCATCCACCTTTATCCCTCATAATTGTCTATATGTATAGAATATCTTGTAGCTAAGTATATAGTTTTCGACATTAATAGGAATAAAAAATACGGGAATTCGTTGTTTTAAACACTAATCTATACACGTATGATGGGTAGTACATGATATTTCAAAATTAAACCCAGGTACCTTTATACACCCACCTTAAATTCTTTGCATGGCCCAAAGGTTGGCTGGTAGATAATGCCTCAGCATTAAGCCCTTCTTTTGTATTTTTTGTACAAAATTATTAGAAAAAACAGCAGAAGTCTGTCTTTGCACTAGACGTTAAAATATTTCTCTGAAAACTACTCGTTATCCAACGCTGTGTAGATTTCCAACGGGATATCTGTATCCTGAGTCTGTACCTAATGTTTAATCCTACAATGTGTGTTGATGGAAACATCTTTTAAAATATTTTTTTTTTTAATTTTAAATTATTTTTTTATGGAAATCAATTAAACTACTATTTTTAATGGCATTTAAGTATACGTCCGTGTTCACAATAGCCACTTCTAAAAGTCCATTGTATACCTACCTAAAGATTGTTTGGATGATGCTCTGAGCCATTATCGTTTTACAGCCTATACGGGACAATTTAATATTTTATTGTTTTGATTTAAGTACATGGTTAACGACAAATTGTTAGGACTTAGGTAGTATCTTGCCTGCGTCGTCTTAGCTGTCATATACCTACCTATTTATTTAAGTATTCAGAAGTTTAGTTATTATTCACGAGGTCTACTTTATTAGCGCGATATACGTACCTAGTAGTTATTTAATTCACTAATCGCATTTTACAAAGCAAAGAATGAACCTACATACATACATAGAATCACATCTTTATCCCTTATGGGGTAGACAGAGCTAAGAGTCGTGAGACTCGAAGGCCACGCTTAGCTGAATAGTGGGCTCTCTGATGGAATGGAGATTCAGGTATAATGACTGGTTGCTAGCCCATCGCCAATGAGTGGAAGAATCCCAAGTTTGAATGCCCTTTCCCTCGATTGACTTTTATATACAATCTGTGTGTACAAGCAGCTGGCACCTGGCACATTCTATGTTTTTTCTTTGCTCCCAGACCAGCTTGGCAGCAAGAAAGAACTTATCATTTCAAATCAAATCGACTCCTTTTAACGTCAAGCCTAAGGTAACTGATTATTGGTAAAGACCTAATTTATATTCAGGCCATTGTAACAGTCCTAAAACAGCCTATTTCGAGTGGGAATTTATTCTCTATTGTAGCCATTGTGAGAATTGGGTGCATTTAATTACAGCCGCCTATAAAATAGATTGACTGTATTGGCGGTGGCAGATATTTGAATAAGTAGTGCAAATAAATTTGTGAGTGAAATACGATAGTATATCATTTTGAATATTAAGTGAAACTCTATATCTTTTGTAGCCAGAAGAAAAAACAATTTTGGGGGAAATATTTTTGGAGCTGAAATGATAATGATGTACGCTTATCAAATAAATCTAAGTATGTGTAATACTAGCGCCCGCCCCGGCTTCGCTCGGGAGGAACATACCTAAATTATAGCCTATGTCACTCAGGTATAATGTAGCTTTCTATTGATGAAAGAATTTTTGACATCTGTTCAGTAGTTCTACAAACAAACTCGCAAACTTACAAACAACGGCGGATCCAGGATTTTTTTCTGGGGGGGCACAAGTTCTTCCCTTGATAATTTCCGAAAACTCTCAGAAAGTTCTCGGGTTATTAGGAAAATTTACCGTTATTTCCGTGAAATTTCCAAGAAACTTTCCGCTGTTTCTTTGAAAATTCCGGAAACGGCATATCACTAGTCCTGCCTGAAGCAGTCTGGGGGGACACGTGCCCCCCCACCTAAATCCGCTACAAACACTTTCTCTTTATAAAAATAGTGTGAAATGTGTGTGATATGAAAAAGGACGCGGACTTACTATGATATAATACATGCAGAGCTAAATCTTGTGAACTAAGAAACATGAAATTTAGCAGAAAGGTTATTTTTATATCGTGAGTAAAGATTGAAACTAAAAAACCGGTAGATAATCACGCGCTGCCAAAAGCAAATATGATAAGATTCACAATATAAACTAATTCTTCTGAAACCGTTATGTATCTATTTATATCAGAATCTCGGAAAATGTACCCACATTAGCTAGCGAGGAAAGCTCAGCGAGCCTTGAAATTATTTCTTTCCAATGTTGTTTCCGAAAGGGCGCGCTTTTAGAAGCTTTTACACGCTTTTCTACGTTATTACGGACACTTGTGGAATGCTTTGGAAACATTTTATTGTTTGTTTGGTTGTTTTTACATTGATCGTAAAGTTTTACAGATCTTACTGATCTTATTTTTATTTTAGGTGAAAATGCTCTTTATACGATTTTAAATATGCTTTTGCAGATAGAAATAGTCTTTTGATTATCTCCTCTAGTATGTTGGTATAAGAAGTATGTAGGTATTTATAGTATAACCTAACCTAAGTAAGTACGTATCTATAAAAATTTGCAATAATTTCGATTTCAACTGGATGGAATAACGTGGATGAAACAGAACATCCCAGAGTAGTAAAGAAATGGAGTGCTGTGTGAGTACACTAGGTACTGTTGTTATCGAATAAACGTGGATTTAGTAAAACCTGGTAAATAAATGGAGGACTCACATAGTCACTATTGTCGAACTCCAGCCTCAAGACAGCCACATTGAGGTTGTCTTCCACGCCCTCCTTGACAATTGTCACCTTCAGCTTCAAGGAGAAAATGTCCTCGGCTATCTCATACAATTGACCTGAGGATTTTACAATGATTAAGGGTTTGATAGTTTGCGCCCTAATCTAGGTTTGTGATTATTCATTATTTGTAATTAGATATTATTAAATATTTGTACACTTAATAATTAGACTAAAATTAATTATTAAGTGTACAATATCACGGAAATAAGAGCCGAGGTAACATAAATATTTCTTCGAACATTTACTTAGGTACTTCAGGAGTTCATAATTAATTCCTACCCACTTTAGCAATGATACGGCTCTTCGGTTTGTCTTCTTACATAGTACATGTAGGGTACGTTCATACTACGCACAAGTCATAATAAAGTATTTTTATAATAGCTATCCAAAACCTAGGTATCTACTTAATTTCTCTGTCTTTCTTGTTTTGCCGCTACTGATATATCATATTAATACATCCATCATTCATCCTCACACACATTCTCACTTCATTTATTTTCAGCATTTGCTTTGACTATTTCACTTTAAAAAGGTAAGGGAAAGTACACACATAAGTCTAGTCTCATCCTCCCCTATGAGATAATGAGAGTAGTCAGCAAATCCTCTTGCTTGCAGCGATTGTAAAAAATGTCACGCGTACCATGATAACGTAGCTGGCAGGGTAAATAATGTTCTACCAAAGGTTTGTAACTCACCCATGAGATAATGCGTGTACCCAGTCCTGCCGCTGCTGTAGACCAGCTCTGCGCCGTGGCGGTGCGCGCGCGTCAGCTGCATGCTGGGCGAGCGCATGCGTGGAAACGTGAACCGCATGCGCTGGTGGATGCTGTCCACTGATTGGAGGAACGTGCAGAAGTAGCGGCCCGTCGCGCGGATCATTGTGTCGTAGCTGGCAGACGTTATGGAGGGTTAATACAATAATAACAGTATGATACAGCATAGTATATGGTTTTTTCTCCTCAGTTATCGAGTGGTTTTACGGTCAGTCGACCCATACAATGTTAAGGCCAAAGTTCTGTTAAACATAAAGGGTGGTATATTAATGAACAACACAAGCATCCACAGTGCCTGGTTACCTTTTTTTCTACTAAGGTTCAAATTAATAAAATTTTGACAAAGGACCAATGGATTGTTCATTTGTTCATGTCAATTATCTGAGGGTGAGGGATATGATTTATCAAGGGAGTTAAAACTCTGAAACCTTGTACGTGCTCTATTACTAGAGCGGAGGATTATTTGTGGCATATTATATTAGCCTACACTGTTTGCTCAGGCTTATAAAATGGGTTCAGTACAGGGTATATGTTTACTGAACAAAAGTCCGTGCGTTTCATTATATGAATTTTATTAATGTCTGAAAAAAACCGGACAAGTGCGAGTCAAGCTCGCGCATCGAGGGTTCCGTACACGCAAAGCATCTCACATTATTGCTTAAACTAAAAGACTATGCTAAAAAATATGCAAAGCTATATTTACACGCCTACATGGCAGAATATGTATGGTTTACTTTAAGCAATCATGTTTGTCATCGTATGTACCCGTATTCGTAAATAAAGATTTCTATTTCTATTTCTATAGAATAGAACTAAAACTGGAATAAGCTTGCAACGCTTTTTTTAGACTTCCAAGCACATATTTACAACTTTCAGATTTATTCCTGTACAAGTACTGTTAGACCTTGCTTTTTGCCAAATTTCATAATTTTAGGTTAACGGGAAGTACCCCATAGGTTTTGATTGCTGTCTAAAATCGCAAAATATGCAAAAAATCGCAACATTCACGGTAATATTTCCTGATCGCGTTGACGTATATCTAATTTTGATAATTTTTTTACTGAAAGAGACCGTGGATCTGCGTATTTAATATTAATTTCAACTTAATACCTTTAAGCGTTCCTGAGAAAAAAAGTTTGACAGACAGGCGGACAACAAAGTGATCTTATAAGGATTCCGTTTTTACCTTTTGAGGTACGGAATCCTAAAAACTAACACTACTAATGTAAATAATGAAAATCTTACCCATAATTACTGAAAAATTTTACGAAACATCTTCCGAAGAAATGCATCACTTTCTCTGGCGTGCCAAATCTCTGCTTCATGTTTTGAAGTTGATCTTCGCTGATGCTGTTAAGCCGAGCCCTCATCTGAGCCCCGGACCCTCTTCTCCGATAAACATCTAAGGCCAGCGTAATACTCTTCTTTCTTTGAACAGGCGGCAGTGCACTGTTTCTTCTTACCTCACATGTATTTAATTTAGTATCAGCTGAACTCTTACTATCATCAGTATCTGCACTTGTAGCTTCACTAGTCTCCTTGTGGTCTTCAAACTTTATAGCGAGACTTCTTCTATTCACAGGGCTACATATCTCCAGTTCTTCCCCTTCGTTAATTTTGTCAGATGACTTAGCTACTGTTTGTCTTATTTCTTCGGATGAATTGTAAGCTTCTATCTCTTTTTTGGTGACAGCTGTTAAGGCGTTGGTCGCTGTGAATGGGCATTTGAAGTTTTGTGTTCGGTTGTCGGCGTGGACTGAGGCGCTCCGCCATGTTGGTTTGGACTTGAGGGATAGCTTCCTCGGGGCTGGACTCGTTGGGGTTGACGTCGTAGGACTCTTTGGATTCTTGGATACGAGATCAGCTAAAGCCGTTGCTATGCGAAGCATCAGCGCATCTGGATATTGCTGAAGGAACACGTACATTACTTTTCATTCTTAAACTATGAATATCAAAACCCAGTTGAATATTAATTATAAGTATTATAGTTACCTGAGTAGCGCTGAAGACAGAGCATCTTGCACCAGCCTCTCTGAGTATGGTCTCCCATATCTCTTCGCCACATTCTTGCTGTAAATAAAAATACAGGAGTAGGTACCTTATTTGAGTATGAGCTTATAACTACACAAGGCTTTTATTCGAACATCAATCACTTTCATTCCTTGTCAAGGCACCAAAAAGTTTTATTTTTATCCACTTTGAAAATTATCACTTAATCAAAATTATCTTAAGAATACCGTTTCGGAATGATCTTTACTGAAAATAAACCCCGAAAGAGACTCATTCTCTTAACGCTCGTAATAAAAGTTCTCATTTTACTGCAGGTGGCCTAAGCTTTGAGAAAATTTATTACATATATTTTTATACCCAAGGTTTATTGTACAGAAACAGAATGCGACAAATTAATTTATTTTAAATATATATTTATAGAAACAGATACTTATCTCTATAAAGTTTGTGGGTTGGATATATTGAAATTAAAAAAAGGTTGAACAAATTTCTAATCTAAGTTAACATTCCCACACGGAAAGAATGTAATATCGCTCTTATCGAAACAGTAAGCAGTTATTTCATAAACCACGGCCATATTTGGTGATGGCCTGCCAAACGTGGACGTGGCCAACAACAATGAAACAATAACTGAAACTTGGTGGTCTTGGCACGTGATTGCGCGGGAAATCGCTTCTTAACTTCGATATTGCATGACATAACTATATTGGATTGGTTCTTTATTGATTTTTAAGGTTACATACGAGAAAAGGACATAAGATTCGGAGCTACTGAACCGATTTCAAAAATTCTTTCACTAATAGAAAGCAACATTAAACCTGAGTTACATAGGCTACAATATATGTACCTCCCGAGCAAAGCCGGGACGGGGAGTAAGTTTTTAAGATTTTTTCAATTATTTTAAGTTACTTTTTACCTAATGTGAAATTGCAATCTGGAACTTATTAACTGTTGAGTGGATTTTGGTGAAATTTGATGCTTACACCGGTGTGGATCTGACCTAGATTATTTATCAGTCAGGGTCCTGTTAGAGCAGTTAGAAATAAAAAAATATATAATATCTTCTGGTATGAAGTGTCGGTTACATCACAAAACTTGGAGTACTTAAGTGAGACAGAAATGGAGAACACTTGTAAAAACTTTAAGTACAGTAGTTAAGTTATGCCCTAAACATAAAGGTGGAGTATAAGTACATGTTTTCGAGGAAAATATGGTAATGTAATTCTAGAGAGTGTGCAAACGGTGTGCAAACTAGGCCGCAAAATAGGGAATAAGTGCTACTTAACTTTGCCCTCGTTGTCGCTCGCGTAATTTAGTTTTCACGTAGTTTAGTTCTTTCGGGATGAAATTTCCAAATATCTTTGCAAAATTTCAAATTTCTACGTTTAACGGTTGCGTCTCTGCGATAAGTCAGTCAGCGTCCAATATTATTAAAATAGAAGATAGATATATAGATATCGCAAAGCTTGACGCATGGCGATACCAGCACATGCGGTTAAGACCATTTTTTTTATTTTTCGTAATAAAGACTTCTGTCATTGTCGAAGTCAAAATGAGACATAGAACAAAACATTTTATTTAAAAACTTTATGGTTTTTTCTAACTTAATGTTTTACCCCTTAACCTGGTGCTGCCCACCTGGTGTGAGAACATTGCAGTAATATTCCATACTAACTTTCGCCCGCGTGTATTTCCCATGGGAACCGTGCCTTTTCCCGGGATGAAAGGTACCCTATGTCCTTCTCCGTACTTCTAACTATGTGTGTGCGAAATTTCAGGAAGATTGGTTCAGTAGATAAAGCGTGAAGAGGTAACAAACAAATAAACAAATTAAACAAACAAACAATCAAACTCACTTTCACATTTATAATATTAGTTAGGATTAGGATTCTTTGGTTTTTTCTCGTTGAACAATATGTATAAATCAAAGTCTAACAAGACATGTCCTTCTATTTATCAAAATGAAATGACTTTGCGCCCTGGAAACGGTCGTAAACTTAGTTATAACTAATTGTTTACGTCCTCGGCGCTCCAACCCTTTCTGGCTCTTGGCCTATATTTATTGGTAATTATTATTGACGTCAATAAGTGATATATGGTATCACATAAAATAAATGAAAATTAAACCACATTTCGAATAATAACTTCGGAAAGTAAATAAAATTAAATTCGGAAAAATCGGTTCAGTATTTAAAATTTAATGGAAAATAGAGTTGAATAGACACAATCGAAACTGGCGCGATTTTGACGAGTCGAGAGTAATACACTACCGAGCTTGGCGCTCGGGTGCAATTAAATCTAACATCAGTGTTATTTACAGCATACTACAAGTAAAATATCATACTCACAATGATAAAATGTTGTACACTTTCAAGCAACCACCCGTACATGATTCAAAAACTTATTTTACAAAAGAAAATTTAATTTTCCGAAGAGATTGCAAACTTATTTACTTTTCTTGTTTTCGACTCGATCCGATTCCGGTTAAAACCCGATAAAAACCACTATACTTCATGAAAATCTGATTAATTCCGGTTTGAATCGGTTTGCCTACGTCAGAGCCCGGACGTTTGGTTGGGGAGGCTTTCGCGCCACTACTGAGTGGATAAGGGTCATAACATTATCTGTTTAATATGCTATTCACACTCCCGATTGGGGTACTACGAATTTTATAACTTTTTAATTGTTCAAATGTTGCGTGGCATTTAATTGTACTGTTGTTTATTAAGACTATAGATAGCTACTCGTTGTACTTTCTTTTAAGGCTTTTTTATTTATAGCTATTTGACGTTCTATCGAGTATTGAGTGAGAATTTCATATAGATCTTAGAAAAATATTATTAATACATATTTTAAAAATAAACCTTTTTTGCCCATATTCTGTATACCAAAGATTTAAATCATTAAATCATTGCTGTATACCATACAGGCCCTTGATTCTACAAATTACAAACGTAGATGTCGTGCTTCAGTTGTATCTCAAAGGCCAAAGAAATCGTAATAAAACATAGAAGTAGTATAGAGATCTTGTCACTTTATTTCAATTTCCTTGGATCTTGAGACACAATTGAAACACGACATTTACGTTTGTAATTAGTGGAATTGGCCCCCAGGTTTTACGAATAAATAGTACAAGTATTGGACGAAAAAATAATAAAGATCAATCATCACAATTCACAATTTTAATTTAAGTGGAATATTGTCTTTACAAATTTTATTATATTACTTTATTTGTCCGTATGAATTAGATAAAAAATATTTTTTATTCTATCCAAATAATAGTTTAAGATACCCTATATATCTCTGACTATATAGTCAGAGATAGGCCTAAGTTAGAGCAAATAAGTTGAGACTCGAGCCGTTTTTGCTGAGCCCATTGTATCTTTATTATATCTGTGTGCGAGCCAACTTGGGATTTGTTCGGATATACAGGGATTTTCCGGAATCTGTAATGATACACTTTACTGTATTGTTAATATAGACACAACAAATTTAAAGTATCGGACATACCATACTGTAGATTATACCATAGACATAGGAAAAAAAAATCATTTTTTTGCTAGCTCTATGGATTATACCGTACAAATATTTCAGCAACGCGGACTTCGATTTGCAGTCTTCTACATTTCAGAGTTAAAAAGAAAAAAAACTATATTAATAAGTAAAATGTTGACAAAATATACCTAAGTACTACTAAGTTATACCTTTAATAAAACTTTATTATAATCGCTTGAGAACAGGGAATCTAATCCGAATTGCCTAATATCTTTTCCTGGCTCATTTGATCGGATCGGAACCTTCCTGAACTATCAAGAAAGGTCATTAAGTCAGGAATGATTGCACATTTCTCATTTCCTTTCGAGAAGTCGGGTTATCAACAAATGATCTTCATAAATCTGTGCTAATCTCACGCTAATCTTAGGGTCCCATATCTTTGTTAATCCGGACGCTAAAAAAAGGGGTGCTGTAATCTAATGTATGTCTGTCGGCAGATCGTATGTTAGATTTATCTATGTAGGAATTTATCTAATTCTAAATACTAACATGGGCCCGGACTTTGTTCCTATGGGAATTTCGGGAAATCCTCAAAGTCAAAGTCAAAGTAATTTTTTTTTATTGAAACTTGGCCTTCAAAGAAGGCTCTTTTTCACGTCGATAACTAATTATTTAATCATAATATATTATGTCTCAAAGCTACAAACTACTAGCATTTCGGAAGGACCACTGCTGAGAAGAAATGCCGAAAGAAAAAAGAAACTCATGAAACAGTCTTGGTCGCCTAGCATGCCTCTCTTCATGCCAAATTTCAGTGTCCTACGCCCAATAGGTATAGTTTTGACTGTGCGTTGTCAGTCACTCGGTCAGTAACGGAAGATTTTGTTAAATGTAAATATATAAGTAGGTAGTATCTTTAGTATCCCATAACTATAAAATAAAAAAATAAAAAATTCAAATTGTCTTTATTTCATCAAAAAGATTCTTCATTACAGGAAATAGAGTTTGAAATCTCCTTTTAGGCAAAACAATGCCTGTATTAGGATATTTTGCTCTTCCACAACAATAAAATTCTTCAAATAATACAACAAATTAATTAATTACATTTAAAGTTATAGTTACATAGAAAGTTAGAAATATATATTAAAATTAAAATAATTTATAAAATTTTATTCCATTATTCTGAGTCAACGAGATTTATTCTGAGTCTTTGGGCAATGGGGCTAACTTGTGTGATTTTTTCCTATATTAATTTATGTATTACGATATATGTGCAAATATGTTTTTAATTTTTTACACGACTGACCAAAAAAAAAAGTGTTATGTTTTCAGGGTTCATGTATGTAAGTTTCTTTATTCCACCATAAGTCCTAAACGGCTGAACAGATTTTCATGTGAGAGGTATTTTTAGATTCCTTGCATTCCTCCAAGTGACAAAGGCTATGTGAGTTGTCAGCCGTGTTTTTTATTTTTACACGACTAACCAAAAAAGGAGTGTTATGTTTTCAGGGTTCATGTATGTATGTAAGTATGTATGTATGTAAGTTTCTTTATTCCACCATAAGTCCTAAACGGCTTAACAGATTTTGATGTGAGAGGTATTTTTAGATTTCTTGCATTCCCCCGAGTGACATAGGCTATATGACGTCACCATAAAAACAAAATGGCGGATTATATATGCGATAAATAGCAGACCAAAAAAATAAAATTTGATCAATCTTATCGAGTGGGGTATCAAATTGAAGGGCTTTAAAAGGCAATTTCAAAAATGTATATAACTTATATGTTTGTATGTACTTTTTGAGTAAAAACTAGTCAGTCGTGTTTTTTATTTTTAATTACTAGCTTGTTTTTTTTTTGCGTTAGTGTCTTTAACCTTACTGAACACGACAATCACCTATTAATACTATAACACATGTATAGTGATGTCATAGCTGGCAACGTATGATTAATCAATCAATGTGAAGACAGAGCTCTAAATTGGTTCAGTGAATCGCATTGGGGCCAATTGCATTAGTGCGTTAGTGCGCCCTTCCAAGGACGCCTGCTCGTTTGCATCTATTATTTGGGTTAGTTTAGTGTATCATTGTCACGCGAAGTCTATTTTGCAAAGGAACTGCCATTAATCAAAAAGATACAGATATAAGTAGTATCATATCTTACGGGGTAGAGCTAAGAGTTGTGAGACTTGAAGGTCACACTTAGTTGCTTAGTGGCTTATTTAGTAGAATGGAGATTCAGATAAAGTGACACGACAAGAATCCCCAGTTTTAAAATTGATTGGCTTAAACTTGATTGCCAAAGAATAAAATTAACTAGCCTGGACTTTGTTCCTGTGGAAATTTCGGGAAATCCTCTCTTAGTACTCCCCTAAACTCCCTAAGGAACCTACATGCCAAATTTCAGCTTCCTACGTAAACTCCATTTATTCTTACCAGTCCTATCATGTAAACAATCTTCACAGTACTTTTATTAATTTTGTTGAAAATTAATCAAATATTAGTTCAAACCTAAACATTCTAAAGTAAAACATTTATTAAAAATAAAAAAAATAAATAAATAAAATAAAAATATTAACCACGAAAGTATTTTCCTAAAAAGTCTATTTTAATTTATATTGTTGTAAAATCATAAAAAGACATGGTAAGATTGTTTATAACATATTTGCTCGTAAAGTGTCACTTATTTCACCAATTTCAATATTGTATTGTATCTCATTACGCACTTGTGCGTTACTGTAAAGTAAAACGCACGCTCCGTCTAAAAACAAACGATACTTTTTTTAAATCTTAGCAAAGAGTTTTTATGTCAGAAAAGTGGTCAACATTTTATGAATAAAATTAACTTTAGGAGATAAAATAAATAAAAAATTAATTCTTTAAATTAATTTTGACAATAAATTACAACCATCTGTAAAAAAAAATATTAATTTACTTTATTAGTAATACTGGCTGTTTTTTGTGCATTAATACACATACATAATTGTTGCACATAATTGTTTTTGTGCCTTAAAAAAAAGCGCTGATGCGCGCGCATCGCTAATTTGTGAACAACTAAAATTATACCGCGCGCTTTTTCTTTGATATTGTCGTTTTCCAAGATTTATTTAAATATTTCCTCGCAAATATGTTATAAAACGTCGTATGACATACGTGCGCTTTGAAAATTACAGCCCCTGCCTTTCTTGTAGCCCGAGCCGTAGGCGAGGGCTAGCAATATCGCCTCGGCTGTAATTTTCAACTTACCGCACTTATATCACAATGTAAGAATAAATGGAGTTTAGTTATGCCGTGCGTTGTCTGTCAGTCACTCAGTCAGTAGGAAGAAGCCTTCTTCCTACTAGGTACCTAATATTATAAATGCGAAAGTATGGATGTAAGTTTGTAAGGATGTTTGTTACTCTCTCACGCAAATTCTATTGGACAGATTTCGATGAAATTTGCTATACTGGTAGAAAAATACCGGGAAAAGCACATAGGGCACTTTTTATCCTGAAATTCCGACGGGGACGAAGCCCGGGGCGCGGCTAGTTTAATATATATTGTTGATTGATAAAAATAAATTAATAAATATAACTCACCGTGACGCAGTCCCGTACACACTGCAGCAAGATTCCGTACATGTCCGGTCGACGTCACAGTGTGGTGTGAGGAGTCCTTGGAAGGGACCCATCTCGCACATACCGCCTAATAAAGCGCTTTTCTTTATTAAGACTATGTTACACTGTACCACAGAATTAATATAAGTACTACGTAACTGTACTGCAATACCTTTGTATGTTGTTTGTTAGTTATATCTACGTGAAAGGTATTTTTTTAGGTACAGTCACAGTCAATGACATGTAGGTACCTATCTATACATACATTCACATTCTCTTTCCATGTTATTTAGTTTAAATGTTATTGCCCGTGACTGTACGCCTCGATCGGACGCATATCGAGTATCAGAGAGACCGTAGAAAATAATTATGATATAGGGTTTTTCAACAAAGTTTCAACAAGAAAGAATCGACATCCATTTGCCAGATATTATTTTGAATTCATAATTGCCAAACTTTTCTCTTCGTATTACATTAAATTTGAATCATCGTCATCTAAATTCTTTGTTATATTTTGTTTTAGAAAACAAAGTTCTTGTTGAAAAACCCTATACTTACTTATATTTTACGGTCTCGTTGTGCTGCCTTTATCTATCTAAAACCTAAATTTGTAGGTACTTATACGAAACATGTAAGAGTACATATTATACGTTTTTACCAAGTGTGTTGGGGTGTTTAGCAATCGCCCAACAATTGAGTGATAGAGGGCGGCCGCCCTTCGCTTACAAGTGCTTTTACGTAATTAATTAATTTAGTTGACAGCGACGGCTTTGCCACTATCGCTAAAAGTTTCTTAATAGATATTGCTTCAATCGGTAACGACAACAGACTATAAATAGCCCTCCAATATTTACCCACTTCTTTATAAAGACGAATTACCTTGGTTTTTAAAGGATCTACCTATTTAAGACTCTATACCATTATCGTCAGAAATTCACAAGCGGTGGTGGGGTGGCTTAGATGGCTAGGAGATCGACCTACGTCTGAAAAGCAGCACAGTTTACTAATCCCAGAATTTGTAGCTCCTTTTTTTATAACATAGGGCGGCAAACGAGCAAGCGGGTCACCTGATGGTAAGCGATCACTGCTGCCCATAGACTACTGCAACACCAGGGCAGGGCTATCACAAGAGTGTTGCCGGCCTTTTAAGAAGATGTAGACTCGTTGTTTGATATTTTGCATTGATTGTAAAATTCAATTTATTCTTACCAGTCCTATCATATAAGCAATCTTACTATGTCTTTTTATGATTTTACAACAATATAAATTAAAATAGACTTTTTAGGAAATTACTTTCGTGGTTAATAAGTGTTTTACTTTAGAATGTTTAGGTTTGAACTAATATTTGATTTATTTTCAACAAAATTAAAAAAAAGTACTGTGAAGATTGTTTACATGATAGGACTGGTAAGAATAAATGGAGTTTATGTAACTAAGTATGAATATTCACTCAAATTTTGCAACGAGTTGAAATTTTACACGTGGGTTCAGTTTCGATGGTAATGATAGCATAACCTGAGCGTGCATATACTAGAATAGCGCAAAGGGTACGTTTTATCCCGAAATTCCCAATAAGTGAAGCCCCAGGGCGCCGCTAGATTAAAAAATAAAATTGTCGTCAACGCCGCCACCCGCCAACGACCGCGCGTGCGCATATTGACCCGCACAATTAAAAAGTGGTCATTTACTTTAAGAATTGGTGCGTTATGATGCCGATCGCTATACCACATTAGATCGCGGCCTAAATATTGGCTGAAAATGGGCTGCTCAACCTTTTGGGGCTGCGGCCCGTAGGGAAAAAGTTTTGACGATGAAGGTTTTGAAAATGATAGTTATTCTTGCAGAAGAGTTAGAAAAGTTGTTAGGTAGATATCAGTAATTCTTAAAGATTTTTTTTCATAAATGTATTTTAAGCTAAGGGGCTTACTTTATCCCAAATTAACCACTGGAGCCAGCCTGCAGAGCCAGTTAATAAAATAAATAAAATCTCATTTTCGTTCAATTTATTTCGCGTTTAGTTCCTTGACAATAGAGCCCTGGCATAGAAAAAAAATACATGGCTCTGGCTTGTTGCCGAGAAGCGAAGGAGGGAGGTTATATAATTGTGACGATTATAAGTGCTATTTTTAAGCCTATATGAATAAAAATAATTGGCTTTGACTTTGACTTTAATCTCAAAACCGTCGAGCTCCTTCATTAAATTTATTTCTTGACGACATAGAAAATCTGAAAATAGTAGAGCGCGTATTTATTTTTTATATGAAACACAAATTGCGAGCCGGGGCCGGTCTCGTGGGAAATTAGAGAAAAAATACCCTGTGTGTTTCTTTCTATCTGTGTACCTACCAAATTAAATCAAAATCCGTCTAGTAGTTTTGCCGTGAAAGAATAACAAATATCCTAGGAAACATCCATCCCAATTTTTACTTTTGTTATTTTATCTCCATCTTTATGTTTTGAACATTTAGTTTATTCGAAAAAAAAATAAAATCACCGAAATGATCAACCGAATTACAGCAAGTAAAGATATCGACGAAAATACTATGTATTAGAACATTGTCGGGTTCATGTCCGAAGTATACATCAGTAGAGGTAGAGCTATTGTTATAGAAATAACTTTATTGCACAAAAAAATAAATACAATATTGGGCTTCTATAGAGATTTTTTTATCAGTTTTTATATTATAAAATATTGCAGTTGATTTGACAGCCCCTGCGTTCCTAGACTGCGGGGTCGGCGCACACGCATATTTAATGGTATCCCGCGGGGACCGCGCGCATTCGTGGCGGCACGGGCGGCCGCACCCCAGCACCCGCACGCAGGTTAGTTCACCACTACACCACCAGCAGTTTTTTAACCCTTTCCTTAAATTTCATCCCCTAGGGGGTCCTAAGGGATGGAATTTTTAATCATCATCTCGAGTCGAAGTGGCCAAAATAGATTTTCTTTGACCAATATTTGGCCACTTCGACCACCATCATCATTGAGATCTTTCAAGGTGTAGGAGGAAGGGTAGTTGGGGCATGTGAAAAGATGAGCCATAGATTGGAACGTATGAGCGAATTTTTGATATTCCCAATATATGCAAAATTTCAAGTTTGTAATTCATCTCCAGACTCAACAGCCTCCTTGAATCTCTGGGGTTCATCGACATCACCCGTATGAGTGAATATTTGCATCATCGTATTTAATTTATCCTCATAAGCTGCTGCTAAAGCATTCCATGCTTCCTTAGCACTCTTACATATCCTGACTTGTGTAATAGCCGGACCATGTAAGGTCAGACATATTTTAGCCAAAGCAATCTCAATATGCAAAATTTCAAATATCTGCGTTCAGCTGTTTCAGGTCTTTACGTGTCAGTCAGATATGAAAAATAATAGATACACTGTCAGACAGACCGTTCACAGTCTTTATTCTTCGCTTTTTTTAAAAACACGATTAATATGTGTTTTTCTGTACAGTCAGATACAGAGCAACCTGACCCTTTGAGATTAGGATTGCTCTATATATGGCTGTACTTAAGAAGCCGTGAACTACTTATTCAAGTATACTTACTTACTTACTTACTTCGATGGCTGGACGACCCAAAGAGGATCTTGGCCTCCGATACTAAAATTTTTTAATTCAAGTATGGTTTTTCATATTCTAATCTCAAACGTATTAATTTATCCGAATGCTCATTATCTGATCATTAACCGATAGCTTTATAAAAATTCAATCAAATCACGGAGTGCTGTGAAACATGGGACGATATTTTAAACTAACTAACGGACGATATTTTAAACTAACTAACTAACGAAGAAAAGAACCTTATTTCGATAAGGTTCTTTTCTTCGTTAGGATATTTCTTTAGTTACTCCTATCAATTCGAAATAACTTTAGATTCTAAGCAGTTTAAGATGCGATTTTAAGATAAACCTTAAGCATTAAGCAATACAACCGTGGAAACTGTACTTATAAAATGAGAAAGTCGCGCCTAGTGATGTGCCGTTTCTGAAATTTTCAAAGAAACAGCGAAAAGTTTGGAAGTTTCTCGAGAACGGAAATTTTTCCTAAAAAGCGGAGAAATTTCTGAAAATTTTCGGAAATTTTCAAAGGAAGAAATTTTCGGGAACAGGAAATTTCTCGGCGGACATCGCTAGTCACGCCACGCTGTTATTACTAGGCAAATTTATTTATAGCCACGTGCAAACTCATACAAATTTAATCCATACATAGCATACTATAAAACAGTCCAATGTTTACATTTAAGCTTCAAACCGACCACTATTTCTACCGATTATTTTTTTTTGTAAAGTTATTATTCCATATAAAACCACTGCGTTCTACTCTTTTAAGGCAAAGATCTTTTTTGTAAAACATAGGTCTTACAACTATGTAGTGTATCATTATGTACCTACTCTTTAAGGGACATACAATAATTACATTTTATTACTTACTAGCTTTCGCCCGCGGCTTTGCCCGCGTGAATTTCCCACGGGAACAGTGCTTTTTCCCGGGATGAAAGATGTCCTTCTCCGTACTTCCAGCTATATGTATGCGAAATTTCAGGAAGATTGGTTCAGTAGATAAAGCGTGAAGAGGTAACAAATAAATAAACAAACCAACAAACAAACAAACAAACAAACAAACAAACTCACTTTCGCATTTATAATATTAGTTAGTTAGGATCTATATATTCACCCCACCATTTTTTATTCCTTCACATCACAGGGGAAGAGTTGAACACTATAAATCACTTTACGAACTTCATCTTTCTTTTAATTAAATCACAGTTAAAGTTGTCAAGCAGTTAATGAAGTCGCGTTAAAAACAACATCGTTGTCATGCCTAGCCTATTAATAACAATAACGCATCATATTAAGTGTCATAACGCATACCAATTCTGTGTTGCCGAAATCTGAAAGCGAAAGTGGCCAATGACCTAATAGATCATTGACAATTGGCCAAATCAATATTGATGGAGTCAGTTACACTAGAATTAATATTAGTGACTTTGAAAATACCGACACCAGTTTCATTTAATCACACAAACGAAAAGAAGTGTTTTTTTGGATACTTATATGAAATTAATGAAAGTGAAATTTAAACTGATTGAGGTCTCAGTATTGAAGGAAGATGCTTAATGCAACTAAGTTGCATATGAAAAATTTATCAGTCCATCGTTCAAACACATTTCAGGCCAGTGTCTTGTAAACCAATTTGGTTCATTCACACTCGATGCATCGTTGCTAAAATTAATTATTACGGCCGTCAATTGATCCTGTCAGCTCTATACAGACAGATGTTCTGGTGCCTTGCACTATATCATAGAGTCTCTAGATGTTGTCCTGCAAAATATTGACGTCATTGGTTTTATAATTTCTGAAAATGGCCCTGTGTTTATAGTCCTAGCATTATTTGGGTTTATATCGGCAACTGTAACTGCTAAGAATATAATTGCACATTAGAGTTAGATGATAGAGTTAGATATCGTCTTAACAGTAGTTGGTTTGTTAGTCCGGTTGACCGAACTTTGGATTCTACTTGAAACTTATACAGTTACCTATATCCAATATATAAAAACCTTCTGTATTGATGCATAAAAGCATAAGATTAGTCATAGTCATAGGTCGTTGAGCCCGAGGGCTCATCGTGCGTTTACTTACTAAATCTATGCATAGTAACTAATCTTCTAATACAATTTCGACAAAATAACATTCTACTTAATAGTAGATACATATTGAATGAAATCTGCATTCAAATCAAATCAAATCATTTATTTGCAATAAATAGGGTTACAAAAGCTGTTACAGATAGATTGTCCTTATACCTATTTAACTATAATTAGCATGCAAATTTTAAATAATAATTATCAAATTTAATACAATACAATTATAATACAATACAATTTAATACATGTCAAGTTTTAATATTCTAATTAATGTCAACATTTCGCAACAACATTTGTCAACATTACGATTAAGGATACTCAAATTATAAAAAACCAATAACCTAAAAATTATTATTTCTCCATGAGTGGACTGATTCATCTACATAGTTACAATGCGCGTGATTGCATCGTCCAGTAAGGTCACTAGGACATCATACATTGCTCCTGACATCTTTAGACGATTGAGAAATTATACGCGACCCCATTAGACGCCATGCCTGCATAGCTGGACTCATTTGCGTCTGGTTTATTACTATGCATTAATTGACATTATCACCACACATACCATCAAATGTAGGATTTTCATGTAGATGAGTTCATGCTGCGAGAAATTTAAATTTCGGAATTAGAAATATTTTGCGATTGATCTTCTGTCTGTTGTTCAATTGCATCGAGGAGTATCCAACATCTATCATCTGATTTCAAGTACCAAATCGCGTTCGCTCTTCGGTTCCTATTTAGATTTTGTGAAATCTATACTACTATTTTATATACTGCTGGAGAGGTTGGTTGATCATATGTTTGTTTATTTGATGCGTTAATCTCTGGAACACCAGTCCGATTTGAAAAATTATTTCTGAAGAAATTCCGAAATTCTTACAGAAACGAACTACATGATATAGCTAGAAGTTAATATCAGTTTGATCATTGGTTCAATATGTTTTTGGTGTATTCCTCTCTTTCTCTTTCCCAGGCGGTATGTGGTGGTACGCGAAGGCCGCATGCGTGGCGCTGCTGGTGCTCCCGGCTGCCTCCAAGGAGCTGGAAGGGGATCCGGGGGTAGACCTGGAGCTGCCTCAAGCCCAGGAACCAGATCTCATCAACTACGACGATTATAACCCTACCGAATTCGATGAGGACGATAATGGTAAGACTATTACACCCATGAAAGTAATAAAGACTACCAGATAATATGCTTTAACCTAACCTAGCTAGCTATAGCCATAGACCAAGAGTCATAGAAGAAGGAGAGAGAGGCCCTTGCCCAGCACTGGGATACAAATGGCTAAATAAATAATACTAATACATATAGCACCTTCTTGGTAGTTTCATTTGTACGCCACATTTTATTTATTTATTATCAAAACTAATTCATAAAGTTCTATATTCTCTTATCGAGGCTGTTACAAGGTGGACTGACAGGAACTGTGACTGAATTTCCACGCCTATAAATGTACACAAATCTAATTAAATTATGTTTTTCTTACAGCCGTGTTAGATTTTACTGCTCACCAAAGAGGACAATCACAATTGACAGGTACGTAATGATGAGGATACAGTTAAATATTGTTTGTATCACAATGATAAACCAATAAGTATTATTTTTAAATAACCTTTAATTTTCAGGTCCCGCGACACGGAGACCACCACCTGTGCCCTCAACCCGAGGTACAATTGATTGACAAATTCTTTATTGCAATGGCTAAATATTGTGATGCTAAACGAAGATGAATTTCACCAAGAGCAGAATTTTAATTCTTACCTATATTATCGATTGAATAATATTTATTGCAAATCTTGGGTAGGATTTTAAAATTTTATTGGTTTTCAGCGCCATTGCCCCGGCCGTTACCGAGATGTATCGACATCGGCCGCTCGTGGGCCGAGGGCGAGCGCTGGAAGAGAGACAACTGTACCCTCTGCCAGTGCTTCACTGGGCGAGTCAATTGCACCACTCTCAAGGAGTGCCTCATACGTGAGTATAACTCTCTCTCTCTCATCTGAGAGTTTTCCCGTTTGCATCCTCAGCGTACGCGACGGGACCGCTTTCCTACTTACATGCACCGTCTATTTTTTCTTCTCCACTTTGTACGATTCGATCTTTGGCATCCTTGTTTATAAGACCATATCCTCCTTGACGATATAAGAAACGTGAGTATTGCAGATCCAGTTTTTTTGGTTCATCTTCGTTGTAAATATCAACCTACTCTTCGTATTGACAATTACTAATATCTCCAGCCCTCTACCAATAGAACTTATTTGCTATCACTACTGCTACTATTGCTACTGATGATGGCTGTTGTCAAATGTCTTTAGCCGATGCTTTTTACCGTAAATTTATTGCGAAAATCAGTACCTATAATGTTCAAATTAGCAAACAGGCCACCATAATCGCCTACCATCAGATGAAAAATATTCTTAATCAGCAATAGGTATAGCTCAAATTAATAAAATAATAATGTAGGTATCAAATAAAAAAAATATTTAGTAGCTTTACATTTTTTAGCCCAACGAGCAGAACGGCCAGCAATCAGCGTCAGCGGTACCAACCCATCGACAACGACTCCAGTTCGAGGAGTGTCCGGTCCCCCGGGAGACGAGGGGCCGCTGGGACCCCCTGGCGCCCCCGGGGTTAACGGCATCCCTGGCGCGCCTGGTATTCCTGGGCCATCAGGGCCCATGCCTGATGTGAGCACTTTCATAGTCTCATTTAAAAAATAAAAATAAAAATAACTTTATTGCCTCTACCAGAAGGATGCAATGCGTACTGTCATAACACCAAAGAAGTCCGACACTCTCGCCTCGGCGCACATGCTCGACGCACTTCAGTAGCGGAGCAGTCGCATGAGTGTGCGAAATGCGTCATTATATTGCATCCTCATGGATTTATACGCATTTTGCGTACAGTCCGATTAGAATCTAAACTTGGGTTGGGCTGTAACAACTATACTCTGGTCTCTATATTTTAAATGTATATATATTTAGATGTAGTGAAGTTAGTTTCGAATGGTTTGAAATGGTTTTAAATGACAAGCTGACAACTTAACAAAAATAACAAAAACCGATAGAATTTAAATTGCATAGTATTTTCACAAACCCCCCACGGATAAAATCCTTGGGGGAGGCCGTTGTCCAGCAGTGGACGTCTTTAGGCTGAGAGAGAGTATTTTCACAAACTTTTTAATATGTATGTTATTTTTTAGCTCGAATTTTGTAAGCTTCGAGTTGAATTACTATTTAGGTATATTTCTAGAGCTTGATTAGAATTTTATCCTTGTCCTTTTATAGCACTCCTTAATTTATGTTTTCATTACTCATACTCTGAAAGTAAGTCTGAAGTTGCCTGAGGAGCGTGGAGAAAGTAATACTTTTCAGCCCTAGGGAGAATCGTTTTCAACTGACAGCTGTCAAATTATTTTAAAAAAAACTAGTTCTATTTTCACGTTATTCTATTGAACCATATTCCAACTTCCTATACAGCAATTCAACATATTATGTAAAATTGAAATAACATGAAGTTAAAGAATATATTTTTTTATAATTTTTTTATAATATAGATTTTTTTATAATTTTTTATAATATAGATTTTTTTTATCATTTTTTCAATAATGGAACCAAATGAAAATAATCTAATAACTAACAGTTGGTCGGCCACAGAAAAAAAAAATATGCTGGAAGCTATAAAGCCGTAATCTGATCATTTTTTTTTCAAGTTTAGAGTTTTGTTTATGCTTCCGTATAATTTACTCATCATTTCTTTAGCTAATTTATGTTTTTATTTTTACTTTCCTTGTATTCGTAATGAAAAGCACAGTGTTTACCTCGGGTGAAAGACTTTTTTAAGTCCCTCGAACTATTACGCCAAACCCCGTCTCGGGACTTAAAAAAGTTACTTTCACCCACTCGTTAACAATGTACTATTGTTTCTCAGGTGACCGCAATACAGGCATATTTGGCACAAATGGCAGCTTCAGCCGGTGGCGGCGACAAGGGACCCACTATCGACCCCTACCCGTTCATGCAAGCGTCGGTTGGCCAGCCAGGCATTCGAGGCATTCAAGGTAAAGAATTGGCTCTGTTCAATTATATTTATGTTTTAATTAGAAACTGTTAGGCAGTTGATGTATTGTTTTATGTGAGGGTGTCGCAATTAAATCAATGTCTTGCTCATCTGCTTTTTTTTTAAATGGTGGTAGCAGTGGGATATAGGTATCTTTTCTGATTTATATTCTGACAAATTGCTTTAACTCTGTGTTTTTTGGGACATGAGATATTTTTATGGGACCATCGCCTAATCTGCAAATATTTTGGCAGCAGTGCGGATATGTTTTTCCTGATTTATCTTTTATTGTCCTAGGTCCGCAAGGGCCGCCCGGGCCGCAAGGTTTTCTGGGCCCTCGTGGGGAGCCAGGCGAGCCAGGACTGCCGGGACCATTGGGACCGCCAGGGGAAAGGGGACCGCCAGGCCTACCAGGAAAGGACGTACGTTAGAACATATTCCAGTTTATTAAGGAGCTCGATGCCAGTGCTGTGTGTGTATTCCACTCAGATTTGGTTTGTTGCCATAAGTGGCAGAAGTTTTATGAGATAGAAAGTAAAGCTATTTATTTTGTACCACAGAATTAACACACAGCATGCATGTACCATATTGATTTCCGCTCAGCATATGTCACGGTGTCAACCATGATGCTGATCTTCCGCGGGAACCATAAGCTCCAATTAAAACCTACTATTTGATAGACAAAGCTTACTAATCCATGATCTAAAAGACGTTCTCCGTGGTCTAACGATCATCACGGCCGTCACACCGGAGGCCCCGGGTTCGATCCCTGGTCGGGTCAAGATGGAAAATGATTTTTTTTAGATTGACCTGGGTCGTGGATGTTTATTTATATATGTGTCTGTTATAAAATATAGTATCGTTGAGTTATAGTATCCCATAATACAAGTCTCGAACGTACTTTGGGGCTAACTTAATCTGTGTGATTTGTCCGCATATATTTGTTTATTTACTAATTATTATTTCAGGGCTCACCAGGAGAGGACGGTGAACCCGGTCCAGTAGGTGCAGCCGGGCAGCCAGGAGCCCGGGGAGCGCCGGGGATGCCTGGGATACAGGGGCTGAAAGGTCACCGTGGGTTTGACGGCAAGGACGGGGTCAAGGGCGAACAAGGACCAGCAGGCGAAAAGGGTCCCACTGGCCTTTCGGGGCCTATGGGGCCTACGGGACCTGTGGTAAGAATGTTCTAATGGATTAACAATAGTAAATTGACAATAAGGAAATATGAAGCAAATCTTGATTTCGCAGTCAATTACAATGCTTTATTTACCATTACTTACTTACATTACTTACTTAACTTTGGCACCTTCCCTTGACTCCTTTAAAAATCGTGTTGCAAAATCCTTTTCCTTATCCTGACTTTCTATTTGTTTCTTTTTTGGTTTTCCCCTTTTCCTCTTTTCTAATTGTGTATTATTGAGCTTTACTTTCATTACTCTTTCTATCTTAGTTTAATAGTAGTATATATATATTAATTTCTATAAAATGTATGTATTGTATTGATTGTTTGCACAGCCTCTGCCCTTTGTGTTATTATATATATTTTTTCGTACCGGTTGACTGGAAGAGATCCCTTCATGGGATAAGTCCGCCGTTGCCATTTTCTGGATTTGTAATTAGTATCTATTGTATTTATGTTATTGTGCAATAAAGTTATTACAAACAAACAAACAAACAAACAAACTTAATATGAACCGACTTGTAGTTGTTAACGTGCCGTTAAATTGTATATGGAGATGATGGGCATCACCCCTGATATGGTGCACAATAGAAGAGAATGGCGCAAAAAGATTAGGAGAGCAGATCCCAAATGATATGGGAAATGACTTGGACTGATATTACTTCTACTACTCTTTACATATTTGGTTCAACTCGAGGAGGACACTTAATTTACATACATTTTTAAGTTAAGGTCTTATAAAAAAGTTCTGATTCACTAGGGTCCAGTGGGTGCGCGGGGTGAACGCGGTCGTGAAGGACCCGCGGGGCCGCCGGGCATGCGTGGAGCTGACGGACCCCAAGGAGCCCCAGGGTTGATGGTTTGTTGTTTTTATTATTCATGCAAGATGAAAATCTAACTCTGCCTTTTGCATTATTTATATTGGTTATTTATTAGGCAAATAATTATTTTATTAATTTTTTTGTTTTCTTCGTCAGACCAAACATATGTTATTTACTGCTTCAGGGCAACGTCGGCAAAACAGGTGCGCCTGGTTTCCCCGGCACACCAGGTATGAAAGGCGATCAAGGTGCTATTGGACCTAAAGGCAGTCAAGGCGTACAAGGACCTAGGGGCGAATCAGGCAGACCGGGACAGCCAGGTGAAGTGGGCACCCCTGGTTTACCTGGACGAGATGGGGTCAATGGAGAAAAGGGAGTCCAAGGATCACAAGGCCCTTCTGGACCGCAAGGATTTCCTGGACCCAGAGGCACGCCAGGAGTGGCCGGGGAACCTGGAACACCTGGCGCCAAAGGAATTCCTGTAAGTTGATTTTTTGTATAGCAAATCTAAAGAACAATGAGATTTTAAGTTAGTACCATGTTCTAGTCGTATTAGATTTTATTTTATTGACCAAAATATAGAGGTCTATTCTCATACAATTAGTTATACCAATAGTGTACTTTTTTTTTTAGGGACAACCTGGTGAAAGAGGATTAAAGGGTGATTCAGGTCCGAGAGGAGAGTCTGGTGCACCAGGTCCTAGAGGATTACCTGGCACGGTTGGACCTGAGGGCAAACGTGGGAAACGTGGGCTCAGAGGGCCTGCTGGCAACGTTGGGCCTCAAGGCGAAAGGGGTCAACAGGGAATGAGAGGATTGCCTGGGGCTGATGGGCCAATTGGTGCCAAAGGTCAACCTGGAGAGAGAGGTAGCGTAGGCTTGCCTGGGCTTAAGGGTAGTTCTGGAGATCCCGGAAGAGCTGGACCGCAAGGTAATTCTTAACCAAATATCGTTTATTTTGCATTACTTTTATGATGTAATAAATCCTATGAAAATTGCAATAAGTACATCTAATGTATCCATGGCATCATTAATATCGTTTTGTAGATACTTACTATTGTGGACATATCTTGGAATAAATGTTTGTGTTAAAAGGTTCCCCTGGACCTAGAGGCGCTATCGGAAGACCAGGTGTTTCTGGAAAAACAGGACCGCAAGGAGAAAGGGGAATCCCTGGCGCTGACGGCAGGCCTGGAGAGCAGGGCCCTCAAGGCTTACAGGGACCGCCTGGTTTGATGGGGAGGCCTGGGGAAAGAGGACTTCAGGTATTAATACAAAATTTGAGATCATCAATAAAATTGCTGAATGTGATTATTTTTTGATAGATTCCTCCCTCTTATACAGGGGTTACTGATAATTAGATGCTATCCTCTCAGGGGGTTGGTAGGTACTGATATTTTGAATTTATTTGACCATATAATATGTTTTTATTTTATTTATTTACAATTTATTTATTATATCTATCATGACAGCTTACTTACACCAATGCGATGTTATCCAAAAGTGAACCATTATCATAATATTTGGTTCCTCCCTCAAATATTATTACTTCAATCAATGGTTAAAACTATATCCCTCGATCTAGTGTAAAATTAATTCTTCTATTTAACGGGAAATAAAATTCTATTTTTTAAATACATCTGATTTTTTGAATAGGGAGAACCCGGCAAAGACGGAGAGACAGGCCAAGCTGGGCCGCAAGGACCCAAGGGCGACGCCGGCAGGGATGGAAGCCCTGGGACACAGGGTCCGCAAGGCCCGATCGGTGCGGCTGGTGAGAGAGGCCCCACTGGGCCAGCGGGGCCTACTGGTTTCCCTGTGAGTAAAATATTTTATTTTATTTTGCAATAAATAGATAGGCACTGATTACAATGTTGTTGGGCAAAATGTATCTTATTTATCTCTTGAATGCGCTTTTATAAAAGTTACAATAATCAGAATTTAGAACATACTTACCATAAAGTTAGTGCAATAAAAAATACATAACCTTAAGTAACGACAACGACTATTATGGGCATTGACTTTCCAATAGGTCTATTATCAATCTATTTACAATAGTTTCATGTGCTTTCCAATATTCTATAGGGCATGCCAGGTAGCGCTGGCTTACCAGGGTCCCCAGGCAAAGATGGCGAACCTGGGGTGGCCGGTCCGATCGGCCCGCCGGGACCCTCTGGACCCCATGGAGAACGGGGATTCACTGGCGAAAGGGGTCTACCGGGTCAACCTGGACCAGCAGGAGAGAAGGGTGAAACAGGAGCGCAAGGATCTGATGGACCTCCTGTAAGTTATTTTTACTAGTAGTGTATTTTTAATGTGAAGATCTTTTAATGTTTAGGATAGATTTGTGAAAAGAGACGGAAGTGTGTAAGCGCCCGCTATTTAATTTGACCAATAAGCGCGCTCGGTGATAGATCTCAGTTATTTTATGTGTGCGTTAGTACATAATATCTCGATGTTTTCTGTAAAGTATTTTTGTAAATCCCTATGAATTTATTTTCTATTTCTGTAAAAGGGGCCGGAAGGACAAAGAGGTAGTAAAGGCCATCCAGGACCAATGGGAGCTATGGGTCTACCTGGTCCCCGTGGTTTGACTGGACTTGCGGGAGAAAAGGGTGATAGAGGATCAGCTGGGCCTCCCGGGAGCGATGGGCCAACAGGTGAGAATGGTGATATTATAAGTTATTGAGGGATTATAATTAAACGGTCAAAATCTACATTTATAGTAACCATAGGCACTAAATCCATTTCAATTTGATAGAATAGAAACACTATTTTTTTATCAAAATTAATTAATTAAATTTTATGGACTTTTTTTTACGAAAAACCACTCTTCACAGGTCGTCAAGGCGAGCAAGGTCCACAAGGGCCAATCGGACCAGCGGGTCCACCTGGCGAGCCAGCTGAGCGGGGTGAACCGGGCTCCTCAGGTCTTCCTGGAGAATCTGGCGCTCCCGGGTCCCCTGGGGAACGCGGTCAACCTGGCCCGCAAGGGTCGTCAGGGTTGCCAGGCTCGCCAGGCTTGACAGGCATGCCAGGGCTCAAGGGAGACAGAGGATACGCTGGTGCTAAAGGACAACAAGGATCACCTGGCAACCCAGGTAAAAATTTATTTAATTTAATCTAATTCAATAATATTTTGATTCTCGGGGGACTACTATTTTTTTGATCAACCCTACTAATAAAATAACCCAGATGAAACTTGCGTGAGATTTTAGGTAAGACTCTCAGTAAATCTGTGAAAAACCCATCGGATTCACTTTTTTACGGGATGGGCTTACAAACAGATAATAATTCTAAAAAACATTTTGTCTGCTATTGGAGCTTCCTATAAAGTAAAGACCCCTCACCTCATACCTTTTTTTCTTAAATATTGTCGATGTACATAGACGTTTATATGCATAAATTTCAGCAGTAATGTGATTCATTGGTTTCTGCAATTCAAACGAGTTTCTTATCAAGTTTAGGGCTGATTTAGTTTTGATTGGCACTTGTTTCCTCATGTTTTTTAAATTCTCCCAGGATTACCAGGGGAACAAGGCTCGCGTGGTTTGCCTGGTTCGGTGGGTGCAAAGGGAGCCCGGGGTGAACAGGGGCACAAGGGGGAGACTGGACACGTGGGTCTTCCTGGGAGACCGGGAGATATTGGACCAGCGGTGAGTGATGGAAGTTGAGAAATTAATGAATGATGGAACATAAGTCTGTGGCGAGTCGATCGCCACCCGAAATCGCTCCGCTTATGTACATTGCGGCAAGCCTCAACATGATCACGCGCTGATTGCGTGGACACCGCGCCCATGACGACAGCCGCTGCTGCGCGCCGCCAGTCGCCCGAAACCACTGTGACACTACACACGTATCGCGCGCTCCGCGAATTGCCTACGCGTTCTTCTCGAACGATCTTTGTGTGCTACCTAATATCTATTTCTGTGACTTTTAGTGCCGTGCAATTAATATAGTACATGTAAATTTGCTAGTGCAATAAATTCTATCATCTTCTATCTTCTTTCACTTCGTGCCGCCTTCATCTTCATCATCATCATCTTTTCTTCATCTCTGCTGCTTACCTCTGCTTCACATCACTGCTGTTCTTGCTGCACTCCACTTCGACTGCTGCTTTGCTGTTGGGAAGTATAGAAACCTACCGGTAACGTACATTCCACACTGGTGACCCTCGACTTTGAACAAAGAAGAAACTTCTGTCTTCGCGCCTTCTGGATTATTCTACAGCTAGAAGATCCTACGAATTGCAGTACGAAGAATTATAGTGCATTAATAAAAATTCTAGATAGAATTATATTACCCACTTGCAGTTAGTAAAAAAGAGGTGTGGTCCTGTTCATAAGCGGTGAGCGATTTTTTATTTTTATCATGCCTGGGACAGAAAATGTGGTAAAAGTCGACGAAGTGTTACGAGTAGGTGTTCGAGTACCTCCATTTTGGCCAGAGGAACCTGCCCTTTGGTTCGCTCAGGTGGAAAGCCAATTTGTTCTGTCCAGAATAACTACAGATGAGACCAAGTTCTGTTATTTAGTAGCACAGTTGGATCACCAATATGCCGCTGAAGTTAAGGATGTGATTACTAACCCACCCGAGACAGACAAATATGTCAAACTTAAAACAGAGCTCATCAAGCGATTATCTGCATCGAAAGAGAAACGCATTAAACAATTAATAATGCACGAAGAGCTGGGCGATAGGAAGCCGTCACAGTTCCTGCGTTATCTAGAAGGTCTGGCAGGCCCATCAGTTCCAAGGGATTTTCTGTCTACGCTGTGGTCTAATCGGTTGCCGCAGTCTATTCAAACTGTAATTGCTTCACAGAGTGACCTTCCACTAGAAAAGTTAGCAGAATTAGCAGACAAAGTGTACGAGATTGCTCCCTCAACCCCTCAAGTGGCTAGCACGTCTACTGCAGCACCAGCGTCGTCATATGAAGACTTAGCTAAGCAAGTTTTTGAACTAACAAGGCAAGTAGCTAGTCTCACCTCACACCTGGAGAATAACGGCCGCTCACGCTCAAATACTCGCAGGTACAATCGCTCTCGTAGTCGTTCTAGGCCTAAACAACCACCACCTGACCACCCGCATTGCTTCTACCATTTCACCTATGGAGCAAAAGCGAAGAAATGCAAGAGTCCGTGCAGCTTCTCGGCGGAAAACTCCCAGGGCAGTCGGAAGTAGCGGCCTATGACTGCCCATCACCACCAACTACAGGCCGTCTTTTTGTCACCGACCGTGTTACGAAGATGCAATTCCTGGTAGATACTGGTTCCGACTTGAGTGTCTTCCCACGGTCTGCAGTCAAGACGCCCTGCACTCAGTCCAAATATGACCTCATCGCGGCGAATGGCAGTATTATTCATACCTACGGTCCCGCACAGCTGCATCTCAATCTTGGTCTTAGGCGTGTCTTCACTTGGAACTTCACCATAGCTGACGTGACGAAACCCATTATTGGCGTGGACCTTCTCTGCCATTACAATCTGGTGGTTGACTGCAGGAACCAGCGGTTAATTGATGGTACTACGACGCTTCACGTTGCTGCAATTTCGGAGATGGCAGGTAGTGACGACATTGCTTCTGTTAAAGCCGTCTCAGGTGAATCCGAATTTCACCACATCCTGAGAGAGTTCCCGGAGATAACACGGCCAGCTGGAGTGCATTCTCCTCCTAAGCACAACACACTGCACTTCATACGGACTACATCAGGACCTCCAGTGTCATGTAAGCCTCGACGTCTTGATCCAGCTCGATTACAAGTTGCCAAGAAGGAGTTCGAAGACATGCTCAACAGTGGCATCGCTCGTCGTTCTGAGAGCCCTTGGTCTTCAGCGCTGCACATGGTTCGCAAGAAGGACGACGGATGGAGACCGTGTGGGGACTATCGAGCTCTGAACGCTCGCACCATACCCGATCGTTACCCCATACGTCATATCCACGACTTCTCCCATCAACTTTCTGGCTGTACCGTCTTCTCCACCGTGGACTTAGTGAAGGCCTACCACCAGATCGCCGTAAACCCTGCTGATATCCCGAAAACAGCGATCACAACCCCTTTTGGTCTCTTTGAATTCCCCTTCATGACCTTTGGTCTGCGGAATGCTGCTCAGACATTCCAGCGATTCTTGGATGAAGTCATTTTAGGCCTTGACTTCTGTTATGGCTACGTGGACGACATTTTGATATTCTCCTCCTCCGCTGAGCAGCACCGCACCCACCTACGTCTATTATTCGAACGACTGAAGCAGTACGGCATCTTGGTCAACACTTCTAAATGCCATCTTGGACAGGAAGAGGTCACTTTCCTGGGATACTCTGTCTCAGCTGCTGGCACGAAACCCCTCGCGAGCAAAGTTCAAGCCATTCAGGAGTATAAGGTACCTAAGACTGTAAAAGAGCTTCGACGATTTTTGGGCATGCTGAACTTTTACCGTCGCTTCGTTCGCAACGCTGCTCAACTTCAAGCACCACTGCATGCAATCTTGTCGGGTCCGAAGGTGGAAGGGTTCGCACCCAGTCAACATGACGCCGGAACTTCTCAAAGCTTTTGAGGACTGTAAGGTTTCCTGTCAAATGCCACCTTACTTGCTCACCCAGACCCTTCTGCTGAGCTTGCTATAATGACGGACGCGTCAGACTTAGCCGTTGGAGCGGTTTTACAGCAACGGAAGGACAAGGAGTGGCAACCTTTGGCGTTTTCTCGCACAAGCTGACATCTTCGCAGAGAAAATACAGTCCCTACGATCGCGAGCTACTGGCTGTATATGAAGCTATAAAGTATTTTCGTCATATGGTCGAGGCGAGGACATTTGCAGTATTTACGGATCATAAGCCACTTACCTTTGCGTTTGCAACGAACAGGGATCAATGCTCACCTCGTCAGTTCAGGTATCTCGACTACATTAGCCAATTTACTACCGACTTACGCTACATACCTGGACCAGAAAACGTCGTTGCCGATGCACTCTCACGCTTGGACGAGATTAGCGTAGCCATCGATTACGAAGATCTTGCACGATCCCAGGAAGACGATCCTGAGCTGCAAGACCTACTGCGTCATGGATCCTCGCTGAACCTGAAAAAGATTAGAACCGGGAATTGTGACTCACCAATTTTCTGCGACACATCCGTGCAACCACCTCGACCATACATCACTCCAAGGTTCAGGAAGCAAGCTTTCAACATGGTGCACAACTGGAGTCACCCGGAAGCTCAGCTACTGTCCGACTGGTCGCGCAAAAATTTGTGTGGCCAGGGATACGGAAAGACTGTAGAGAGTGGTCAAGGCAATGTTTAAATTGTCAAAAGAGCAAAATCACCCGTCACACTCACTCTCCTCTTTCCTCGTTCCTAACCCCTTCCGCGAGGTTTTCCCATATCCACCTAGACCTCGTGGGCTCCCTTAACTCTGTCTTGCGGTTACAGATACTGCCTCACTGTCATCGATAGATTCACTCGATGGCCTGAGGTGATTCCTCTGCAAGACATCACAGCAGAGACCTGCGCAGCTGCCCTCGTGTCCGGCTGGATAGCCCGCTTCGGTTGTCCGCAGCGCGTCACCACTGACCGTGGTCGTCAGTTTGAGAGCCACCTTTTCAACGCTCTCACCACCTTGATCGGCGCGCGTCACCTGCGAACTACAGCATACCACCCAGCTGCGAACGGCATCATCGAACGTCTGCATCGTCAGCTCAAGGCAGCCTTAATGTGCCATGACTCTTCTCAGTGGACCGGAATCTCTTCCACTAGTGCTCCTCGGGATACGAAGTTCCTGGAAAGAAGACCTGCAAGCCAGCCCCGCCGAACTCGTATACGGCGAACCCCTTCAACTGCCTGGTCAGTTTCTTTCTCCCAACCTCGACTACACTACTTCTGACATTACTCAGTATGTCACACGACTTCGAGCCTATATGGCTAAGCTATCCCCAAAACCTACAACTTGGCATAGTTCAGCCCCATTCTACATACCTCGAGATCTACATTCCTCATCTCATGTCTTCCTTCGTCAAGACCATGTTCGTGCATCACTCGAACCACCCTATGCTGGCCCCTTTAAAGTCTTGGAGAAGAAGGAGAAGTATTTCACGATCGACACAAAGGGAAACCCAACAACGTGACCATCGACAGACTGAAACCCGCATATCTATTCCGAGAGGTACATGTTCCTGCTTCTAACATAACTTCAGATGAGGGACGTAAGGAAGAAGAAAGGAAAACACGCAGCGGTAGAAGAGTAAGGCTACCAGACTTTTATCGACCGTAGTCACGGTCTGGCCGGGGAGAGATGTGGCGAGTCGATCGCCACCCGAAATCGCTCCGCTTATGTACATTGCGGCAAGCCTCAACATGATCACGCGCTGATTGCGTGGACACCGCGCCCATGACGACAGCCGCTGCTGCGCGCCGCCAGTCGCCCGAAACCACTGTGACACTACACACGTATCGCGCGCTCCGCGAATTGCCTACGCGTTCTTCTCGAACGATCTTTGTGTGCTACCTAATATCTATTTCTGTGACTTTTAGTGCCGTGCAATTAATATAGTACATGTAAATTTGCTAGTGCAATAAATTCTATCATCTTCTATCTTCTTTCACTTCGTGCCGCCTTCATCTTCATCATCATCATCTTTTCTTCATCTCTGCTGCTTACCTCTGCTTCACATCACTGCTGTTCTTGCTGCACTCCACTTCGACTGCTGCTTTGCTGTTGGGAAGTATAGAAACCTACCGGTAACGTACATTCCACAAGTCTTTTCCATTATATCATTCTAGACGAAAGACGGACGTGTTTTGGGTATTGTGGGTTTATAATCGGCATTGTGGTATCGAATTAATTGACAGATCATCTTATTTCTGAGAGACAATTATTCTATTTTTATTTATTAAATTACTTAAGCCAATTTATAAGTATTATAAGTTTTATTAAACTCATAGGGTCCTCAAGGTAGTACTGGACCAGCAGGCGCGCCTGGTATACCAGGGGCTAAAGGTGCAACTGGAGATTCTGGGCGCCCCGGGGCTCCGGGTCCGATAGGGCACACTGGGCCCCCGGGCTCGGAAGGTCCGAAGGGCGAGCGCGGTGCTGAGGGAGAGACGGGTCCGCAAGGGTTGTTGGGGCCATCGGGACCGCCTGGAGAAAGAGGACCTAGCGGGTTACCGGGAATGGCCGGGGCGCCTGGCCCGCAAGGACTGCGTGGTACTCAGGTAAGTTCAGTTCTATATACCTACTTGTTTCGAGCATAAGAAACCATCTGATTCAGTGTTAATTTTCTCAAATACTAATAGGGTCCATTTATATGTTACCAGGGTGAAACTGGTTCCCCTGGTAAGCCGGGGTCAGACGGTGCTCCGGGGCAAGCTGGGAACCCCGGTTTGCAAGGCCCACCGGGGCCAATGGGCGAGCAGGGACCTGAAGGGCGGCCCGGTAAACAGGGCCCCCCTGGAATTGCTGGTAGACCCGGTGACAAGGGCCCCACGGGACAGCCGGGGCAGTCGGGACCCGCAGGGCAGCCTGGCTTACAGGTATACCTCTTTAAAGTAATTCCTTAAGTAACTCATTAAAAGGTTGGTTTGCTGCGCTTTGAATTACTTGACTTTTCGGTCGGTCAAAAATAAGCAGTAGATGGTACCTATATATTTTTAATCTTTTAATTTTGCAAGGGGTGCTCAATCCTGCTATCTGTCCGGTAGTAGATAATTGAGTGCACGGGCATGCGATCCCGCCTTCCCTGAGCTACTATGGACCACAATCCACTTTCCCGTGGCTATAGTATCCCGTCCTTTCCTATTCCTACCTTCCATCATGGTCCCATATTTCCTATCCCTACATGTGGTTCCCTCCCACTTATCATACAAAGTCTGACACGGCGAGAAAGGCAACACAACGCAGATATGCAACGTGATTTGGTGGACTCGGCGGGTCAGCGAGGCAAGGTGGATGGCCTAGGGCGGCGGTGGAGGGCGTATAGTCACCGTCGGCCAGACACATCATCCGACTTCTTCTCAGTCGTAGCGGTTCTCCGTTCCACTGATCCAAGGAGGAGAAGGACGAGTGTGTGCGTCTGCGTTAGCGCGAACGTTTGCGCACCTTAATATATCCTGCGTATCTGACCGCTTCCGTAAATGGACTCCGATTTCGAGAAAGTCCTGTGGCGATGGGTAGAAGTAGAGAAGTCTAGTCTGATGCAAGCTAGGCTTTGTCTGATACCTGCACACCGGCGGTCCCGGGGGTGTGAGTACATGCCGTGGTCGTTCCTACGCTGCATATTTGGGGCGACAGTGCGGGTTCGGCAACACCCGGGATGACAAAGCAGCCCTGTTTAGGGAGGCACTGCTTTCCTCGCTCAGCCGGGGAGGGGACTAGAAAAGGTGTCCTAAAAAAATGTTCGTCCCAACTTAGTAGGTGGTAGTAACCGCGGCTGCCATCGCATCACTCAAATCGTGGTCGACGTTTCAAAATAAATACCAAGAAGACATCTATGATGACATTTGGCGCGTGGAACGTAAGAACGCTACTTGATCGAGATGGCAACGCCTGTCCTGAACGCAAGACCGCCATAGTAGCTCGGGAACTTCACCGCTACAACATTGATGTAGCTGCGCTCAGTGAAACACATCTTGCCGATGAAGGAGAACTGGTGGAAGTAGGTGGCGGCTATACTTTCTTCTGGAAAGGTACCGCTGCCTCCGAAACTCGGCAATCAGGTGTAGGATTTGCCATCAAGAACCAATTGGTCAAGCGTCTACAGGAGTACCCTGTACACATCTCGGATCGCGTAACCACACTGCGTCTTCATCTGGATAAGGACAACTACCTTAATGTCATCAGTGTTTATGCTCCAACGCTAGATAAGTCTGATGACATCAAGGACAAATTCTACGAGGAAGTGACTCTTTGCCTCGATAACATAAACGCCAAAGAGCAAGTACTACTGCTGGGCGATTTCAATGCCAGGGTTGGTCGGGAGTATGAGGCTTGGCCCGCAGTTCTGGGCAGGCATGGAGTCGGTAATATGAACAGCAATGGTCAGTTACTGCTCAGTACTTGTGCTCAATACGGTCTGGCAATTACGAACACTATGTTCAGACTTGCTGCCAAATACAAGACAACTTGGATGCACCCAAGATCCCGGCACTGGCATCTGATCGACTATGCTATTGTGAGGCAAAGAGATGTCAGTCAAGTGCAAATTACTCGTGCTATGCGTGGTGCACATTGTTGGTCTGACCATCGGCTGATTGTCACTAAGCTGCGACTTCGCCTTCGTCACCTTCGTAGATCTCCACCAAAAAAGCTTGCGTCTTTGAACGTGGAGAAGCTGCAAGATCATGAAGGGAGGGTGAAATATGCGGAAGCATTGTCTGAAAAGCTGTTGCCAGCTAATGAGCTAGGTGATGTTGGTACTGCCTGGGAAACTTTGTCATCTCATATTATGGATACCGCTTCAAATGCACTGGGTAAGAAATGCCGTCGCAATGAAGACTGGTTTGATGGAAATGATGGGGTCTTGCGGGCGGCGCTTGATAAACACTGGGATCTCCTGCGACAGCACGGAAGGCGAAATGGAAGCGTTGCAGTGGTCAAAGCTAGTGACCTTGAATTGCGCAAACTGTCTCGACAAATAAAGGACAAGTGGTGGCAGGACAAGGCTAGCCACATGCAATGGCTCGCTGATACAAACCAGCTTGGGGAGTTTTACAGTGAGGTACGCAAGCTGATTGGTACATCCTACCAAGCAAAGGTTCCCTTAAGGCCTTTAGATGGTAGGTGCCTGTTGACGAGCAAGGAGGATGTACTAAAACGTTGGGTAGAGCACTTCAATACTCTGCTGAATGTGGATCGATTAGCTGATCTGCAAAGCATCAGTTTAATGCCTCAACTCCCTCCTGCCCCTGATCTGGACGCGCCTTTATTGCGAGACGAGGTTGTCACTGCCATCAGGCAGCAGCAAAACAATCGAGCGGCTGGCATTGACCTTATACCAGGAGAGCTCATCAAGTATGGCGGTGAGAACTTGCATACGTTATTGTGGGAACTCTTTGTTCGTATGTGGGAGGAAGAGCGCGTTCCCGATATTTTTAAAGTATCGCGTATAAGTGTTCTCTATAAGAACAAGGGTGACCGATCTGACTGCAACTCTTATCGTGGTATTTCGCTCCTATCAGTCCCTGGGAAGGTCTTTGCCAGAGTTCTTTTAAACCGTCTAAAGGACTTATCTGAAAGGATCCTGCCCGAGACTCAGTTTGGCTTCCGGCCGGACCGAGGCACATGCGAAGCGATTTTCTCTGTGCGTCAACTGCAGGAGAAGAGTAGGGAACAGGGTCGCCAGTTGTACCTCTGCTTTGTTGACCTGGAGAAGGCTTTCGACAGCGTGCCTCGCGAAGCCTTGTGGTTGGTGTTAGGAAAACTCGGATGCACGGAAAGGTTTGTAAGACTTCTTAGACTCCTGCATAACGACATGCGATGCTGCGTCGCTGTAGATGGTGAACATACGGATTTCTTCCCGGTTACCTGTGGGGTGAAGCAGGGATGCGTTTTGGCACCTACTCTGTTCGCCTCATACTTTGCGGTGGTAGTTAGAGAGGTCTTGCAAACTGTTCCCCAAGGAATCCGCATCCGTTTCCGCACGAACGGCAGTCTTTTTCAATTTGGCTCGACTTAAGGCTCGCACCAAAGTCTCACATGCACTGATCACTGAGATCATGTACGCTGATGATTTGTGCTTTTTAGCAGAATCCCCAGATGGCCTGCAACAATTGATGTCCGCATTCCATCAAGCCTGTTGTAAATTCGGCCTGAAGATCAGCGTCAATAAGACAGAAGTGATGTCCCTGGACATTCATGGTCATGAGACACAGACCATAAAGCTTGATGAGAATGTGCTAAAGCAGGTGGACAAATTTCGCTATCTGGGTAACACTGTAACATCCAAGTGTGACCTTGATGCCGAGATCAACAGCAGAGTTGGTGCTGCTGCTGCAGCGTTTGGCAAGCTGTGTTCCAAGGTCTTTTGCTCACATGACCTTAAGTTGACTACTAAAATTTCTGTATATATGGCAATTGTCCTGCCCAACCTCCTATACTCCTCTGAGACGTGGTGTGTGTACCGCCGCCACATACGCACCCTATATCGTTTCCACCTAAAATGCCTACGTTCCATTATGAAGTTCAGATGGTCCGATAGAATACGAAATACCGAAGTCCTGCGACGAGCTAATGTTGGTGGCATCGAGGCCTATTTAATGCGTCGGCAGCTTCGGTGGTGCGGTCACGTGTCACGTATGGCGGAGGAGAGAGTGGCGAAGCGCATCTTTTATTGTGAACTGGAGGAAGGCAAGCGGAAGCATGGCGGACAGCTCCTCCGATACAAGGATGTCCTAAAGCGACACATGAAGAGATGCAACATTGAACCCTCTCAATGGGAGCGTTTGGCGGCACAGCGGCCAGAATGGCGTAGGGTGGTGACAAGCCAAGTATGCGAGTTCGAGGATCAGCGTAAAGCTGACCTAGATGCTAAACGCGACCAGCTAAAGGCCCGCCCACCTGCTGCCATGATATATAATTATGAGGACGGTGTACTTACGTGCCCTCATTGTGCGCGGAGTTTCGTCGCGAAAATCGGCTACGTAAGCCATTTTCGAGCGCACGAGCGCCAAAATAACGGCTAGGAGTAGAAGTGGTCGCCATGGCCGAAACCGGTCGGACACACACATTTTTAATCTTATATTAGAACGAATTGCAGCCGTTTGTTTATGAGAGCAATGATTATTCAGGAGGTTATATTTCTGACAGAACTGTAACATTTTTTGAGTGGAATCATAGAACCGGTTTAATTTTGGTATATTTACAACGATTTTTATTACGGGTTTTAAGAACTGGTATTAATATGATTATTATGTTGACAGGGTCCATCAGGCCCAACTGGTTCTCCTGGACCGGCCGGAGAGAGAGGCCCCCGAGGCGAAACGGGTGCACCAGGCGTGGACGGTCCTATGGGCCCCACGGGAAAGCAGGGACCTCCCGGCTTAGACGGGTTCAAGGGAGAGCGGGGTGAACAGGGAGCTATTGGACCTAAGGGTCACGCGGGTCTGCCTGGACTTCCTGGGATGCTAGGAGCTCCTGGCAGGCAGGGTGACAGGGGATTGCCAGGGTCGGCCGGTCCACCTGGGAAGGATGGGGAGCCTGGGTCTAGAGGTAAAAATTTATGCTTTTAGAGTAGTTTTAGCTGTAATTATCATTAGACATCAAAAAGTTGAGGTCTAATTTATAACACTACATTTCTAAAGTACACATACCTAAAAAAATAATTTCACGATGATTATTTTTTTAGGTATTATATGCTTATAATTCATTATACCCTACCTACCAATTAAATAGCTGTATTTACGCAACTTTATCCATTTTATTGAACAAAACGTATGAACTGGTTTTTTTTTAAATAACCAGGTTGATTCTACAAATTACAAACGTAGATGTCGTGCTTCAGTTGTATCTCAAAAATCAAAGAAATCGAAATAAAACATAGAAGCTATTATGTACTCTGTGGTCTTACAGAGATCGTGTCACTTTATTTCAATTTCTTTGGCTCTCGAGACACAATTGAGATATGATATTAACGTTGGTAATTAGTGGAATCGGCCCCTAGGTAAAGGTAATTATTGTGTGACGTTTTCTTATTTTTACTAAATTTTGAAGGTCCTCCTGGTCGTGACGGCAGCCCCGGGCCGCAGGGGCCGTCGGGTCCCGCGGGGCCACGCGGTCCCTCGGGAGACTCTGGGCGGCACGGGCCTCCTGGCCCTCCTGGACCCCCGGGGCCTCCCGGTCCTGCCGGGGAAGGCCTCGCTTATGATGCCGCTGCTCTAGCTGCTATGCTACAACAAGGTTATAAAACTATTTCTTCACGCGATGATAACCCGTGTACAAATATTCTTTGTCAGTCTAATCCACAGGCTTAATCACAGCTTAGGTACAACTTGGTGATGGCGTGACAAGTAGTAGTAGTTAGTAATATATGACATCAGCGATACATACTTTGCGCTAATATTTGTTAGTTAGAGTTTTTCATAAATCAAAGAAAAATTTTATAGCATTAAATGCTAATTTTAACTTATTAGATGTACAGTATAGTCAAGAATCATAAGTGCAGTCATACCTCACAGAACATATTGCCTTGTAGATTCTGACTGCACTGATGATGCTGACTGTACATGTAAATACTACATTGTATCATTACATTCCAACAGGCTCCATAAAAGGCCCAGATCCCCTAGGCGACGATCCCAATCAAATGCCGGCCCGGTTCTTCAAAGATGATATGTCTCCCGCCGAGAAGAAGGACGTCGTGATGAAGGCGTACGAAAGACTGAAGGTCTCCCTGGACAAGTTCCTGAAGCCTGATGGATCTAAAGACGCTCCAGGCAAGACGTGCGGCGATATCAAGTACCACCATCCAAATTTCGAAAGCGGTAGGTCATGGCAAAATTTTTAGATCACAATCTCGTTGTTGTGGCTCTAGATATCTTTTAATGTCTATTTTTATTATCTACTAATTGGGGACACCAGTTCAAGCACTAGACAGGTGATGAGTCTCCTCATTTTGAGACCATTTAACCAAGTTCATCATCATTTCATCTATGATCTTTTTTCCTTCAGCAATCAAACTCCAATATTTGGAAAAATCTCATCTAAACTAAAACTGACAGTAATCGCTTGTCCTCTAGCTCCCATTGTTTCTGTAACCGCAGCAGTCTTTGTTGTTTCTTTGTCCCTCAGGTCAATACTGGATCGACCCCAACGGTGGTGATATCAACGACGCCATATTGGTTCACTGCGACATGGAGACCGGCGGCAGCTGCATCTACCCCAAACCCATGACGTCCAAGGATATTGCGTACAGAGGAAGAGAAAAGGAGGTTTGGCTCAGTGAGTTGGAAGAAGGATTTACAGTGAGTATTATTTTATATAAAGACCAAAGTCTAAAGTCCTAATTTCGCCTAGTCTATGATTCCAACCAAAGCCCTATTACGTTTAATTTCCGCAACTTACCTGTAGCCCCACCAGTATGACGTCCTTTTGATTTTTATCTAGAAATATTGATATATAATCATCTTTTGATTCTCCCTTACTGGCTTATGTTATATTTGCTTTTTTATTCTCATCATCTGATTATAAGACGCTCAGACCACTGAGCACAAAGACAATTTGATTTTGCTTTTATGAATTATAGTTTGAATATGAGATATCATCCACCTTTTTTCCACAGATCACCTACAAAGCCGACCACACCCAACTCACGTACCTGCAGCTGATGTCAACCCACGCGAACCAAAATATAACTTTCCACTGCCGTCGCACCGTGGGTTACTTCGACCCCGCCACCAACAATTACCGGCGAGGCATCAAGCTGATGGCGTACAACGATGCCGAGATCTTGCCTAAGGCCAATAATAGACTCAGATACAGAGCACTGTTAGATGAATGTCAGGTATGTCTTCCTACATTTTCTTCATTTCTTTGTCAGACAGAGCTTTAGGATATTACTCCTAGAGTCTACGAGCCAGAATGTGACCTTCCACTGCCAGTGGGTTACTTTGACCCCGCTACCAATGTACAAAGAAATTCTAGTAACTTTTGTTAGAAATGGATCCCAAGCAGTATCCTTTGACAAACTTACCAGAACATTTTATGTTTTTTCTTTATTCCCAACTAGCATGGAAAACCTACTCAAACGTGTATTCGTTAAATAATTTTAGAGTTGATTAGGTTGTCTTCGTAGTCCTTATTACCGTTCTTTTTACTGCAAACTGAAAGTAATAAAATATATTTTTTCTCTACTTAGTACAAGAAAGACGAGTGGGCTCAGACGATAGTGCAGTTCGAGACGGACAAGCCCAACAGACTGCCACTGCTGGACGTGGGCGTGAGGGATGTGGGCAAACCCCATCAGATGTTCAGGGTCGAGCTGGGGCTCGCTTGCTTCGTGTAGTCCAAGAGAACTATGAAGTTATCTACGTAGACGATATTATTCTTCAATCTCATACAATAAGTAATTTAGGTTTACGGTTACTTTCATTCTCAAATTTCCCATAGCCCCCGGATTCACATATTGTTTTTGTGTTACTGGGGTCATACATTTTTTTTTCTGCAAATACAAAGCGTATTCAAAAAGGTATTGAGGATTTTTTTCATAGATAGCGCTATTTATTTAAAATAAATAAGCGTTACATTCATTCTGATTATTATAAATATAACATTTATTGTAACAACAAGACATTAGGATAAACCTTTTGCTAAATGTATAAAAACCATGAACAAAAATGTTCAATTTAGGATTTTAGGAACATATTTGTATAAGGAATCTCATAATAAGTATATCTTACGCATAATTGAATAATACGTTAGATGCATACGTATTATACAGCGTAGTGTAAAAATTATACCTAGTGATCAACTTATTGTAATAATATAAAATATCATAATTAAGTAGGTATTTTAATTTGTAAGGTCATTTTATATTTTTAAGTTATATTTTGACATATCTTTGTAGGAAAGTAAGTACTTAATTTTAAAAAAGTCGTCACAACGTTGTTATAAGTTTACAAAGGTCATAGGCTGTGTTATATGTACATAATGTTTACCTTAGTTTTACTTCGACAAGTGCAATAATGTATTAGATTAATTAAAATTAAGATTATAAGTCAATTTAACAATTATGTTCCTTATTTATGTGCCTATATAATGTAATAAAGTAAGTGGAATAAATGAGTATCGATAAAATTTAACCAATAAAACATTTTTACATCAATTTAAACTGTTTTATTTCCTAACTATAGAAATTTGAGTATCTTTATTAAGTAGGTACTTATTCATAATTTAAGATTTCTTATTTTAAATAAATTAAACAATATAAAGTACATTAACTATTTATGAGTAAAATAAAGAAATAATTAGCATCAAAGTCATATTGAGTCTTCGTAATTTTTTAAATAATAAGATTTCTATACAATAATGCTCTAAACAAAAATTCATCTGACATATATGTTCTTGTTTTAGTTCCCACACATTATTATTTTATAAGAAAAATTTAATCAATTTAATTTGGCACCCAACGTGTAACTAATAAGGCCTCGATCTTTTAATATAATTTTCGCTAAATCACATGCAGGGATCACCGGGGATCTCCTTAGTGCAGGAGACGAAGGGCGGCACTTGACAGGAGCACTTCATGCAAGTCTCCTCCACCGTGACCTCGTCCCCGACCCTCAGTGTCAGGTTCCCGAAGGAACACTCAGAGTTGACCCCGCGTCGGTTCAGCCCAAGGATCACCTTCGATGTTGATGATGCTGGAAAAATAGATAAATATTAGTCAAAATTTCGGATTACAATATTTATTACTTTAAAAACGAGTATCTCTTTAGTTGACGGGGTGAACAGATTTCTAGAGAATTAGTAAAGACTGTAACCTCATCTCTAATACGTCCTCTCGGGTGACCACGTGGATACAGGCAGAGCCGGCTTTAGCATTACATTCGCCCTGGGCGAGATTTCTATGGCGCCCCCTAAATACTATTCAAACCCATACGAAAAAAGGCAAAGCGTAAAAAATATATTATAAAATTTCGTGCCTCAGACGACTATCGAGCACATTGAGAGTTTTAAGTTTTTTTTTTATATATTTTATTTAAGATTTATAAGAATGAAGTACCTGTAACACAAGTTTTTATTACTTAGCACTAGACTAACGAGAGCTATAAGGTGCAAAAAGAATTATTCGAAAAAAGTCAAAAACGAAAAAAGTGCGAAATAGTGAAAAAAAAAAACAATTTTTTCCGAACTTTTGATTTTGGCGTTCGATATTTTTAAGGGTTTACAGCTAAGCTGTATCGACCTGTAGCCTAACCTTTTTGAAAAGAGTCAAAGTGTCAGATCTTCGATACGCGCGTGGAAATTTCACAATTTCACAGGCGTAAAGTCGAGGATATAAAGTAATTGAGCTTTGCCTAGAATGATTTGGTATGTCTGTGTATTGTGTGTTCTCCTCTAGAGGTCGCATTTCACAACCGATTCCCGCGAAATTTTGAGAGCAGGTTCAATAAACATAAAAATCGATAGTCGAGGATGTTTTTTAAACTATTTTTGAAAATGTCGGAGTTGGCACAAAGGGCCTAAGCGTAAGTGCTTTTGGATTTCTCTTACGACCAATATGTGCCAAGAGTGCCAACTCAAAATAATCCTAACTAATCCATACTAATATTATAAATGCGAAAGTTTGGATGTGAGTTTGTGAATTTGTGAGTTTGTGAGTTTGTGAGGATGTTTGTTACTCAATCACGCAAAATCTACTGGACGGATTTCGATGAAATTTGGTACAGAGGTAGATAATGACCTGGAATAGCACATAGGCTACTTTTTATCCCGGAAAAAATGGTTCCCATGGGCATGGGATACCAATTATAGTAACGTCATCTATTATTTGACAAAATAGACGTCATGTCAAAATGACGTTACGTCAAAGTGACGTTACGACAGCCTCCCCACTACTTCCGTATAAAATGGGCCGTTGCACCGGACGGCCGGCAGTATGCCCGGATACGTCGAGGTGTGCGGACCGCTGCTGAGTGCACAGACTAATGGCACTCTGCTCAAACTTCTATATATTATGTGTGTGAAGGAACATCAGTGAGTTTGTTGTGATGTACATTGCGTGCGGAGGCGGGGCGCGTAACATAGCCGTATGAGGTACACTACATTTTTTTAATTACTTCTAATTTGTCATTAGATGGCGCTTTAATTAAATACTTGCCTTTAGTTCTCACGGCCTGCCACGAGATGGCACTTTACCGCGGACAAGTTCTTAATATTTTTTCGCGAAGAATGATCTTTCGAGTAATATTTTTATAAATGTTTATGTATACCCTCACCCACCGCCCCGCACGGTTTAGGCGCGATTGGTCCAAAGCTCCAAAAAAGGTCTAATTCACGGTTGGTCAAATTAGCGGTTGGTCCAATTCGCGGTTGGTTCAATTCGCAGTTGGTCCAATTCGCAGTTGGTCTAAAAATAAACAATGTTTCTGAAATTGTAAATTTTTTGAGTGTTAAACTTTGTATATTAAGAAGCTAAGATTATATAGTAGTAGTTAGGTTTAGGTTTTTTTTAGACCGCCCGGAAAGACTTTGAGGGCGGAAACGAATTTAGGTTCAGGTTATTTTTTTATTACTGCCCGGAAAGACTTGAAGGCAGAAAATAAGCATTTTCGCACCATTTTGATTGAAAATCACGACACGCACGCAAGTAGCTTTACTAAATTTTATGCACACATATATATGCGAGGGTATAAACGGTATTTGCCTATGAATTTGTAATATTGCCTATTTGCTATTTTACCTATTTTTCAACTCGCTCCATCGTGAATAAAGTGCTAACTCGCGGTCAAGCAACAGTTCCACAGGGGCGTTGCCGCGGGCGAAGCCGCGGGTAACAGCTAGTATTATAAATGCAAAAGTGAATTTGTTGGTTTGTTTGTTGCCTCTTCACGCTTTATCTACTGAACCAATCAGATGGATGATTGGTTCGCATACACATAGTTGGAAGTACTGAGAACTCTCATAGGGTACTTATCATCCCGGGAAAAAGCACGCGAGTGAGCTGCGGGCAAAAGCTAGCGTGTAATAAATAAAGAGGCGCCTGCGGTGGCCCTTTATGACGACCCTTTGAGGCGCCTCTTTGGGACGACCCTTTGAGGCGCCTCTCCTTATTCTCGCCCCTCACCGACAACAAGGGGCGCCTGCGGCGCCCCTCACTGGACAACAGGGGACGCCTATGGCGCCAATCGCCGGACAACAAGGAGCGCCTGCGGCGCCCCTTGACGTCCGGCGCCCTGGGCCGTCGCCCAAACGCGCCCCCCCCTAAAGCCGCTACTGGATACAGGTTTTCAGAGGTTTAGAGTTAAGGCGTTTCGACGTCGTCACTCAACCAGGCCCTTGATTCTACAAATTACAAACGTACCTAGATGTCGTGCCTCAGTTGTGTCTCAAAGGCCAAAGAAATCGTTATAAAACATAGAAGTCCTGCAGAGATCTTGTCACTTTATTTCAATTTCTTTGGATCTTGAGACATAATTGAAACACGATATTTACATTTGTAATTTGTGGAATCGGCCCCCTGGGGACGAGGTGATAACGGAAATTATATACGCGGGCCGAAACGGTTTTCACACAATGTTTTTTTAAATTAAAGATGGGTTTGCTCTTGACCACAATCTTGCCCGAGGACAGAGATGAGGTCTACGATGTAGCGAGCTTACCCAGAAGCAGCCTATTTACTCTGGTTTTGAAAAGAGTCAGGTTGTATATGTGCTCGGGAACACAGACGCAGGCAGGGAGTTCCATTGTTTCGCTGTGCGCATTAAGAATGATGATGATACTTCAAAATATATACTTACGGCACTGAAAAGCAATGGGACAACTGCGCATATTGCGCACGAAGACAGGTGCGCACTTCTGAGCCACCATATCTTGATAGTGGATCTCCAAGCCGCAGCTGATATCTCTGCAGTACGCGCCTTCCGTGGAGCCGTTCCACTCTCCAGTACAGATGCAAGTCTTTCTAGTATTCTTTGGCTCGAAGGTTTCTCCAGCCCTGTACATTTTGCCATCGACTTCGCAAGTTTTCAAGGCGGCGATCGTGTCAGTGCCTGTAAAGAAATATGTGAGCTGTTTAAATCAAATAAAAAAAAAGGTTATTAAATTATAAGCTTCAAATCAATTATTTTAGAATTAATATTAATAACTAAAAACTAAGGAACACAAAAAAATATATATTATACCTACTTATTTCTTGCTATGGGTTTCGCCATTTTGCGGTCGTCATTTAAACCAAAACAGAAGCCGTCAGGTGCCTTATAATATTTTTATTAAATTTTTTCTCAGATATCAGTTCTAAGTAGTTCCTTATTAGATGGAAGGTGTCATTAATAGATAGTTGACCTGTCCCAATTCTCCCAATTCGGTCAGTTTAAATTGATTTATTATTCAAAACAGGTAATTCAAAGTTATATGGTATAATTTATAAGGTATCAAGCTTGAAGAGACAAAATAAGGCTCGCTCGGCAAATTGACGGTTAGTTATGAAATGCCTGAAGATCTTAATTCTATTAGGTTTTAGATATCTATTTTTAGTTGTAAGTGGGTACTTCAATATGGCAAACAGGCATTTCTAATATTTCATTTTAATACTTTTACTAAAATCATTTAAACAAGATGCACTGGGCTTAGTTACGTCGCGTCGTATAAAATCAATAAACGGCTTTTTTGGTACAATATCATACTGATGATTCTACTATAATTACAAACATACTATACCATGCCTCAGTTATGTCTCACAAGCCAAAGAAATTGTAATATAGCATAGAGATCTTGTCTATTTGGCTATTAAGACACAAGTGAGACACGACATTTCCGTTTGTAATTGATAGAATCGCCCCCCTGGCCAAAAACCATGCTTACCACAAACCATGCCAGTGCTACAACAAGATCCCAGATCGTAAGTGCTGATGCACTGCTGCTGCAGGTCTACATCGAAGGTCTCCACGCAGTCCACGGCCGCGCACTCGAACCTGGGACCTCCGGCTATCTGGCAGCTGCACGCTTGGGAGCAGGGGTTGTTGATCACCGCCTGGGGGATGCTGGACCGGTCCTTGTATGGCACCCCTCTGGAAAATAAGAAAAATACTTTAGCAGGAAAATTCGTAAAGCCTCCTTGGATGAATAGAACTTTCTGTGAAAATTAAATGTGTCAACATTTAATTTTCATAAAATAATAAAGTAAAACTTGAGCTAGGCTAACTTGAGTTTAATAAATTTCCTTTTGTTATGGGAAGGTAACTAGCTCAACAATGATAGTGTAAGCAACTAATATTCACAAAAAGTTGTAAAAAAATTTATTTTCAATTTCTTACTTACCATAATTTATTATAAACTACATAATTAAATAAAAAGAACAAAATGTAGAAAATTACACAGTAAGACCGAAACGTTCGATTTTATGAAACATTCATACAATTCTCAAAAGTCACCGGTTACCAAACAATGGGTCGTTGAGCAAAATGATATCAATGCTGCGACCGAGGTGGCGTGATGGTCTACAGAAATCAGATGTACTTACACTTGTGTTATCAGAAAGACATTGCAAAAACGTTCTAGTGGTAGAAGGTAACACCGGCACGGAATAAGTGATTCAATCGACCTTGTAGGCAAAAAAAATTAAAATCTTTCTTTCACTGTCCAATTACAATAAAATGGCTGTCTCTTCAATCGGAGCGGCTTTCAATGCCAATGTCTGGGTTTTCCGACCGGTCGGAGGCGGAGGTCGCAACCTCCGACGGTTTTTGTCTCGTCGAGAGCAAAAACACACATCTCTCGCGAGGTCGATTGACATTCGCAGAATTGGCGCTCTCACAAGCCTGGTTTTTTTTTATAAATATATACGGACAAATCACACAGATTGAGCTAGCCCCAAAGTAAGTTCGAGACTTGTGTTATGGGATACTAACTCAACGATACTATATTTTATAACAAATATATCTATACATATAATAAAACAGTAAAAATATTTTGTCTGTACATTTAATATTTTTGACTGAAATGGATAGAGGGAGACCTAAAAAGAACAATAGAAAGCAAAAAAAATTTTTTGGAATTTCTTGTCTGTCTGTCTGTCTGTCTGTCTGTCTGTCTGTCTGTCTGTCTGTCTGTCTGTCTGTATGTATGTACGCGTTTCACGCAAAAACTACTGGACGGATTTGAATGAAACTTTTTTTGTTGTATAGCTATTAAGCCTGGGCAACATATAGGCTATAATTCATTTTGAAAACTGGAACACCTGATGAAGAACCATAACGGAACAGCTAAACTATAAGTAATATGGAAATGGTGCCTTAACAAAAATCGTTCAACCTGATGAGCATTTTCTGCCGACGTATAAAAATTGAAGATCTGGAACATCTGATGAAAAGCTCCAAGAGACCAGCTACACTATAACATATATGGAAATGGCGCCTTTGCAAAAATCGTTCAACCTGATGAGCATTTTCTGCTGACGTATAAAAATTGAAGATCTGGAACATCTGATGAAAAGCTCCAAGAGAGATTTTTCATCTAAGCGAAACTCACGCGGGCGAAGCCGCGGGCGACGGCTAGTATATAGATAAACATCCAAGACCCAGGTCAATCTGAAAAAGATCATTTTCCATCTTGACCTGACCGGGGATCGAACCCGGGACCCACTGGTTCAGAGGCAAGGTCTTTACCCCTGCGCCACGGAGGTTGTCGATCGTCGTCGTCGTTTTCTATTCAGTTTATGCTGTCCTGTCCATATTATGTTTCCTTACTTATTTCATTAACGAACCCTCCTTGTTATACAAGTTACAACCTACATTGCCAAATCCGCGATTTACGTCAAAATTCGCTCGATGGAATTACTTTTCACGCAAAAAATACCTATTATTTTTGCGTGAAAAGTAATTTCATCTTCTCCACAAATTCTTTATACATAAACTGGTATACCTACCTAAGTCTGATTTTCCTACTTTTCCTCACAACTGTGGGAATTACATGCACTTTAATTTCCATTTATGATCTCCAAATTCCGCACACAGAAGTAAATTTTGATTCGTAGCTTTGGGTAAATTAAGTTGATCGACTTGTTTGTCAAGATTGCATGGAGGTTCTCGATCCTTAACAAATATTTACATGCTCTAAAGAACCGTATAATCCTCGGAAAATCATGCCATTAGAGGATGATTTTTTCTTGATAAAATGACTAGACCTGGCTAGCCACCTGACGCCTAGAGCGACTCCTATCATTTTACCTAAAGCAAAGAAAAAATACACTACCTAATGGGTGTTAATTTGGACATATGTCTTCTTACAACAATTGAACCATCATAACATGAGTAATCAGAGTCTACACTAACGAAGTGGGGATTCAAACCATTGACTATCTCAATCTGTGTGATTGGTCGCATATTTATTTACTAGCTGCGCCCCGGGGCTTCGCTCCGGTGGGAATTTCGGGATAAAAGCACCCTATGTGCTATTCCCGGTATTTTTCTACCCGCATACCAAATTTCATCGGAATCCGTCCAGTAGATTTTTCGTGATTGAGTAACAAACATCCTCACAAACTCACAAAAAAACTTTCACATTTATTTATTCATTGAATTTAATGCATTGACTCGTACACCAGAGGTAAGAAGGGCTTCTTAATCGCATCTTATTGGAATACAAATCGTGCTTCAGGCCCGGAAGTCGTGGGTCATATCATCAGTATTCCGAGCGTAATGCAGCCACTCTGCGATTGTTATCATTTTACGATGTTATGATCTAAACGGCATCCGTGACATGATAAATAGCTATATAGATAAATAATAATTAAGTTGAATGGTTAATCAATCAATCAAATCATTTATTTCGTGAACATAGGTTAGGTTAGGGGTGTTATACAATTGAGTGTTATAACAGGTGTTATATATCATGGGTGTTATGCAATTGAGTGGGTCCCGCCATAAGGCATACAAAATTTATCATATCTTCATTTTTGATACAATTTATGACTGTTCATTTAACGAACTAATTAACTAACGAAAACGAACGATTCGGATATAATATCCACAAAAATCGGAATAATATAAAATAACTAGAAATATCATATCTGCTATATTTTATACAGCTTTTGCCTGCGCCTTCGCCTGTGTGAATTTCCCACGGGAACAGTGTTTTTTCCGGGATTATAAGGTACTTTTAACACATAGTATGCCAAATTTAAGGAACATTGGTTCAGTAGATACAGCGTGAAGAGGTAACAAACAGAAAAACAAATAGTCCCTGAGCCCGTCCATGAATTACCTACGTGACATGACACCACGATGAAATGCATGGCAACAGATCAGAAAAGTTCCGGTGACCAAGGCTGCAAAAAAAAATTTCACGAAAATTGGCCGGATGACTGAGAAAATCCTCCACTTCCGGTCAAAATTTTAAGGGTATATTTACCTCATATGACACCACTACGAGACACGTGGCAACATGTAGGCCTTCAACCATAGAGGAGGGCTACCTAAGTCTGCCAGTTCTGAAATGGCCGGAAGTGCTTGGCAGCAGGCGCCAAAGTTGGCCCTTGGAAACGTTTTCCTACGTCATATGACACCTCTACAAAAATGACTTCAAACGCTTTAAAATAATAATGTTCTTATGAATAAATAAGTCTGCCAAGCCAATTTTGGCCGGAAGTCCTTCAAAAATGGTTTTTTAACTGCTTGGTATAAGTGAACGAAAGAAGCTAAATGCGCATAATTTAACAAATTATGATTGTTTAACAAGGATTATCGATCCAGTAGTCGTGGTAGGTATATATAGAACTAACTTGTACCCGCGAATTCGTCCGCGTGAACTTTAAATAAGACTGAAAATGGTTTTTACGGAATCTTTAAATGGGAAAATAGTATATTATTTTAGGTTTATATAAAAACAGTGAAGTAATTTTTATTCCAAGAAATTTCAAAGTCAAAGTCAATTTTTTTTATTGAAACTTGGCCTTCAAAGAAGGCTCTTTTTCACGTCGATAACTAATTATTTAATCATAATATATTATGTCTCAAAGCTACAAACTACTAGCATTTCGGAACGACCACTGCTGAGAAGAAATGCCGAAAGAAACTCATGAAACAGTCTTGGTCGCCTAGCATGCCAGAGGGGCTATTCATTAACTTTATACATACACTAGATTGTGTACAGTCAAAAATAAAATAAAATATAAGAAAATAATAATAATAATATAATAAAACATGTTATGTTTGTGATCAAGTAACCACAATGAATTTGTTAAGAACAAAAAAATAAAAATAAAATTCGAATCAGGATCGAAGCAGGATCCCCTGGCAACACCCGTTCACGAGTTGATGCGAGGGTCAGCCATTGCAAAGCTCAACCATAATAGAGGGAACCTTACGACCCGGCCCACGACGACGCCGTCAACAGTTTGAACATTTTAGAAAAATAAATACTTTCAGTCACTTTAAGATCACAATACACGTACATGTTTAACAATTAAATGTCAATGTGATTAGATTTAAAAAAGAATGGAAAGGTTATTTTTTCACAATAACAAAAGAATGTAATCAATTGTGGAGTGGCGAAGTTGTAGGGAGAGACCAAGCTTTTTTATCGTTCAAATAATCGCTTATTGTGTATATTGTAATATCGCTTATCACTTTATTCATCGAAATATTTTTAAGATATGTTTTAAATTGCATAGGTAAATTTATAGCCTCGTCATGAAGCTTGTTGAACATTTTTACACTTTGACCCATGAAAGACCGCCGAACCTTTTTAAGCCTAAAGCAGGGCGTATTAAGTTTATTCTTATTGCAGGTGTTTATACTATGTACATCGCAAAAAAATTTAAAGAGTTTTAAATTGGATTTAACAAAAATAAGTACATTGAAGATGTATTGAGATGCAACAGTAAGAATTTTTATTGATTTAAAGAGCTCTCGTAGAGAATCGTGTCGTTTTAGCCCGTACATAAAACGAATTGCTCTTTTCTGTAATACAAATATTTTCCCTATCTTGGCTGCATTTCCCCATATCAATAATCCGTATGATACTATGCTATGAAAGTAGGTAGCTGAAATACACGAGTCTAGCTGTTTCAATGTTTGTGCACTGTCTTATCCTTCTCACTGCATAAGCCGCCGAGCTAAGTTTTTTGGCCCTGAGTTCAATGTGTTTATCCCACTTTAACTTAAAGTCAACGGTAACGCCTAAGAATTTGACAGTGTATACTCACTCCAATACTTTGCCATTAACTATTAAAAGTATATCATTATGAGGTGCGTTCGAGAGAGAAAACTTTATACACTTGGTCTTGTCCGTGTTTAAAGCCAGGTTGTTGGTTGTAAACCAGTCAAACACAAGTGTCATAATATTACTTACATCGGCATAATTTTGACTATTTCTGTTGACTTTAAATAGTAATAATGTGTCGTCCGCAAATAAAACAACTTCACACAATTGTTGGGCAAGACAAGGAATACAAAAGGACCGATTATGGAGCCTTGAGGCACGCCCATGTGTACCGCCGCGCTGCTGGAAGCAGCTCTGGTAACTTCTACTTTCTGAGTTCTGTTGTCTAGGTAAGAAGCTAGTACCTCAAGGGCCGTCCCAGTTCACCATAAAATTTAAGCTTGTTTTTTAGTATATTATGATCCACGCAGTCAAAGGCTTTTGACAGGTCGCAAAAAAATACCTATGAAATCTTGGCTGGATTCCCACGCTTCATAGATTATTTGAACTAAAGTAGATGTTGCATCAGTAGTGGAACGACCTTTAGTGAAACCGTACTGACGATTATGTAAGATTTCATTTACGTTAAAATAAGAGACTAATTGCGTTAAAATTAATTTTTCAAATATTTTACTTAAAGCAGGTAATATAGAAATGGGTCTGTAATTAGTGGGATCATTTTTTGTACCCTGTTTGAATAAAGGAATAATTTTACTTATTTTCATGAGGTCAGGGAAAACACCCTCGGAAATGCACTTATTGAAAATCACAGTTAGATTAGGAGCAATCAAATCAATAATACTGCTCAGAACTGCGACAGATATACCCCAGAGATCCTCAGTATTTGATGTTGAGTGCCTTATACGCAGATATGAGTTCATCCGATGTGATACTTCTAAATCTAAAAATGGACTTAGGACCGGAGGCATTTCTTTTTAATAAGTCATCTGCAGCACTGGGACAAGAGGAGAGCAATCCTGTGATATTCTTAGAGATATTGGCAAAAAAATTATTGAATTCGTTGGCTACTTCGTCGTTAGAAGTTATGGTTTTATCACCAATATTATTGTTGCGCGATTTCGATTTGCCTGTCTCGTTATTGATAATAGACCAAGCAGCTTTGATCTTATCATTAGAGTTTTTTATTTTATTAGTCAGATATAAAGAATTTGCGGCAGCACATACCTTTTTCAAAGTTTTTGAATAACATCTAACATATGATACAAATTCCTGTTTAAAATTATGTTGTTTTTGGCCGTACAGTTCATATAGCTTGTTTCTACTAATATAAATGCCATTTGTGGCCCAATTGCAGAAATTTAGTTTTGTTTTCCTATCAAATGTTTTAAAAGGAAAAGATTTTTTTTAATTCTTGTTTCACTGTATTAAAACCTCATCATAATGGTCATTCGGATTTTTATTTAGGTCTATTTCAGGCAATTTTTTATTTATAGATTCGCGAAAACGCATTTTCCGGTGCCTAGTCAGAGAAAAAAAAAAAATTACTTCACTGTTTTTATATAAACCTAAAATAGGATACTACTTTCCCATTTAAAGATTCCGTAAAAACCATTTTCAGTCTTAAGGTTGCACTAGCCGCGAGCTCGAACTCAGTGGCGGGCGCGGCCAAAAAGCAAGCTGTTTCACCTAGCATTGTGTCCGACAGAGATAGAATCAGTGATGAGCAGTCAGACGCTATCTGTACGCATACACCGAGCGCACGCACACAAACACCTGTCCGAAGTGAATGAAACGACGTTAGACGATTCACAACGCCGAGCCGCGTCGGGCGCGCCGCTATGCCTGCCGGTCGGCCAAAAGCGAGACAGTACCTACAATTTCGTACAATATAACTAAAGGCGCGGCGGCGCGGGCGTTTATATACCTATAGATTGCTTATTATAGTCAGGATATAGACATACCTACCTATAGGATAGAAGATTCACATAAAATGAGTAATGTAGGTACTTACCTACCTACAATGTTGTTTTTATCAGGTGCCCAGACATAAGAAACAAATAAATAAATAAATCATAATCATAATCATAACATATTATAAAACAAAGTCCCCCGCGGCGTCTGTCTGTCTGTCTGTCTGTCTGTTCGCGATAAACTCAAAAACTACTGAACGGATTTTGATGCGGTTTTCACTAATAGATAAGGTGATTCATGAGAAAGGTTTTAGTGTATAATTTGTTTAGGTTTTGTGTATATTAGTTGAAATATGACGATAATTGTTAAGGAAGTCGGAAAAAATTTGCCGCCCGGCAGCTTTCATCGAAAACGCTGTCCAATTCCTAAGAGATGTATCAAAATCATGTATGGAGGAATTGTGTATCTATAATAGGTCTACAAAAAAGTCCGCGATAGCATATATCTAGCTTTTATATTTCAGCCACAATAACTACTTTTATGTTTTAAAAATAATTAAAATCGTTACGTGTTTTTTAACTTGTGATATTAACCAGAACTTATTAATCCTTATCAAATAAAACAAGTCTATCGTCACAAGTACTTAATATATTTAATATTTGCTTTTTACTGCATGTAATTTGGATCAATAGTTTCCGAAATACTACGAGTTATCTAAATACCATCAACGCGCCGCGAAACCACCTAGCGAAGACTCAAGGCGCAGTATAGGTAGCTATCTCTGAGCGGGCGCGTTTTCGTATGTTTTTACACGACTGACCAAAAAAGGAGTGTTATGTTTTTTACACGACTGACCAAAAAAGGAGTGTTATGTTTTCAGGGTTCATGTATGTATGTATGTAAGTATGTATGTAAGTATGTATGTATGTAAGTATGTATGTATGTAAGTTTCTTTATTCCACCATAAGTCCTCAACGGCTTAACAGATTTTGATGTGAGAGGTATTGTTAGATTCCTTGCATTCCCCCGAGTGACATAGGCTATGTGAGTTGTCAGTCGTGTTTTTTATTTTTTAATAATTTGCTTGTTATTATCAATATTTATTTTAGTAGGAGGTAGGTATCATTAAAAAAACCGGCCAAGTGCGAGTCAAACTCGCGCACCGAGGGTTCCGTACACGAAAAGCATCTCACATTATAGCTCTCACTGAAAGACCTAGAAATTTCAAAAACAACTTAACTTTGCAGTTTGATTCCTAGGAATCGTACTGCATTCGCTACATTTACGGTAGGTACCTAATATCTCTTGATCGCGTTGACGTATAATTTTGATTATTTTTTTGCTAAAAGAGACCATGTATCCGAGTATTAGATATTAATTTCAAATTGATACCTTTAAGCGTCCTAAGAAAAAAAAGTTTGACAGACAGACGGACAACAAAGTGATCTTATAAGGGTTCCGTTTTTGACTTTTGAGGTACGGAACCCTAAAAACCGGTCAAGTGCGATTCAAATTCGCGCACCGAGGGTTCCGTAGACGCTAATCAAGTTTTAAAAACAAACTTAACTCTGCAGTTTGCTCCTTAGGATTCATATTGCATCGAGCGCAAAAATAAGTTTGTAACACTTTTTTTTTAACTTCCAACAACATATTTACTAATTTCAGATTTATTCCTGTACAAGTACTGTTCTGTACTAAGTACCTTGCTTTCTGACAAATTTCATAATTTTAGGTCAACGGGTACCCCATATATTTTGATTGCTGTCTGAAATCGCAAAATATGAAGTACCCCATATGTTTTGAGTGCTGTCTGAAATCGCAAAATACTCCTGATTTTTTTGCTCAAAGTGACCGAGTATTCGATATTACACCTCTGAAAAAATAAAACAATTTTTTTCCATATCTTTCAAATAACTAAATTGAATTAAGATATTTAGTTTTTATTTTTATTTTATTTACTTGAAGAAAATTTTAATTTGACACAATTTTAGTACGGAACTCTCAAAAGTAGAATAATATGGTTCAATCAATAATTTGTAACTAAATTTATATTATCTCTATAAAATTCAATAACAATTCATGATTTTTAAATGCTGGTGTTAAAAATGTATTAAAGGTGGTGTTATCCACTCATGTTACGTGCTCCTCGAAGTTTAGGTAAATATGTACTGGAATATCCGATCTCTGCTTATAAGGGTTCCGTTTTTGCCTTTTGAGGTACGGAACCCTAAAAATAAATATATTGTCCACCCGAGCGAAGCCGGGGCGGGCCGCTAGTATAATATAAATATATACGGACAAATCACACAGATTGTGAGTTAGCCCCAAAGTAAGTTCGAGACTTGTGTTATAGGATACTAACTCAACGATACTATATTTTATAACAAATACATATATAGATAAACATCCAAGACCCGGGTCAATCTGAAAAAGATCATTTTCCATCATGACCCGACCGGGGATCGAACCCGGGACCTCCGGTGTAGCAGTCCGGCGTGATGACCGTTGGGCCACGGAGGTCGTCGGTAGAACACTTACTCAATGTTTATTTGAAGTTTTTCACGCCTGTTCTTCAGTCAACCAATACAAAATCCACTCAAATCAACAATTTCAATTACGTAGGTAGTCCAATTCAACGCCAAGTCAGATATAGTAGGTAGGTAGTATCGAAATCTAAAGGAATGAGCCGAGCGAATAACGAAAGTGACGTAAGTATTGTGCAGGTGTGCGTGAGCTTCTTCCCTCCGCACCGCGCCGCCCCGTCCGCCCGGGGAACAATATTGAGTGAAATGCACGACAATTCATATCAAATCGTGCGCGTGAAAAATTGCGAAACGTCCTTTGGAAAATGGGGTTTTCTGAAAAAACTACTGCTCAAATCAATCACAAATAAAGTTTATTGGAATCTTCGATAACTGAACTTTGTCGGTGCGGTTTTTGTTTTTGATATTATACACTTCTTTTATTACTTATTTACGCCCAAAGTTGTATGAAAATTAGCACGAAAAACTAAAGTTTGATGGCTCGCAACTTTAGAGTGGCTTTTTATTTTACTATTCTGGTTCCGTACAGACAAAATTAATAATGACACAAAACGATATCATGTTTAACTTTGGATGTACAATGTCAAACAATGGAGTAAAACCCCCCCGAAATTTGTATGGGAAAATTATCGACTAGTGCGACCTTAATTAAAGTTCACGCGGACGAATTCGCGGGTACAAGTTAGTTCTATATATACCTACCACGACTTCTGGGTCGATAATCCTTGTTTAACGATCATAATTTGTTAAATTATGCGCATTTAGCTTGTTTCGTTCACTTATACCAAGCAGTTAAAAAACCATTTTTGAAGGACTTCCGGCCAAAATTGGCTTGGCAGCCTTATTTATTCATAAGAACATTATTATTTTAAAGCGTTTGAAGTCATTTTTGTAGAGGTGTCATATGACGTAGGAAAACGTTTCCAAGGGCCAACTTTGGCGCCTGCTGCCAAGCACTTCCGGCCATTTCAGAACTGGCAGACTTAGGTAGCCCTCCTCTATGGTTGAAGGCCTACATGTTGCCACGTGTCTCGTAGTGGTGTCATATGAGGTAAATATACCCTTAAAATTTTGACCGGAAGTGGAGGATTTTCTCAGTCATCCGGCCAATTTTCGTGAAATTTTTTTTTGCAGCCTTGGTCACCGGAACTTTTCTGATCTGTTGCCATGCATTTCATCGTGGTGTCATGTCACGTAGGTAATTCATGGACGGGCTCAGGGACTAAAACAAACATACTCACTTTCGCATTGAGTACGAAACTTTACTTTCACAGGAAGGAGTCCGAACAGATTGTATAGAGTAGCCAGTCTACATATAGCACTACTAGCGCTTGGCCCCGGCTTTGCTTGGAAGGTACATATAAAAATTATTGCCTATGTCACTCAGGCATAATGTAGCTTTCTAATGGTAAAATAATTTTTAAAATGGGTTCAGTAGTTCCGTAGATTACCCTCTACAAACAAACTCACAAATTTACAAATACTTCCTCTTAATGATATTAGTGTGATAGTGTCATAAATAAACCTACTTTTAAGTTGATTTCTTAATCGCTAACCTTCAAAGTCAAAGTCAAAGTCAATTTTTTTTATTGAAACTTTGCCTTCAAAGAAGGCTCTTTTCACGTCGATAACTAATTATTTAATCATAATATATTATGTCTCAAAGCTACAAACTACTAGGACTACTTTACTTGGAGAGGCACCTTAAGAAGAAGATGAAGTTGATTTCTTGGGTTCTTACTTGTAGTAACACATGCTGGGATCTGGATGGAGAACAGGACACTGGAAGGCGTCAGGGCAGATCGTGGAGTTGTCGGTCTGCGGGACAGCAGAGCAGCCCAGCTCCAGGTAGAAGCCGGCCATATCGCACTCTCCAGCCAAATCTGGAGTCACGCCGCCCAAACCTGCAGTGGTCAATTACATAAAATTGAAAACTGTACATTTGTTTATGATCGAGTGAAAATTGCTATCGTTGAAATAACGGCCGCGTAGAATTACGAATGTAGCAAAACTGCAGTTGTGCGTTTTTTGCGTGTATTTTTTCTTTGGTTGTGCTGAATCCATATTGTTTGGGAATCACGAATAGGGAGAATCGCGTTTGTGTAATCGATCGCATAATTCTTTTGAGCCTGATGTAGAGACTCTATTATAGATATTAAGACTGATGTGGAACAGTTCATGGACTACAACATATATTTTTTCTAGATTGCCTAAGTGCCTTATAGGTCAACACAAACAGATCGATACAGAAAATCGTACCCATAACTTTATTACAAAAAACCGGCCAAGTGCGTGTCAGACCACGCATAAAGTAGGATTCAGGAAAAAAGTACCTATATATTTTTATTTTATTTATAATTTCAAAAGTATTCATCACAGGATACCCGAAACGATTTTAAATAAGAGTTTCCGCGCCTGTTTCTTTACTTGAGTGATTTGAAGTTTATAGGTCCAAGACTTTAGAAATTACAGGGGGGGGGGGGACACCGTGTAAACGACTTTGGCGGGCTATACCTATCTCGCAAATGGTAAAGCTGATAAAAAAGTGTTGTATGGAAACCCTACCTTATTTTCATAGTCCTTTTCAACGATACCCCACACAAGGGGGTGCACTCAAAAAAATAATTAACCCCCCTTTTACATGTATGGGGAGGTACCCTTAAAAAGGGATATTTTTTTTTTAAATGAGATCTATATGTTAATTATCCTCGAATCAAGTTACATGCAAATCAGTCCATAAACGTAGAAGATATTCTGACTACGCTAAAATGTAAAAGGCGGTCCTAGGACTTTTTTACCAGTCAACTAACTTGATGATGTAGAAAGAGTAATGGTGGTAATGGGTAGCGACAATATTATATCAAAAAATGTGAACATTCATATTGTGTTGTCATAATCCTCTCAATATTGATTGATTGATTGATTAATTCTTATAAGTATATTCCTGTGTTATCCTTCGTCCTTTGTTGTTTGTATGTGTTTATAATAGCTAAGTAGTACCTAATACGAGTATCATATAAATAAGTAGGTAGGTACAAGAAATTTTCTGTCTAAACACAAATAAACCTTGATCGTTATATAATTTGCAGATATGTATTAATCAATAAATTCTGCGGTTTCTCTTGATATCTCATATGTACCAGTGATCAAGTTTCTTAGGAAAATATAAGCGACATCCATCAATATATGTATATATGAAAGTATATGTATATCTTTCATTATTGAATGAGTGACTGACGGACAACGCACAGCCAAAACTACTGGGCGAAGAAAGCTGAAACTTGGCATGTAGGTTCCTTATGGAGTGCAGGGGATTACTAAGAGAGGATTTCCTGAAATGCTATGCTAGTTAGTAATATATTTGTACTACAATGAAATTGAATAGATTAATTCTTTTCCAGAACTGGCTCTCTCTCTTTCTTCCAAGACACTCGATCTAGGGCTACTACTCTTTGTCAAATTGGTTTAATTCGTAGCACCAACACATCCGTGTGCTGTAACGAGGAATCCAGCCTGTCACGCGTTGGGCCCACTCTGACATTCTGATGACGTTGCCCTGTCCAGTCTCACTTTAACTTTGCAGCCTTTTCTGCTACATCCATAATTTTAGTCCGGGATCGCAGAATGTTTTTTTCATACACGATCCGATAGTCTGATTCCAAGAATACTACGTTCCATGTATTGACTTTTATTTGCAAAGAGAGGGAGATAATTTACAATTGTATCCAGGTATCCAATACTTTTTAGTCAGGAGTTTTCAGCACATTATATTTTCAAGCGGCAAAATGTTTGACTGATTTGTTTACTTTTACGTTTACTTATTTACGACGACAATTGACCTGTACCTATAAATATATTCTTCTTAGTAGAGTATGTTATTTTTTAAAAGCTATAAGTATTATTCAAATTATTGTTATGTATACTACATCTGGAATGAGGTGAAATATTTTTTCAAAAAACGCTTTTCATATGTTACACTTTTGAAAACTTATATATTTTTTCTTTTTATTTATATCTTCTTATATGTCTTAATTATAAAATAAATAAGGTTCGTAATTTTATTGTAAAATTAGATATAACAAATAATAACTTGATTCAATTAATAAAGACAACATCGAGATATTATGAACTAACCAGTGAACTAAGTTTTTGTCATAAAGTTAGATGATTTAATTTTTCTATGTCTATGGTTTTTCTAACTTCTTTATATTTGTATCCTACCAGTAAAAAAGTAAATACCACTTACCCAACACCAAAAGATAAAACGCAGCCTTCATGCTCGAAGAGATTCACTTCCTACACAAACAAATTAAACCGCGTCTTTTAAATACACAAATCACAATATCGACGTGTCTATCCGTCTGTTGTCCAAGAGAAAATGGCATTGCAATCGGTGTGGGCGTTTATGCGCGCATGCAAGGTGCGATAATGGTGTGTGTATCATGTCATTGCATAATTTGCTCTGTATTGATGATGGTGATTCCGACCGACTTCGGTCATGGCGACGGCGTCATATATTCAGGGCTCTGTATTAGTTCATATTTGATTTATTCAATGGCGATTTATCTAATATCGTTCTTAGAAGGTGTTTGTTATAAAAGTGCTGATGCTTATAAAATCTATGCACTGTCGCATGGTAGCTGCGCCGTGTATAGCTGGCTTTAGTATATCCATTGCGTTTGCCTCCTGGCAACATTGCGCAGACGGCTTCCGCCCGTCGACATTCAGTCGTCCTTGGAACGCGCGCGCACGAGGCCGTGTCGCAGGAAATATCGCGGTGATATAGCCACCATCTTGGGTTGTTGCATTTTGAAGCCGCGCGGCGTGGCGTTAATTTTGTTTGTAATAACTGATTTGAGTTATAATTGTGAGCTTCCTTTTGTTAAATAACTATTGAACGTTCGTGTTTGTGAAAAACCCTGTTATTGTGACTGTTTCTTGTGAGATGCGAAACGTGGCTGCCTGGAGGCGCCGAATCCCGTCGCCGAGTGGAACTGCTGGAAGAAACCTACGCATTTATTCTGGGGAAGAGATCTCGGGGTAGGTTGGGTGTTTAGGGACCGCATCCACTTCCGAAGACACTCGAAGTTGGATCTGAAGATTAAGAAGATTCAGTTTGGTAAGTGGTTTGAATTTTAGTTACTTAGTTATTAGTACATAGGGTTCTATAGCTCCCTTTATAAGCTATAGTGGTAGCAGACTGCGTATAGGTTAGGTTTTAGGCTCTAGTCGGACAGACGCAGTGCCGTATATAATCTTTACCGTCGGGTATCATCGGGCCTTTTTGGGGACCTATAGGTCTCCACTTAAAAATCTGGTCTTTTTCGGTGAAGAGGTTCACGGCGCTTCGTTTGTCCGGATTCTCTGCGCACATTTTCTGGCAGCAGAGCGTAGTTGTTCTGCACATTTTCTGGTAGCAGAGCGTAGTTTATCTACCCTCTATTTGTTCGTTTGTAAAAAATAATTAATTGTTTGTAAAAATTATTAGATTTTTCTTAGTTTGTTTGTATAAGAATATTTGTAACCTTTTTTGTATTTGTTTGCGGTTTGTACCGTGCGTTCCGGGTTTGTGCCATTCTCATACCTACCGCGGTTCTTCGTGTAGTTGTTTGATTTTGTTGTTTTTTATTTACCTTTTGTTATTTTTTGTTTGTGACTTGACGCGATGGCGAAGGTCCCCAATGCTAAGGCGACACTCGCCAACGAATTGAGATGGTTTGTGACGGCCGGTGGACTCCTGTCCCGGAAGGACAGGGAGGCCGCTATACTGGAAAGAGCGGATCAGCTCCGCTCACGATTGAACAACGCGGAAGCGGCCATGGCGGCGCTTACCGAAGCCGACCTTACCCCGGAGGTCTACGCAGGTCACGTGGCGGACCTGGACCAGATCCTGAGTCTGCACGATGACATCGTGGAGGCGGCGGCTCGCACACCTGTTAGACAGGAAGGACCAGCGGTTACTGGTCGGCTCCCCACCCTTCAGCTGTCCCACTTTGGAGGTAGGATGGAGGAGTGGGTGGCATATAAAAATATGTTTGAGTCCCTGGTCGTAGCACGACAGGATTTGTCGAAGGCCCAGAAGATGGCCTACCTCCTCTCCACTCTTGAGGGTGAAGCGCGGTCGCTCATCCAGCACCTCCGGGTGGAGGACGACCAGTACGACACGGCCTGGGAGTTATTGAACTCCCGCTACCAAAACTTACGTTTGTTAGCGGATGCGCACGCCGCACAGTTGATGGCCCTGCCCAAGGTGGCCAACAGGGCACAGTTGCGCCTGCAGTTGCTCACGCCCGTTACAGTGGCCTGTAACGCGCTCCGCACACTGGGGCTGCCGGTGGACCAATGGTCCTTTTTGCTGGTGCACATTGTATTGGGCAAATTACCCAATGACATCCGCTCGCGATTTGAGCGCGAGAATGCGGAACGGGATAGCACCACCCTACCAACATTCACTGACTTGGTGAAGTTTTTGGAGTTTGAGGCACGGGCCGCTGAGAATACCATGACGGACTCAGCGCCATCCAGAGCGCCTGAACGTAGGCCCTTGGAACCCTCATGGAGAGGTAAGCCCCAACAGGGACGGCAACCGCCACCGCGTGGAGCTGGTGTGCGGGTTGCACACACGGCAGCAGTCGCGGGGGACGCGGACTGCCTGCAATGTGGCCGGATGGGCCACAGCCTGCTGCAATGCAGGGACTGGCAGAGACTGCCAGTACAAGATCGACGCCGCATGGCAAGGCGGCATGAACTATGCTTTTACTGTTTGGGCAGTCACTATGCACGTGACTGTCCCAGGGCCATACCATGCAGTGCATGCCGTGGGCTGCACCACGTGATGCTCTGCATGAACCGGAACGGGGATGGCCCCCGGTTGTTGAGGCAGGGGTCCTCTATGGGCGGGGGCGCTCCTGCGCCAAGCCCTCCACCATCGGACGGAGGACGCGGCTTCGCTCGTCGCACCCCCCCTCGGGAGGGGGGTCGCGTACCTGCGCGGGTCTTGGCGGACCGGGACCACGCGCCCCAAGGTCATGGCCAGTATGTAGCTGGCCAGGCCCCGGATAGGGCCCCCATGGGCGGGGGCCCTAGATCGGACGTGAGAGTGGGGACACCCCCCTCCACGCGGGTTACCAATACCCAACACATGCAGCCGCAGCGGTTTTCTCCGCCGCTGCACGAGTACCCACGGCTGGAGTACCACCCGCCGTACCATATGTATGGCCGGGCCGCGGGTTATGCCCCCCTCAGATGGGGATGTGCACTCGCCCGCCATATTATCCGGGTCAGTGGCGCGCCCCTGGTTTGGAGAGAGTGGGGAGCCCGTAACTAGCTTGCTCCCTTGCTGGGACAGAGCCGCGGACGGTTCTGCTCCCTACCGCGGTGGTCCGCGTATGGGGTCGTGGGGGAAGCCATTAATTTGAGAGCTCTGTTGGACTCAGGGGCTCAAAGCAGTTTGGTTACCACTCGAGTGGCACGCCAGTTAGGTTTAGTCGTGGAAGACTCGCCTGTGCCACTTCTTGGAGTTGGTGGCATACAAGTGAAGTGTCTGACGGGCCAGACACTTGTCACCTTTTCTTCGCTGAAGTCCTCCACAATGAGGATCACGACTTCGGCTATGGTAATGGATACCATTGCGGGTTGGCACCCCTCGACAGACATACCGCCGGGTGTGTTGTCTTTGGTTTCGGGTCTGGATTTGGCCGACCCCTTTGTCTTTCATCCCGGCCCAGTGGACTTGCTCCTGGGCTCGGACGTATTGGGTTGGATTTTGTTGGGTACACAGAAGGCTCTGGGTTCGTCTTCACTGATGGCAGTGTCTACGATTTTTGGTTTTGCCCTGATGGGCCCTGTGTTTGATAATGGCACCGCGGAGGAGCCACCGGTTGTCGCATCTGCGTCCTTGGCCAAGACCATGCAAAGGTTTTGGGAGGTGGAGGAGCCACCTATGAGTTCCAGGATGGATCCGGAACACGCTGAGTGCGAAGCCCTTTTTCGAGGTTGCCCTCCGGTCGGTTTGTAACTAGGTTACCCTTTGTTGCCTCTCGTCCTAGCCTAGGGCAAAGTAGGGCGCTTGCGGAGAAACGACTGCTGTCCATGGAGCGACGCATGCAGCGTGACCACGTACTTCGCGATAAATATATTGAATTTATGCGCGAGTACGAGGATTTGGGTCACATGTCTCCGGCTCGAGTTGATTGGAGCTCAACTGAGCATTATTTTTTGCCCCACCACGCGGTGGTGAAGGCCTCAACAGGCAAATTGAGGACCGTCTTCGATGGGTCCGCACCCACTTCGAACGGGGTTTCGTTGAATCTGTGTTTGCATTCGGGTCCCAAATTGCATAGGGACATAATTGACATCATCTTGAACTTTAGAAGACATCAAGTGGTTTTTGGTGCGGACATCCGGATGATGTTCCGCCAGACAGTCATACATCCTGAGGACAGGCGATTCCAGTTGATACTCTGGCGTGAGCGCCCTGAGGATCCTGTGACGGTGTATGAACTCAACACAAACACGTATGGTTTGAAATCTAGTCCCTATATCGCCATCAGATCATTGCTTGAATTGGCAGAGCGGGAACGGATCCGCTTTCCCCGTGGGGCTTCCGTGCTGTCACGTGACTTGTATGTTGATGACGTGTGCACCGGAGCCCAAAGTATTGAGGAGGCCCTCCTACTGCGGGATGAATTGATTGAAATATTGAAGACAGGTGGCTACGAGCTACGTAAGTGGTTGTCTAATGAGCCTAAAGTTCTAGAAGGGATCCCGGAGGATCACCAACAGAACCCTCACCTGTTTGAGGATGTGGATGATCCCAACAGGATAGCGGTGCTGGGCATGCAGTACCAGCCGCTAACCGATATTTTTACATTCCAAGTGGACTTGGAAATACCAAAGGTCTGGACTAAGAGAACGGTGTTGTCCGTAATAGCCCGTATGTTTGATCCAAGCGGTTGGATCAGTCCAGTGATATTCTCTGCAAAGTGTCTTCTTCAGAGACTTTGGACTTTGGGCGTCTCGTGGGACGAGCCGCTGTTTGGCTCTCCATTGGATGATTGGCTCGAGTTGTTTTCATCGATTAAGGAAGTCAATCGGATTGCCTTGCCTCGTCGAATATTGCCCCCGGGAAATATCGAGCCAGCCTGCATGGCTTTTGTGACGCGTCGGAGCGAGGCTACGCCGCGTCAGTCTATATGCGGACAGTTGACGCCGATGGCCGGGTCAATGTCTCGCTTTTGTTAGGGAAGAGCAAGGTCGCCCCCATCAGGACTAGGCTGACTATTCCCAAGCTTGAGTTGAGTGGAGCTCACCTTCTCTCTAAATTGTTGCATCACGTTGCATGTGAGCTGGCGGCCACGGTCGAGATACGAGACATCTTCGCCTGGTCGGATAGCCAGGTCGCGCTTGCATGGTTGCGCGCGGCCCCACATACCTTGGAGGTTTTTGTGGGAAATCGGGTTTCCCAAATCCAGAATATCGGAATTGATATAACATGGAGACATGTGCCGGGAGAGCTTAACCCAGCGGACTGTGCTTCCCGAGGTTGTACGGCACCAGAATTGGTGTCACACCCGCTCTGGTGGGGTCCAGAGTGGCTGATGGGATCAGAAACTTCTTGGCCTGTCTGTCAGACAGATGTTACTTCTTTGAGTTTGACTGGGCTTCGTGTACATGCTGTAGTCGCTGAGACGACGTCGGAGCCGGATTGGCTACTTGCTCGGTATAGCAGTTTGGATAAGCTTCTGGGTGTTACCAGTTGGATTAAGCGTTTCATACATAATTGTAGAAACCCACAGGCAAAGCGATTGGAGCCGATTGCAGGTGCAGAAGAGCGCCGGAGCGCATTGTTGCATTGGGTCCGTGTCGTGCAGACCGGACGGTTTGAGTCAGAGCTTCATATTTTGCGCGACGCACGCGCTAAGTTGAAGGGCGCGATCGCTCGTTTGAACCCGTACATCGACTCGGATGGGCTTCTTCGGGTTGGAGGCAGGCTCCGGAAGGCGGATCTTCCATATGAGACTCGCCATCCTCTGTTGTTGCCCAAGGGCGGACCCTTGGTGCAGCTTTTGGTGTCTGATCGACACATTCGTAACGCCCATGCTGGGTGCAATGCTTTGCTGGCTATTTTGCAACGCGAATTTTGGATTTTGTCTGCCCGAAGAGCAATCCGTAGTGTTCTGTTTCGATGTATTGCATGTTATAGGTTGAAGGCATCCACGATGCAACCACAGATGGGTGATTTGCCCGCTGATCGAATCCGACCTTCGAGACCGTTTGACGGCGTTGGAACCGATTTTGCCGGTCCCTTTTCGATCAAGGCTTCTCCCTTTCGTAATGCCCGTATTGTGAAGGGCTATTTGTGTGTATTTGTTTGTTTGGCCACCAAGGCTGTCCATTTGGAGGTGGTATCGGCTCTGACTACGGAGGCCTTCGTCGCCGCGTTGGATCGCTTTGTTTCGCGTCGAGGTCTACCTTCCCTTATTAGGTCTGATAATGGCACAAACTATAAGGGAACTGTAAATTATCTTAAGGATGTTTCTGTGTTTATTGATAAAAATTGTACTAGTTTAAGTCAAATTGCTGCCCAAAGGGGAATAACCTGGAAGTTTAGTCCCCCAAGTTGCCCCCATTGGGGAGGGATTTTTGAAGCGGCTGTGAAATCCGCAAAGACCCACCTCCGCCGCATTATCGGAGAAACGGCTCTAACTTTTGAAGAGCTGGCCACAGTGTTTTGTAAAGTTGAGGCGGTCCTCAACTCTCGTCCTCTCTGTCCGCTATCTCCAGATCCAAATGACTTGGAAGCTCTCACCCCTGGTCATTTTTTGGTGGGAGGGCCTTTGAATGCCCTGCCCGAATACCCGTGGAAGGACGAACGCGTATATCGGTTGTCGCGTTTTCAAATGTTGCAGCAAATGAGCCAGGACTTTTGGCGTCGCTGGTCGCTTGAATATTTGCATTTGCTGCAGCAAAGAGTGAAGTGGACAGACAGGACTGAGCCTCCCAGGGAGGGTGATTTAGTATTGTTAAAAGAGGCAAATTTGCCCTCATTGCTTTGGCGACGAGCTCGCATATTACGTTTGATTCTTGGCGGAGATGGCACTCCGCGTGTGGCTGAGGTGTTGGTCGACGGTTCGATTTTAAGGAGAGCTGTGACTTCTCTCGCCCGCCTTCCCGTAGAGTAAGCTAGCGGTCTGCTTCTCAGACCGGGACGGGGGGATGTTTGTTATAAAAGTGCTGATGCTTATAAAATCTATGCACTGTCGCATGGTAGCTGCGCCGTGTATAGCTGGCTTTAGTATATCCATTGCGTTTGCCTCCTGGCAACATTGCGCAGACGGCTTCCGCCCGTCGACATTCAGTCGTCCTTGGAACGCGCGCGCACGAGGCCGTGTCGCAGGAAATATCGCGGTGATATAGCCACCATCTTGGGTTGTTGCATTTTGAAGCCGCGCGGCGTGGCGTTAATTTTGTTTGTAATAACTGATTTGAGTTATAATTGTGAGCTTCCTTTTGTTAAATAACTATTGAACGTTCGTGTTTGTGAAAAACCCTGTTATTGTGACTGTTTCTTGTGAGATGCGAAACGTGGCTGCCTGGAGGCGCCGAATCCCGTCGCCGAGTGGAACTGCTGGAAGAAACCTACGCATTTATTCTGGGGAAGAGATCTCGGGGTAGGTTGGGTGTTTAGGGACCGCATCCACTTCCGAAGACACTCGAAGTTGGATCTGAAGATTAAGAAGATTCAGTTTGGTAAGTGGTTTGAATTTTAGTTACTTAGTTATTAGTACATAGGGTTCTATAGCTCCCTTTATAAGCTATAGTGGTAGCAGACTGCGTATAGGTTAGGTTTTAGGCTCTAGTCGGACAGACGCAGTGCCGTATATAATCTTTACCGTCGGGTATCATCGGGCCTTTTTGGGGACCTATAGGTCTCCACTTAAAAATCTGGTCTTTTTCGGTGAAGAGGTTCACGGCGCTTCGTTTGTCCGGATTCTCTGCGCACATTTTCTGGCAGCAGAGCGTAGTTGTTCTGCACAGAAGGGCCTTCGGCCGCCTACGATATCAATGCTAGGTAACCAGTTACGAAGAAATAAAAACCACCAGCTCGCAGGTCAGATGACATTGTTTGAATTTAGGGAAAGCTATGGATGAGACTATCACAGGACCGTAAGAAGTGGCGCGAAAATAGGGAGGCTATGCCTCCCTGTCATGCCTGCTGGGTATAGACCCAGCAGTGGATTGATAATTATTATTATAATTAAACTAGTTACTTATAAATAATGATTACTCCTTATTTAAAGTATAAAAATTCATCAGTTATCAAATGCTATGTTACCACTTATCAGTGCTGGCGAAATGGTATCATGATTTTGTCCTTACTAGCCTTAAGATAATTCTATCAATGTTACTGATATAACTAATCTCACACAAAAGGACAAGGAAAACAATAAAAACGTACAATTTAAAAAATATAATATTATTTTATTGAACACAACCTAATACAATCTTAATTATAAAATATTGCTTCCAGCCACTATACTATACAAATTGCATTTAATCGTCAGACTTTTAATCAATATTATATGACTTTTGAATACCAAGTTACGATTATTGTAAATAATATAGATATTAATGATGTAATTCATAAATCAATAGCACATATTCATAGGTAAATAAGTATCACGCTGTAAACCTAATGCAAACAGTAATACCTAAAAATGTATATCACCATTTGATAATTTATTAATGGTGTCAAAATCACTAAAGGTACAATAATTACCAGACATTTTAGTAAATACTGTAATATAAGTACTGCTGAAGTAAATAATGAACTAGACAACAACAAACAATGTTTTTGTACCTACTAAATATTACGATAATAGGACTTTTCGATTCTTTGGTTTTACTTCAGCCATTCAAACATGGTTACATTTTAGCTATATGTATGTACAAACTAACCTACTTATTTTTATATTAGGACTAGGCACTCATACTCGTTCGAGTTCTTTTCTTCTCCGTCAAAGGGGTAGTAGCAAGTGCCGTGACTGGGTTGGACCTGAAAGTAATATTTCACAGTTAAATAACTACTGCAAATTCACGATCTAAAAAAAGGGTACGAGATACCTACACATAGATTTTTATCACATCTTTATCTTAACTTATATTTTTGATCTTGTTATTATTTATCTAGTAAGTAGTCATAACAGAATTCTCTTATTTCAAGTAGACCATAATATCAATACTAGTACTATATAGTACAATAATAGTACTTAACTGAAATTATATTATTTATAGATACTAGTGCCATGGATTGGACATACGAGTATCCTACGGACTTCCATGAATTGTGCTAATTACACTGAATATAACTAATTTATCGGTATGGATTGTATAAGGACGCTGATGAAAACAGAAAAAACATCAAGTATGACATGGCTATTTGATGTTTTTTTTTCTTTTAGGAAGCTGTTCCAGAGCACGCGGAGACCTACTAAATATGGGTTAGTATATTCTAAGCCAGATATTACAAGCAATCTAACTACTATAATAAACCTGAGGATTATTTTGCTTGATGTAATCTCTGGAATTACTCATCAAATGTAGGTAGAACAAAAACGTAACAGTAACGTACCTTGCCAGGAGTGGTGACTCCGTCGTGGGTGACTCTGCCAAAGTAGAGCTTCTCTCCTTCGGCTGTGATTCCTGCCTCCACCGCGCCTGGGGGAATCTGGCCGTCGGATGAAAACTGCCACGAGAACATGGCTGGCACCAACACCTGAAAGTCACAATATCAAGATTAGAATTTTGTTATCAGCATGGCCCCAAAGACATTATAAAATGACAACAACAACGAAATAAGTCCATCAAATAAAAGGTTAGACATTTATAGCATAAAACTTGGTGATTTTCTCCGTCTAATGTTTATAGAATTGGATCATGATGATGAAACAGTTATCCAATCATTTCGACAATTCTTGGCCACATAGCTAGCTAGCTTGATACCTATAAATTTTTTTTTTGCCACTAATTGGGTAGACCCCTCAAACAACAATATCCTTAATTATATACAAGCTTGCAGAGATCTTTACCTCAAACTGATCTTTTAGGATCTCCTCCCCGCCCCAGCAGATGTAGCAGGCGTTTTTGGAGGGGATGACCTTGGCAGGGAGGACGTCGCCCTCATGCCGAGCCCTGCCCGCGTAGATCTCTGCGTCATCAGCGTCCCGGCCCACCAGGAGAGCTCCAGGGGGAATGCTGTTCTGGCTCAGGCACGCTGGCACCCACTTGTATGTACCTGAAATATTAATGCAACTTTTAGTTACTTTCTCTCCATCTACTGTAACTCTAACTACCCAATGAAATAGTCAATTTAAAAATGAAGAAATATCATGTGCAAGCGCTGTATCGATCGAAATCAATCCAGATAAGGATACTGCAGCAATAAGAAAATAATACTTATATGGAACACCATAGAAGGATCGATTTTGCGTGCATGTTCCCATAAAAGATAATGGAATGGTAGAAGTTTACTCAAACATATCCCAATTAATGCATGCAAGAAGTGCGCTTGTGAAAGAAATGCAACGAAACGTGAAAATTTTGGCCAAAACTCTGTACGGTAAATTTTGTCTGAAGATTTAACAATAATGTAAATTATCATTCAACTAACATTGCTTTCACAACTAAAGCTATATGGACAATAGAAATGTTTTTAGTTAGACGCTGTAAAATGTGATCTAAACTAAGTTTAGGACAAGGAGATCGGTAAAAGGTCAAGGGAATGTCAACCATAGAGAGGATTGGCCCAAATTGGTGGACGATTCAATTTTGATACACCCACTAAGCTCATGCTAAGAGATAACACCTTTGACATGAAAGCTGATGATATTTGTCTATAAAGACATGAATTGAATGAAAAATGTGTTTTTTTTGATGATATCGCCATAATTATTATCAAATATAATAAACGACGATACCCAAACTCAAGAATTCGTGGAAATTGATAACTTTTATATTATTAGATACACCCATTTTACAACTAAGGTATTCGATACTTTGGACAGTGGTAACAACAGCTATGTAGGTGGATTATGGATAAGATAACGAATGATTAATGATGAACACGTACGAATTTAGAAGACAAATTTATGTGTAGCTCTTCATATAAATTGAACTTAGAAATCATGGTTTAGATCTTACAAAATCAGTTATCACCAGAGGTAATTTTTTCACCAGACCCATTCCTAGTTTTGTTACAATAGGGAAAAGCATGCAATGTATTTTGATGACAAACTCATTCCAAAAGATGACATTCCTTTGATTGATGTGGATAAAACTAAAGACACATGCAGCTAACATGACAAGGATGATACAACAAGGCGTTATCTCTCTGCTGCACTTACTCCAGGGCAATTCGACTGTCTCTCCGGGTAATTCAGGCACAATATCTGCTGGCTCAGCATTGTCCACCACTTGGACTCCCCCGGGAGGGCCAGGAGGGTAGAAGTAGGCGGGGTCCATGGGGTAAAATACCCCAGGGTAACCAGGAGGATATGGATGGTGAGGGGGGTAAGTGTGGGGTTGACCAGGGCCAGGGGGTGGGTAAGGGTAGCCGTAGGCTGGCGGCGGCGGCCCGCCGTAACCATAATACGGACGTCCTGAATGCATATTTTTGAGGTTAGAACTTTCTTTTTACTTGGGTGTTGTAACACTTTTAACACATTTATCCTTTAGATTGTGATAATCATCGATAATTTGGATTTCGAAGAACAATGATAGTCAGATATGTAATAAATAATTAATATGACAATAAAAGTTCATGTGATAAGCCTTGAAAGTGTTTTCTTGATATTTTTAATGTTAATTCAATCATAATGAAAAGAGCATGGTTGTTAATTCGACGATGGTTCTGTTTGAAGTGATTTTTGAGGAACATTTATGAGAAAGGCTATCCAGAATCCGGATAGTACTTATAATCATCGTAGTTGAATCATCATCATCACAATAGGTATAAACAAAGTGACTATCATAGAAGATAGTCACTTCTTGTTTGATTGAAACATACAAACTTTTCAGTTTATTGCATCTAGATTTAATAAGGTATACGTATAGTTCTCATACTATTACTTCTACATCTACCTACCTAAAACAATAAACTTTAAGACAAAATGGCCGAACATTTACATTTGAATTGCACTTGTGATAATATTGGCGTCAAGTAGGTATTTGTTCCACAGTATCTATATCGTCATTGTTTGCCTTATATACAAATGGTCGAGTGTATTGTTTTTAGCACTTACTCCTCTAGATATGGTATTCGAAGATTGGATACGTTTCATACCATACTATTAGCAGTAATTTAGCTCCAAATTTGTTAAAATGAGATTATTATTGAAAGAATGTCAATTTATAACAATGTTAGAAATAATAAAGTCTTATATATTATCCCTGATAACCAGTGTAAATATTTTAGTTAATTGTGATTTTCTTTTATATAAAGAACTAGCCGCGCCCTGAGGCTTCGCTCCCGTAGAAATTACACTATGTGCTATTCTCGGTATTTTTCTACCCGTATACCAAATTTCATCCAAATCCGTCCAGTAGATTTTGAGTGATTGAATAACATCCTCACAAACTCACATCTAAACTTTCGCATTTATAATATTAGTATAACTAGGAGATAATACTATAGATAAGACTTGCTCTAGAATTAATAGTTGTTCATGAAGCATCTGAAACTAATATAGTATAGTCCAAGCTACATATATCTAATATTTAAATTCAGATAATAGTAAAGGACGTATTTTATCTAACTCTATGGTCGTTGTTTGTAATATCGATCGATACTATATGATTTTCCATATATTAATAAATAGGTAAGTAACTACGTTCTCTTTTCAATAATTTTTAATGACTATTATTATATGTCCATGAGAAAATGTTCCCTTCCTTTTTGAACTCATACTATACAAGTTATACATCAGTTTACATCACATCAATAGTCTTTTACACTCTTTATGAGAAAGTATTTATCTCATAAACGTATCGCATAAAATCCGTGAAACATTCAATTAAGTATATATTCGTACGTTAATACGTACGTTATTTTTTATAATAAAAATACACGACTGACAACTCACATAGCCTATGTCACTCGGAGGAATGCAAGAAATCTAAAAATATCTCTCACATCAAAATCTGTTAAGCCGTTTAGGATTTACGGTGGAATTAAAGATAATACATACAAGAATCCTGAAAACGTAACATTATTTTTGGTCAGTCGTGTAAAAAATTAAATACGTGTCCAAAAATCCACTCAGTATCACTCTAATCTACTATTATCTGTTTTTGAAACGTAGCCACATGACAGTCTAGAAGGATCCTTATCATGACTCACCTCTCATAGTGATGCGATCCGACCCAGCTTCAACACAATACTGACACCAGCTCGGCCACTCTCACACTTATGTACAAATATTATCTGATAATGATAACAAGTGACGATAGCGCTGGCATAGTTAATTGGAAAGGTAGAGTCATTGATGGTTTTATGAGTAATTTAAAATTAAATATAATTTTTATTTTTGTAGTCATTTTCCTTTAAGCTGATGAAAGAAAGATGTTTGTTGAGAATAGAAAAACTTTTTGGTTTGAGCTGTAAGATTTAATTTTTTTTTAATTCACTTCACAATTATCACTATTAATTTACTGAAAGATTAAGATCGCGGTACTTCCCCGACCGAGCCATATTATCCAAACGCCGTTTATATTTTAAGAAATGTAACGCACAGCCAAAACTACTGTCCGTAGAAAGCTGAAAGGCATGTAAGTTCCCTAGGGAGCAAAGGGGAGCACTAAAAGAGGTGTTGTAATATCACCTATGTTGTGGAGATGTTATTAGTAGATTATTAACCAAGGGCTGTATGACATCAATTGCATACGAGGTTTTTGGCGCCTGAGCGAAGCGAAGGCGCTAATTAACCCGAGTATGCAATTGATGCTTACGCCCGAGATAAATACTCTGCTTTACATATCGATTGTGAGGTAAGTAAACAACAAGACAGCAGGTTTCAATGAACATTTATTAAGAAGAAAAAAATGTGTATTTAATTAAAATATATTTATGTTGTACTTGACCGATGTAGTATATTTGTAAGTTCACTGTAGTGTAAAGAAAAAGAAATAAAATGTCTTGACTCCAGATTTAAGTGTTTGTGCCAGGTATATGAATTAAAGTCACTTTCACCGAATATTTAAGTTTATTTTCACTGTCCACACAATTTCACAAATTTTACTAAAGGAAATGGAATGACGTAGTTACGCGTAGCTTTACTCGCGAACGTAGTGCCATGCAAACGAGGTGGCCAATCGGAATACCGGGAGAGACTAAGGAATGGCTAGAGCGCTGCACGCTCGCCGGCAAAAACGCTGACTAGGCGAATGCCTATGTGTCGCTACAGAGGATTTCCCGAAATTCCCAGGGGAACATAGTCTCGGATTCATGCTAGTTACAAATAAAAGTATTTCTCAAGTCTGATAGATGTTATTTATTTTCAGTCACTTTTGTATCATCATTATATTACTTACTAGCTTTTGCCCGCGGCTTTGCCCGCGTGAATTTCCCACGGGAACAGTGCTTTTCCCGGGATAAAAAGTAGCCTATGTGCTATTCCAGGTCATTATCTACCTCTGTACCAAATTTCATCGAAATCCGTCCAGTAGATTTTGCGTGATTGAGTAACAAACATCCTCACAAACTCACAAATTCACAAACTCACAAACTCACAAACTCACATCCAAACTTTCGCATTTATAATATTAGTATGGATAACTTACAAGGTTGACTAGAAAATCAAATAATACAAATACATAATAGTACAAACAAATAGCCTTTGAATATGATTCTTAATTATCACAATTCGTTGCAGTCTAGTTTCTTTACTTACCTAACGCATAACTGGCTTACGTAAAATGCATAGTTTACCTATAAGATAAATATAAAACTATTACTACTCATAGTTCTATATAAGCAAATTCTTAGGTGAGAACGTTAGCGTTAAACTATCCCTGCATTTTTATATCTGCAATAAAATTTTGTCGCTTTGCCTTTGCAAATTTTATTATTTTATTTCAAAAATTCAATGCTCCCTGATGAATTTAAGTTCTGTAATTATTGTTCTGTTATTTTAGCCTCTTTCCGCCCACTGCTCATTATAGGCCTCTCATTTTGTATACACAGAATCTACATCATCCTTCTCTGTAGTGTGAGCGTCTAATATTAATTTTGCATTAAAAATTACTAAAGACTAGAAAAATTATAGTTAAAAAATCTTCACTTCCAGTGCTACGAGTGGCGTAGCAGCGTGCTACGACAAAATTTTCGTAGAATTGTAGGGCCTCTACGCGACGCATCTTTGATTAATAATTAAAATGGACGATTTGATTTAGCTATTTCGATATGAAGAATAATGAAATTAAACACATTGTAAAAATAACACATTTAATATTTACATAGCATAAATAAAGTTCTAATTTTGACAATGCTTTACTGATGTAATTTTCTTATTTAAGTATTGTTCGAGGCAATTACATCTTTCACTATAAATAAAATTTACATAAATGGTATATTAAAACACAATTTAGAGAGACTTTAATAGTGTTTAAAAACAATAATTACTGTGATACAATATACATACTTTTGTCATTTATTTCCCTATTCACAATGAAACCCAATTAAACAAACACAAGGCACTCATACTCGCCGGATGTTCTTTCTTCACCATCCACTGCGTACACGCAGCCTCCAAGGCTGGCCTGGATCTAGGATAGTAAAAAAAGTTTTTATTAATAATGGCAAGTGTAAGAAAATTCTTTGTCTAAAAATTCTTCGTCATATCGTGTCGAAATGGCTATAATTATATTGTTTTTGACCTGTATGTGGCAACTTAAACCGTCCTATCGTTGGCGTCATTAAGATCCTCTATTGTACAAGACCAAGGGCAGTTGGGACATGATAGGATATGGGCCATGGACTGAACAGCTCCGCAATCACACAAATTGTTAGCCGAGAAACGACCTATCCGTTTTTACGGCATCTCCTCCAGACTACCCAGGAATGATCACCTGGGGGTCGATTCTTCTAATTACAAACGTCGAATCGTGTCAAAATTGTACTCGTATCTCAAGAGCCAAAGAAATTGAAATAAAGTAACAAGATCTTTGTAAGACTTCTGTTTTATTACGATTTCTTTAGCTTTTGAGACACAACTGAGGCACGACATCTACGTTTGTAATTTGTAGAATCAAGGGCCGTGGCTCTCTTTCTCGTCGGAGTTTCTCGGCCGGTGCAAGGTCTGTCCATTGCGGTTGACTAAAAATTGAAAGAATGTTAGTGTAACTGTGGTATTACCTTTCCTGGCACAGTAACGCCACTTTGCGAGACCCTTCCGAAATAGACCTTCTCCCCATCTACCGTCTCTCCCGCCTCCACCGCGCAGGGTGGTGCTAGCCCGTCGTAGGCGACCTGCCAGCACAGTTTGGCGGGAACTAGTACCTACAAGGAATCAGAAAAAAAACCTTTAGCTTATTATTTCATGATACCTATTTAAAACAAAATCTGAGAGATGGGTAATTCTTTCGGAAACAAAACATCTCACAGATTATTTTTTCATCGTTTCATCCCCATTAAAAAAAATGTTAAAGAAATATTACATTCCACCGCAATACTGCTACAGGATAACAAGTAAACAAAATACTACTTTCTTCCCAAAAACTAAAAATGATTTTCCAGCGTGTCGAACGATAAATTTGTATTCTTCAATGCATTTCTGGGGTCTTTTTAAAGGTGACGCAGGTTAAAAAGACGACACTAGAGACAGGGACGTAGTCCTAGTGACAAGAAAGTAAATATCTAGGTATCAGAATGCCAAACCACATAAGAGTACCACGGTACCTTAGCTGTAATTTTCTGACGTCAACTAACTTATCTAGTTTAATAAGTACAAAATAATCTTCTTGAAAGGCCGGCAACACTCTTGTGATACCCTGGTGTTGCAGTAGTCCATGGGCAGCGGTGATCGCTTACCATCAGGTGACCCGCTTGCTCGTTTGCCGCCATATGTTATAAAATAAAAAAAGGACCTATATGACGATTTAAAAGTGCTATTTTTAAGCCTATTTAAATAAAACCATTGAATTTGTACCTCAAACCGATCCACAGCGACTTCCTCCCCCTCATGGGAGATGAAGCAGGCGTTCTTGGAGGGGACGACCAGGGCTGGCACGGTGCCCCCCTCGTGCTCCGCCCTCCCCGCGAACACCTCCTCGTGGTCGCCGTCGCAGCCCACCAGCAGGGCTCCAGGGGGTACGCTGCTCTGGCTCAGGCAACCCGCCACCCAGCGACACGTTTTTGGAGCTAGATCATACACAATCATTTATGGTTGGTTGATTGGTAGAAAAAGATTGGTAGAAGTTAAATAAATTAATAAAATAAAAACCGCGTCTCCCAAAATTCATACTCCTTACTCAGATCGTTAAATGGTTATACAAATAGCATAGGTTTACAAAAGCAATAAATTAGGTTTTAAGTCCAGACAGGAAAAACTTTTGTTGAGTATTAGCCGCGCCCCCCGGGTTTCGCTCCCGTGGGAATTTCGGGATAAAAAGTATCCTATGTGCTATTCCCGGTATTTTCTACCCGTCTACCAAATTTCATCGAAATCCGCCTAGTAGATTTTGCGTGCTTGAGTAACAAACATCCTCACAAACTCACAAATTCACAAACCTCATTCAAACTTTCGAATTTATAATTAGATATTAGTAGGATTATACATAGTAGGATAGTAGGATTAGTAGGAAGTAGGATAATTGGAAAATAGACGTTGTTGCAAATCTTTGATAACTAATGTACTGTTCTAACTAATCACAGAATTAGATAACGAAATAAAAGTAAAAATAATAAAAACCTGCATCCTATTATAAGTAAACCACACTAAAGTTTTTCACAATATATGAAACAATATAATAGATAAGTGTATTCTAAGTGTTAATTGTAAATAAACATGGAACTCACCAGCCATTTGTTGCGATGACAGATCTCTGCTAATCTCGAGACGCGAATGTGGAACGAAAATACCTGTATCTTATCTTGACAATCATGTATGTTGTTTGTATGGGTGTATGACACTACACGTACACGTATAGTTCGTGATTCATAGCCTATGTACTGAATTTACCTACATATTTCGTAATGTATAGTGGTTTTCAGCCGTAAAATGTAAAAATGACTTCATTTTTGCTCATTCGTTGCTGAAAACTGTAGATTTTCTATTTTTAACGCGGATTTTGTTTTTGATAGTTGTTCATAGTTGTTCTCTCTAAAACATAATCAACAAAACCTAAAGTCAAATTCAACTTGCATTATATTTGATAATAGATATAGGAACTAAAAAATTGTAAAAAAAATATTTTCCAATAATAAGTATTTTATTTTAGTAGAATTTTCTTTTGTATTTCCAAGTAAGGCTCAAGTAATAACTGTTATCTTTAACTACGAGTATTATACGAAAAGAGATTAATTTAAGATTTAATAATCTTGTAATTTCTTTCTCCTGCACGTTACCAATACAGGAGGAAGACATTAAAAGAAGAAATAAAAGGCGTAATTTTACTGACAAGTCTTTAATACTTTCAACACCCTTTGCGAAAGGTCGAAGAAGGTCCGAAAGGCGTTGCTTTCAGTTTTGTTGCTCTGCAAAGATGCGTACGTAGCGACCAGGTCTCTGGTGACGTTGTCTACCACATCCCGTACCATGGTCAGGGTAGGACGACCGTTACTTTCCGCGACCAGCATTGTGGATTGCATCTAAAAAAAGATGTGTCAGTACTGTCAATCCATGGGGAAAGGTACAGTCGGTTGCAGAGAAACATGGCTGCCCTGAGATAGGATTCTTTGCAGCTGACTGTACTTGGTTGTTGGACCCCTCCGGCCGTCTACAGAACAGGAGTTTCGGAACTGGTTGCGTACTTACGACATTGTGTTCAACTAGCACACAAGCTGCTAATACAGACTTTATACAGCCTAAGTGTAGTATAGCAGCTGTTAAAGTGCTGTAATTTTTTCCTAAAGTTGAACAGTAGAGTACTTTCATACCTTTGAACAGCTAGGTGCTACAGGACATGTTTAGTAGCAAATTAATATCTTATGGTAATACAAAAACAAGTACTAGCTTCACTAAACTACGATTGGACATAAAATGGAGTTAATGGAGACTTTTATACCACTATAAGATGTAAAAGAATACTTTAGTAGGCAGGGCAGTTTGCAAAGAGTTTTAACTTACCTCTATAGCACTCAAGACCGTATAGAGACATTTTGTAAAGCCTTACGCTCTTTAGCATATTTTATTACTTATGTTGTAACACTATATCTATTGCAAAGTTGTGTAACTTTGAAATAGCGCCTTGAGCGCTATATATGAGAATTATATAGAAACTAAACGGTTAATAGTTGTCTAAGAAATCACATAAAATATTTTATATAGCCGTGAGAGTTACAAAACGGTGCTGTAACATTTTTAGTATTTTAATGGTGTTCACTAGATTTCTCATAGCTTTACATCCACAGGGAAGGGACATGACTTCATACTAGAGCTAACAGCGCCATATTCGCAACTGATGTGCTAAAAATGTAACCTAAAGCTGTATGATAATATTATAATTTTTTTATTCAGCCTATGACGGAGTGCGATTTCGGTACGGGTAGGGTTCCGTAGTTTCCAATTTAATGCACAACGATATTGCATCTTGTAGTACTACTAAAGCTGATATTTGTGAGGACGACAGTCTAACAGTAAGTGAAGAAGCCATAAATGAAACACATAATTATTTATAATTCTTTTATTACTTTCGGCAATGTCTGTAATATAAACTGTTGAATATTAGAGATTTGTTCTGGCGTTTGATTCTCAGGATTAATTTGAACTACGAGGTATATTTCTTGAGATGATGATTCCTGGTTTAGCTCTGCTTCAGAGTAGATATTTGTCACAGGCAGTAACTGAAAAACATAAAGTATGATAATTAGAAACAAAAAATGGAATACCTCGAATAAATACCTAAAGCCTACCGTTGGTCACACTGCTGATAGTTTTACACATTAAAAATATGGGTATTTATGTACTTGAAATTGTCTTATACAAATAAACGTATTATCTATCTATCTATCTATATCAGTTAATTTGTATAGGTAAAAATAATAGTAATTTATAGGTAGGTATTGAATAAAAGGAAAATAAAACTTTAAAATATAATGACGGATCCCTAAGTAGTATTTTTTACTGCATATCTCAAATAGAAGAACCTGTTTTAAGACCACCTGAGGCTCTAAATAGTAACTGTAAAACGCTGATGTACATGCAAAACAGTTGGATAGCGCACTAGTACTACAACCGTGAAACCTAAACATCTACAGCAGCAAATACTAGAGCCTTTTTACGGTTCAAGCAGATAAAATAGATATAACCAACACTGGGAGCTGCTATTATGGAGACGCCATTATAATGTTTTAAAAAATAGATGTTTTTAAGGTTATTACTACGTTTTGAAGACATAAACTCGTAATTTAAAATGTAAATTAAGTCAAATTTTTTACGTATTGCCCTAATTAAACTTTTTTGTAAACTAAAAAGTACTAAAAACTATTATTTAAGTTGAAACCTAATTCCTCACCATAATCATTTATTTTATTTTTGCATTAAAAACTTAACATTCAGAGGGCGCGTGAAAATTTTGACGATAATTCATATAAACATTCACAATGAACTGGTAATCGCACTGCAATTTCACGTACATATAGAAATAAAACACCATATTACTTACCGTTTTGATAAATCCTTCGTATTAGTTATGGATCCTTTCACTACACATAGCACGCATTCAATTCATTTAATAAAAAAATTAATATATCTTGTACACGTAACATTGTAAATCAACAATAAACTTACTTTAAAGCGATGGAAGTTAATTTTAAAATACAGGAGCTCCGAAATAAGGTGAAGGTAGCAGAAAAGCGCTGCACGAGAAACTGTGGATGCTTTGAGGGCACATTACGGCCTTTAAGCAGCCTTTGTAGCTCTATTCTAACTTACATAAGCGGCCACTTTAGATCAATTGCAGAGCTTATAGTTGTATAATTTGTGGCCTATTTCGCGCTACAAGAGATCTTTAGCAGCTTATAGATGTACTATATTTCTTACTAAGAAGCCCATGCCGTAACTGAAATCCTCTATCTGGCTACTGCACCGCTTCTTATAGCGCTTGTGTGCTAGTTGGGATTTGTGTTGTGTATCTTTAGTGCACAAGTTAAACTCAGATACAAACTAAATAAGCAGACATACGCTAAGCAGTGATTGCAACGGCGGATCCCGTAAAGGCATCTTAACAGTCAACTTTGAGATTATTATAAGCTAGGTACGGAAAAGACCTCAAGGTCTCAGAAATACAAATCATACAAGTTTATAAACTTGTATGATTTGTATTTCTGAGACCTTGAGGTCTTTTCCGTTCGATTGACATATATATTCAGATCCGTACCTGAAAGTGTCTTTGGTCGTTTTACACTACAAGGGATTGGAACCGCGGTCCGAATCGCCAAAGAGCCCTTTTTGAATGGGTTCTTTAACCCCTCATTGGTGGGAGCGGTGCGAATGGCAAAAGGTACTTTACTGGTTGCATAGAGCCATTCGCACCGCTCCATCCACTGCGGTGCGAAAGAAACCATTCAAAAAGAGCTCTTGGGCGATTTGGGCCGCGGCGCGGTTAGAATAGCTTGTGGTCCGAAACGACCAAAGACCCGCCTGAAGTACAGTGCCGACACTTGCCGATCAGTGCCAGATACAGTATCGCATCTTTATCCCTTGCGGGGAAGACAGAGCCAAAAGACGTAGGACTCGAAGGCCACGCTAAGTTTACTAGGGGCTTATTGGCCTGGGATGGAGATCACATTTAGATATAATGGAGGTTCAGATAGACAAGGATGTTGAGCATAGACTGCTATGAGTGTCACCGTGCTAGATATTCTTGTTGTGCCGTAAATAGTATACCAAACCTTAGTTTTCCAAATATCCAAAACAACTCCCAATGCTGTTCCTTTTTCCTTCTCGCCGACCTTATAGAGATCGTGACGTAAGACTACCAGGTGATGGGCTCGACACATTTCTGCAAATTAGTGTTTAGTTTTAGTTAGTTTTCATTTGTTTTAGTTTTAATTTTTCTTTGTAGCTTCACCCGTGTGAATTTCGTTTTAGTACTAATTCGCTATCGCTGAACTATAAATGAGGTATTTTTTGTTTTGATGAGTGAGACAGTCAGCTGCAGAGAGACCTGACCTATCGCACCGAATCCTATCTCAGAGGAGTCAGGTGGCCTGCAGCTGACTGTACTTTAACTAGTTACTTTCGCGTTAGAAGAAACTAAAACTACAAGAATTCATGTTCATGATTTTCGTTTTTCCTTGTTTTTCCTAGTGTAGCTCTGAAAAGTAAATAGAAAATTCTATTTACTTTTCAGAGCTACAGTTTTAGTTCTGTTAATGGATTCTTAAATGGATCATGTTGTGTACACAATATTTTGGACGTTTACTGGATCTGTATTGCATACAACTAACTTATTTAAGATGTCAAAGTCAAAGTCAATTTTTTTTATTGAAACATGGCCTTCCAAGAAGGCTCTTTTTCACGTCGATAACTAACTATTTAATCATAATATATTATGTCTCAAAGCTACAAACTACTAGCATTTCGGAACGACCACTGCTGAGAAGAAATGCCGAAAGAAACTCATGAAACAGTCTTGTACCTTTGTAAACTGTCTGTTTTTGTGTTCTTAATAAAATAAAATAAAAACAGATGTTGAACTCAAGTACTAAATCTGGACTAACAAAAATCCTGTCACTACTTCACGAAAATCGGAATAATATAATAAATACTCATAGAAAAGCTAATACGTATTACTAATACTAACCCTTTTTACAGTCTGCTTCATCTTCACCTTTCGGACAATTCTCCTTTCCATTGCAAATCGCTTGAGGAGGCACGAAGACACTACTGTTTGGGGTTCCGTCACAGCTGTATCTGATGAATTGGGGTTCTACGGAACACGCTCGTTCGCACTTCTTGGAGCACCTGGCCATCGCACACTTGTTCTTGTTGCAGTAACAACCTTCCAATGTAACGATCTTCTCATTGCCAGTCTGCGAGCGCTTCAGTGCTGATATCAACTTCTCGTTTAACGATAGCAAATAATGATGTATATCGTCCAAACTCTGGATATTGCCTTTGCTTAAAACTTTATTATAAACAGCTATTATTGTAGAAAAACATGAATCTCGCACAGACCGTACATGGTCCAGTTGCGCTTTCGGCTGAGTAGTTACTTTTTGGAGATATGAAACCGAAGCACGGAGTGCCAGTAAGTTGTTGCGGACATGTCGCATGTCATTGGCTTGAGATTTTACATATAAATCTGTGAGGATATCATCATAAATTTTCGTAGCTTGAAATCTTGATAAGTCACCTAGAAATGTAAGTAAGAAAATTATTGCAGATATATATTAATTACACAGTTTCCATACGTAAAAAAAAATCAAAAAAAAAATTAACCGACTTCCATTATAAAACTTAAAATCATGTATATAGGCTAGACATAGATTAATAAAAAAAAATGTATTGGCATGTTACCTACTGATTGAGGTGAAGTAGGTGCCAAGTGCAGGAGTAAGGAAAATATGTAATTGATTAGTTAGTCATTTTATTTATAAGTTCTAATTTAATTAATAAGACATGATTCTAATGTTAATTAAGATTATTTAATTTTTAATTTGGCACCGACTTCACCTCGTTCAGTAGGTAGCATGCCAATACATTTTTCTTTTTGATTAATCTGTCTATATGTTATTTCATGATTTGGAAGTCTGTTCATTTTTTTTTTTATATTTTGTCATTTTTAGTGCATTATAACACCAATATAATACATATTTTCATTAATTTTGTTGTCATGAAAACTTAACTTATTTTATCTCTGGCTGAAATTTAAGAAATCGAAACTTTTATGTCAGTTTGATTTGGAATGTTAAAACCATGGAAGTAGTAATTACTTCCATGGTTAAAACAACTATTATTTTTGGCACATAAATAGACCAAGAGCCCGCGACGACCAAACCTTCCTTTTTTTTTTAAATGCTGAATGTTTCTCTGTGTGGGATATACGGGTAAAATAGATTAGCGATTACGCATGAAGTTTCGATCTTAGTTGCTTATGCAGATAATATTGATAGCAAGAGTGCTTTTTATAGGTATAACATCACCCTTAGGGACCTCGCAAAGTAATATTAAATTTAGCTTTTATAATAAAACAAATATAACTATAATTTAGTAAAGTTACAATGTCTGGCAGGGGTTTATATCTGTACCAATTGCTTGGCAATGGATGGCATGATTTTTAATATTTTTCGGAATAAAATCTTTAAAAAACTTAACTTTGAGGAAATTGAGCTACCACTTTAAATACGATTGCTACAAATTTTCTGCATAAGTAATCATGATTCAACTTTTATAGTCGATAATCGCTATTTCTGTGTTGGGGGCATGAAAAGAGAATCTTGAGTTTTTATAAAATAACGAAGGGCATGCTGTCGCGGGCTTTTGCTATATAATCTAATGTTTGTATTTTAATATTTTGTTAGGTATCTTTAAAATTACCGAACAGATTCAGACGTGGTTAAAATGGGACCAACTTGGGAATAGACTCTTTCGAATATAAAAATCATTTCGGAAATCAGTCCACCATAGGCGGAGAAATCGGCGAACATACATAAAAAAAAACATACATACATCGAAACATATAACCTCCTCCTTTTTTGGGAAGACGGTTAAAAATATTGTTTGATCTGTATGTGTTTAAAAATATCGAAATGCGTTTACCTACAGAACAATCTTCTTCGTCTGTCTGGTCATAGCAATCAGTTTTGCCGTCACATAGAACCGCCAACGACACAGAGGTGCTTCCGTCAATCGCCTGGCACCCCCAGTGACTAAGACTATGTTTTTGCCAACATACAAGGCGACACATTTGACTACATTTTACGTCTGAACAAAAACCCTTATCGCACAAGCATTTATTTGGATTAGGTGATTTTACCGGCGTGCTTAGTATTTTAAATTCATCAATTATATCATTTTTGTCACCATCAGTTATAGATAAAATATTTTTTTGATCAGCGATAACGTCATCTTCATCCTGCCCATAATAATGAGGACAAAGTGATCCTTCTAAACCTGTGGAAAGAGAGCTCAAAACCAACGCAACTTCATTCACAGTTCTTTTGACAATTTCTTCAGATTTAAATGTATCATCACTATCATTATTTGAATGTCTTCGCAAAAAATTAAGTTCTGATTGCAATACTGAGCCCAATATATCACTTTGCTTGCTTAATAAATTACTGTCGAAATGTGTACTAGCACAATTTCGTATTACACTCTCTTCTACGTTTGCTATTAGGCGTCTGGCGTCTCTTATTTTGTCGATAGCTGTTTAAAAATAAATTTATGTTAGCTTTAACTTACTTTACCATAATTTTAATCAGGATGTTATTGAGTGGTTGGAGGCACCTTTAGAAGAAGAAGAATATTAATAACAAGCCGTGCCATGGCACGGCCGACCGGGCCGGATGACCGGGATCGGGTCGGGATGACCGGGGCTGGGAAATTCGAGATAATAGTATGCTATGTGCTATTCCCGGTATTTTCTACCCGTGCACCAAATTTCATAAAAATCTATCAAGTAGGTAGGTGTGATTCAGTGCCAAACATCCAAACTCACATCCAATCTTTCGCATTTATAATTATAATATTACTAGTATAGGAAGTAGCATTACTTCGTTGACATTCAAAATCAACCTTACCTTGTTGTATACAGTTTCGTTCATCGTATCGATCCACACAATCGTTTTCCCCATTACATAGTCGATCTATAGATATTCTTTTACCATCAAGGGGACAGATTAATTGATTTGTGGATTTTAAGGCTGAGCAAGCGTGTTCTGTTAGAATATCGCAATTGACTGTGCTTGTCACTCCTTTCAAATCTTCATTAAAAGAAGGAGGTGTAGAAAACATATCTTGATTTGCATGTCGCATCACATAAGTATCAAGTTCTTTATCAGATACTTTACTAGAGTTATTTTTTAAATTGTTCACCACTGTTTCTATATAATTTTCAATGCGCTGGCCTAATTCGTTAACTTCGCTATGATCCTGATGAATGGACGTTTTCTTTGATACCAATTCCGTTATTTTATTTTTAATACTCTTAATGACATGGTTTCTATCAACTGTCTTATTGAAAATGTTTTTCGCTATACTGTCCAACTTGTTCACAATATTTTGAACAACTAATTCTTTATTTTTATTTTTGTTACTATTACTTTCATCAATTTCATTACTTTTGCCCTCACTTTTGTCGATATCCATAGAGTAAAGTTTTTGTACTTTATTTTCATTAAAGTTCGACTTCGATAACTTTAATGGTTTTAAATTTGGTGCTGGACTTGGCGATTGTATATACATTAAAGTTGAATGCTTTAAATTTGGCATTGATTTTGACGATTGTATAGAAGTGGTAGGTGTCATTGCTTTTATGCCACGCATTATCAAAGAAATATATTTATCATTGTCAGGTCCATACCTTTTCGAAGATATTGCTTTTAACTTGTTCTCAAATATTTTCCAAGCTCTCTCTTTTTCGTCACCTGTACGGTTAGCAAAAGTTTGAATAGATATGTTGTATAATTTTTGTATTATCGTGTCCGCCATTTTATTCTTGTAAGCTTCATCTTTACCTGAAAAAAAGTTGTTGTTTGTAGGTACAACATATATGATTGAGTAATAAAAGATTGTACTTAAGTCTATAGTAGAGACAGTCCTCATTCTTATACATACATACATAGAATCACGTCTTTATCCCTTACGGGGTAGACAGAGCCAAGAGTTGTGAGACTCAAAGGCCACGTTTAGCTAAATAGTGGGCTCTCTGATGGAATGGAGATTTAGATATAGTGACAGGTTGCTAGCCCATCGCCTATGAGTGGAGGAATCCCCAGTTTAAAGCCCTTTCCCTCGATTGACTTTTACAATCTGCGCGGGAAGAGAAGCAGCTGGCACATTCTATGTTTTTTGTTCGCTCCCAGACCAGCATGGAAGCCATTCTTATCCAAAATACTATTTAGAAGAAAAACTATATGGTTTGGGAAAACCATATTAGGGACTAGATAAGCGAGATAGTAAAACTATAGCAGACAGTATAAGTAGGTAGGTACCTACTATTAAATTTATAAACTCTAAAGAAAACAATACTTACCATAACACAGAAATATAAAGTAGAATAGACAAATCAAACAACAAATTCGCATTTCTTTTTATTCTTATTATTGATTTCGCACGAATCACGTTTGAAAGGAAAATTGGAAAACGATGCTGTAATGATGAAAACAGTTAATTTAATGACCAATTAAGTTATGACAATAAACTTCCCCTCATAAATCTTAAGTAATTTTCAATACGTTTAGAGATTTAAAACTTGCTATAAATCTGGTAGGTACCTAAGTAGATACTTATGTAATATATACCTACCTATTTTAAATATTCATTTTATTATATCCAAAAAGGTGAGTAGGTGCTAAATGAAAACTCTTTCTCTGAAATCAGAGTTCGTTACCTACGTACTACCTAAGTGCACATTTTGGTCCAAAATGTACACTTAAGTAGTAACTTAGTAACCTTTTACAGGTATTGCAAATTAGCTAGTCTAATTAGTTTTGTGTCGTGTCAATGAATAGCTCATATCGTCGTATTACTGCAAAAATCACATTTTGAGAAAACTTGATGTAAAGGTTTTAGAATAAATTTTCGTATGAAAGCCCAGACTTGTGTGTACTTATTTTATGCCATTCAAAGCTTAATTTATCATCGTTTTCAATTATTTCATAAAACATACTCAATTTTTTATTAATCCATACTAATATTATAAATGCGAAAGTTTGGATGTGAGTTTGTGAGTTTGTGAATTTGTGAGTTTGTGAGTTTGTGAGGATGTTTGTTACTCAATCACGCAAAATCTACTGGACGGATTTCGATGAAATTTGGTACAGAGGTAGATAATGACCTGGAATAGCACATAGGCTACTTTTTATCCCGGGAAAAAGCACTGTTCCCGTGGGAAATTCACGCGGGCGAAGCCGCGGGCAAAAGCTAGTGAATAATAAAAACGCAGTTCAAAAAATGATCTCGCGTAATTTATGTCACTTAACTGGTTTTGGCTGTATAACTACATTTTCGTATATTTCACTAAGTAAAGGATCTACTCCTGTATTTTTACTCTATTTAGTATTATTTTATATGCAAATTAACTAGAGCCTCAAAAATGATGAAAAACTTTCATAAGTTTTCGAGATTTGACGCCTCTGTCAGAAACATATCCGGTTTTACCTGTGCGAAATATGAAGAAACCGCGATAAATGTAGCTTAACATTTTTTGGAATTAGTAACAGTTATAATTTCATAAAAGTAAGTGCATGAGACTGCAATTTATTTAGTATTTTTTAAATAGAAACAAATGTTAATTCATATAAACGGTATGTTTATTATCAAAAACATTTTCGTACAGCAAAATAAGGTTACAAAAACAAAAATTCGATAGACAATTGCGCTGTTGTCGATGACAAATCAACACAGAAGTCCTGGGACAGGATCCAAGCTGTTGCAGCAAAAGCGGTACTTGGCATATCTAAGGGTGGACGCAAATGTGACAAGGAGACTTGGTAGTGGAACGCCACAGTCCAGAGGGAGATAAGGGTGAAGAAAGACCTCTTCAAAACGTGACAAGCGTCCGGATCATCTGAAGATCATGACGCGTGCACAGTTGCAAAACGTGCCGCTAAGAAAGCTGTCACCAGGGCCTGATAAGATTACGTACAGCCATTGTACGATATGCTAGAAACGCCTGAGGGGAAAAGCTTATCTACAAGCTGGCACGTTCGAGAGTCTTAGCGGCACAATTGTGCGAGGAACTCACGGTGAAAGAGTGATGGCGCTCATATTTCCACCAGCTACTAAATCAGCAGCATAGAGAGGTTGAGCCACCGGTTCTTCCTCCGAATCAGGAACTAGTGCCACCAATAACGCCTGAAGCAGTCGACTCAGCTCTTTGTCATATGGATCTTTCTTTCTTTGAGCTCTTTGTCTTTGTTTGTGAATCGGAAAGCTGTCGCAGCCGATGGAGTCCCCATTGAAACCTGAAAGGTGGTGTAGACATTTTAACCACCCTTTTTAACCGCACACTCTTCATCGGTAAAATCCCGGACCAGTGGAGTCTGAGTATTATTCGAAAATTCTGAGTATTAGTCTTCAAGGGATCGGTACAAGAGTGTAAGTAACTATCGCGGTATCAAAGTCATGTCTTACACCATGAAGCTCTTTAAGCGTATATTAGACTCTCGGATCTGGCAGGAGAGTACTGTACGTGCCATCTTGGAGTGTATGGGTTTTGTCCAGGTCTAGGCTCTACGGACCCTGTTTTTGCCCTAAGGATCGTAATAGAGAAATATAGAAGGAAGAATACACCTCTCCATTTCTTATTCCTTGATATGTACGAGGCCTTCGACTGTATTCCCCGGGAGATGATCTGGTGTGTTCTGAGAATACCCGAGATCTATGTTGACATTATCCGTGACATGTACCGTGACTTCGACTAAATAGTTAGGACTGCAGTTAGCGACACCAAACCTTTCCCCGTCACCGTCGGGGTCCACCAAGGCTCGGTTCTCAGTACTTACCTATTCAGTGCGATATTAGATGAAGTGTCAAACACCATCAGGGAAACACATTGGCAACCACCATGGCTGTTAGCTGATGATATCGGACTGACGAAGGCAGACAGAGGACTGGTGCGACGTGTGAATGCACGAAGGGAGTCGCTTTAGAACGGCGGTCTGAAACTAAATGCGGCGAAGACTGAGTAGGTATATGGCCTGCAATACTACAGATCCCCCGCCCGTATGCATAGGCGAAGACCTGGTTAAATATACGGACCAATTTAAATAGGTATTTGGGATCTGTACTTCATGCGTCTGGGGATATAGATGGCGATAACAAGGCTCGCATAACAGCAGCGTGGGCAAGGTGACGAGAGTTAACTGATGTCATTTGTGACCCAAAAATGCCGGTTAGGCTAAAAGGACAGGTCTACAAATCCATCATAAGACCTGTCCTTTTATATGGCAGCGAAGCGTATGACAGAAGCCAGCAGAAGCATATGTGTGCTTGAGCGGCACAAGATAAGAGTTGCGCGTCACGGAGATGACAATGCTGCGTTGGATGCGTGGTGTCACGCGGCGTGACCGCGTCAGAAACTCCCCCATTCGAGACAGCCTTTATGTCCGTGATATAGCAAATAAACTCCAGGATTGCCGCCGACGCTGGTACACCCACGTTTTGTGTAAACCAGCAAGCCACATAGGGAACAATTGCCTGGCCCGGCAGAAGAAAAAAACCCAAGAAGATCGGGCGAGTGACTTTCAACGGCCCCGGTGGGACGGACCCGGTGACGGGGCCGTTGGAAAAAAAAATTCCAACGGCCCCGGCGGGCCCGGATTTTGCGTTGACGGGGCCGTTGGAAAAAAAAAATACCAACGGCCCCGGCGTGTTTTTTAAATGGGACGGATAGCATAAAAAATTATAGCATACGCTCCGGTAGTGTTTAAAGGGGGGGAAATTGTGTATTATTTTGTAGACCTTAAATATGAAATAAAATTATAAAAAAGAGTTTGTATGTAACAATCACTTTTTATTGTTGTTAAAAAATAAATATCAACGAGGTATCAACAATCATATGTATAAGAAAATAAAATACATGATGTTTGTTTTATATTATGACACAGAATACATAATAGTACAATAGTATTAAGATAACAAACTGTCAACTACTAAATATCTTACTGTCTCTGTTGTATTTTTGCTCCGTAAATAGTATTTATAACTAATTAACGTATTATTAACTGATTGTTACATACAAACTCTTTTTTTTTATTTCATTTCATATTTAAGGTCTACAAAATAATACACAATTGCCCCCCTTTAAACACTACCGGAGCGTATTTTATAATTTTTTTATGCTATCCGTCTCATTTAAAAAACACGCCGGGGCCGTTGGTGAAAATTTTTTCCAACGGCCCCGTCAACGCAAAATCCGGGCCCGCCGGGGCCGTTGGAAATTTTTTTTTCAACGGCCCCGGATGGAAGTCACTCGATCTGGCTTGATGCCATCAAGGAGAATATGCGTGCCAATGGTCTGACAATCAAGGATGCCGAAAATCATGCGAAGTGGAGACGAAAAAGTAGGAAAGCGGACCCTGGGCTCCAACGCGTACACCTAGGATGCAACCGGGAAAACGCTCAGATGATAGAGGGAGAAACTCCTCTTCATCACTAGGTTCCGATTCGGATGCTGCCACATCTGGAACCCAATCAATAATATCCTGTTCTGCTCTCAAAGAGTGAAACCATCAGTGATATTCTTCAAACTTTCAAAATTAATAATCTTCAATTTTTTTATCGTTGCACTACTTTATACAAAAGCTATCTTTGTAATGGATGCTACTAGAGGAAAATGGGTTTTACTAGTTTGTAGAGCATACAAAACGAATTCTAAAACTGCAATAAAAGCAATTGCGACAAAATGTCACATTAGCGGTTTTTGCAGTAATACGACGATATAAAAAATAAGCAATGTACAGTGAGCCACATAAAAAAGTACCTATACCTATATTAGTTAGCCCACATTTTATAGTGGATTGTATTTCAGGTGGCTCTTCTATATGTATGGCCAAATGTATCTACGTAAATTTACCGAATAATAACAGCGATTTGACACCACGCCCACTTTTCATTAAAATCGCCTACTTATTGCGCCAAATCCTTCCTTTTGAAGTATAAGTACTTACATAAACCTCGAGCTTTAAACAAACCCAGAAATAGGCTATCCATTTGGCGTCAACTGCATAAAAACGAACATCGATGTTCTTATCGGCGTTTTCAATCGTAAATCATGTGCCAACGTCGTTCCAGCAAACAACAGAAAGTGAATAAAATTCGACATCTCCATGAGCATGAGGCTTTACTTAATAAAAATTCTTTGTGCAATAGAATTAAGATTGTTGTTGGCAGTTACCTTATATTTTACAACATAATAAAAACAATGCGTATAAAAATACCTAAATGAAACTGATATGCTTTTTTGCATTGTATACCTAGTTTATATTATAATACCTATATATTATCAAATACTATATATAGTATTTGATTGATTGTACTCATTGAAAATCTTATAAAATAAATAGGTATGAAAAACCCGGCCAAGTTCGAGTTGAACTCTCGTGGGTTCCGTACAATACCAATTCATATTGGTTTTCCTGTAATCTACAAGCAAGGAACTATATTTTTATTTTTTTTTCTAAATTTTAGGCTCAATAGTTTCGGAGATCAGTAGCTTCATAAAAGCAAATTGGCTGTGACAGATGGATGGACAGACAAACAGACGCACGAGTGATCCTATAAGGGCTCCATTTTTTTTGTACGGAATCCTAAAAAATGTGAGTTATGTTTGCGCAAAATAAGGTTCCGTACATTAGGAACACTAAATTACCTTTGTTTTCGTGTAGAAAATATTTTCGTCTCGTCCATCCAGCCACGTGAAGCAAGAACCTACTAAAAACAACACGGTGTCAACGTCACTACCGCAATATGCCGCCGGGGGCCAGGAGTTGACCGTGTCGTGTACTTACTTACTTCACGAGCATCGAGATATGAATTCTATTCATATATCCGTACCACTGAAATCTCGTCTCAGGGACGAATCATCTACTTATTTCTGTTAGTCGTCATCTCGGACCAAATTTCCTTTGAGTGCATTAGAGTTCCATTTCAAGGCTGCTATTTATAAAAAATCCTCTCTAAAAATCGAGTGCACCTAATATAATTCTTAAATTCTTGTATTCATTCAATAGTAACTATTGAATGTTTAGATTATGTACATGCAACATGCAGGAAGGAAACCAACTGTTGGTTTCCTTCCTGCATGTACATAATCTAAATAGGTACCTATATTGTTAAGATTTTATTATTTAGTTGTTAGGTAGGTAGTTGTTCCTCAATAAATAAAATTAAATTTGTAAAAATAAATAGTTATTTTTATATTTCTAAGTAGCTGCGTCCCTGGGATCCGCTCTCCTGGGAATTTCAGGATTATGTAAAAAACCTACAATACGACTGATTTTTTTATATGGCTGTACGGTAAAAATATCTTTGACAGAATGTCATTGTCACACAACAGTATAATTTTTGACATTGACGTTTCTATTTTAGCAATAGCAACATAACCTTAAATTTTATTGTATTCAATTCAATTTGTAAATAAAACTATTAATAAATTAGTTTCCTGGCGATTTCAAATATAATTTCGTTTCATAACTCATTAGTTAATCAGCCAGATATTATTATTGTTCTCTCAATTATGAGTTCTTCTCTTATTAAATTGGCCCAGGTGAGATAATCGATTTACACTACCATGGCGATGTCTTCCAAGCAGGTCTAGGACCGAAGAAAAAACAGAATGTGCCAGCTGCTTCTCTTCCCGCGCACATTGTAAAGGTCAATCGAGGCTTCCACAAAAGGGCTTCCACTCCTAAGCGATGGGCTAGTAACCTGCCAGTGATACCTGAATCTCAATTTCATCAATAAGCCCACTATTGAGCTAAGTGTGGCTTTGGAGTCTCACGATTCCCGGCTCTGGCTACCCCGTACAGGATATTCTGTACCTACACCTAATATCATAAATTTATTTGATCTTAATTACCTACTTGATAAAATGATATACAATTAACTTATTATAAAAACCAATTTGTTCCAGAATTCTTTATTTACACAATGGTCACCAGTGTTGACTTCTCAACTGCACACCTCAGCTCCATTATGTCGAGTGGTCTCAGGAAAATATCGGATCACCAAGAAGCGTGACAGGCCTCTGACTTACGAAATGGCAAATCCACCACACTACATTGCTCATAGAAAATCTTGGAACTCCTGGAATACTTGTATGTATCATGTAGATATCATATTTCGATATTAACCTTGCAAATATCACAGCTACAGCACATAATGATAACAAAGAATTATGAATAATATGTATATTGTTTGTAAATTCCAGCAAGCATGAAAGACGGCCTCCGCAAGTCTGAGACAGCAGTAGAAGATGAATTCATCAGAAGATTCATGGGCGGCACTTGGCACGGCTTAGTCTGTAGTGAGGTATGATAGTAACATGCAATACTAAGAATCTATCCAAAGGATTTAAAACACAACAATGCTTTTGCATAATGGGCAATTTTCTGACAGCTCATAATAAGAAGAATAAATTGATGTAAAAAATCTCAATAGATGAAGTTTTATGAAAGCCGAGCCGTAATTAAGACTATACCTATATTGTGCGCTTTTCCTTGTCAACCAGATGCAGAAAAAAAATCACATCTAACAGTTACACAAATCACAATATTGATATTTTCTAGATTTTTGTTTTGTTCCATAGAAATGCTAATCCTATGCTATCTTACTAAATGCCATTGTGAAATGGTCCCAGCATAAGTGGACTGATCACCCGTCTGGTGCTCGCGCTGGCGTCCCCACATAGTAAAATACTAAGTGCCATCTATGAAGTTATGTGGAACTATTCTTTTTTATAATTTGGGTCTCAAAAAATCGCCCATCACTATTGACCTTTTTTTTCTTCATTACAGGTCATTATAAAGCGTCAGTTCAACCACATCCGAGTAGCAGCGATCATCAGACGAGCAGTGTCGCCAACTAAAATGTACTTCCTCTTAGGCTACTCTGAAGAAATGCTGGCTAACTGGTTACAATGCCCTGTCACCTTAGAGTTACAAACTGTTGATAGTTTTAAAGATGTTGTGTTCAAGTATGTTTAGATTTATAATTATATTCTTCTGTATGTAGTTTAATAGGTTGAATAAAATTGTAAATACTAAAATTGATGTTTTTTTTTTTTATAGAATAGGCAAACGAGCATGCGGGTTGCCTGATGGTAAGCAATCACCGCAGTCCATAGACACCAATGACCCTAAGGTCACTGATGCGTTGCCGACTTTTTTTTTTCTCTGCTTTGTGTCTCATTATAGTATAAAACAAACAGACTGTCCAAAGGCTTTGATATTGATACTGAGCTCGTCCCCCGCCCCTCACCTCTTGCCCCTTAGGCAAGAGGTATTCAATGAAAGACTGAACCGTGTGGCTATGCTGTGGTAATAGTAACCTTTGAAAGTGGGTGAATAAAACAAATGTTAAAATTCATATTCTCTTATAATTTGATTTATTCAAATATACATTATGTATCAACAAACAGAACAGCGAGACGCAGGCCGCGGCCGCTCACACACACGCCGCTGCCGGCACACATATACAACACGCACGCACACACGCGCACTGACCGCTCGAACACTGATCGAGCCGAAAAAGAACTTCTGCACATACGCTTTGTACTTGATTTTACACATAAACGGACATTGCACCACTCTTCCCAGTTTTTCAAATAGGTTAAAAAATATATTTAACATTTTGGGGACCGGCGAATTCGATGCGCTCACAACAATTTACACTGACCACTAAAAACTTTGCTGGAGTTAAAATAATAATGAAAAAGGAAACCATAGATTTATGCTAAAATAACACAGTATTTTCAATTTTATTTCAACACCAATAAAGTTAAAAACGGTTTGTCAGTGAATAGTAAAATTACGAGTTGTCTCTAAATGAGTGGTGCATGTTTTACTGAGAGTAACTGTATTCCTTTTTTTATATCAGTTTTCATAATTTTTCATAAATGCCTATGGTGTTTCTCTCAGATAAATTTGTATTGTCTATCACAGTGACGTAAAGCATTTGTCCTTACATACTAGTGAGTTAAACATTGGATCTTATCATTAAATCACCATAATACACATTTTGTAAAGTAGTCAAGGTGTTTCAGAAAATATTTTCTCATATCATGATATCATTATGTTTTAAAGTCTCAAACAGTCTTTTGCATTGAGCTAATTCGATAGGGCCCGTGGAATGTATGTCGTGGTACACCTTAAGGTAGCTGGTTTGATCGATATCACTTAAATCCAATAAAAAATCCTCATTCAAAAATAGGCCTTACGTTGTACTCTGTAGGTGTAACTAAAGTCCGTTTTTTTCGTAATTGTCCTTTTATGTAAACAATCTTATCATGTCTTTATGGTTTTACAACAATATAAATTTAAAAAAACTTTTTAGGAAATTACTTTCGTGGTTAATAAATGTTTTACTTTAGAATGTTTAGGTTTGAACTCATAATTTATTTTCAACAAAATTCATCAAAAAGTACTGTGAGGATTGTTTACATAATAAGACAATTTAAAAAAAAGGAGTTTAAGTATCTGCATTGTAAGACTGTAGACCTATATTCAAAAGTTTATTAATTATTGCATAGGAGCAAAGTCATTAAATAAGTTACTTATTACATTAACACTAAACTGTGTGTTTGTCAGTGTGCGCAGAAGTCCAAACGGCTAACAATATGCGACGGCTCGCTCGTTGTTTAGCATCAATTGTTATCCAAATTACATATTTACAAATAAAATACAGACAACATGAAGGCTTCTCTTGGTAAATTCGAATTGCTATTAAAATTAAAACGCAAACAACAGTTGAAACTTCCCATACGATGTGATGCCAATAATTTTTCAATTGATCAAATATTTACATACATACACTAAATGAACCATAACACAAATTAATATGTACAACGAAATATTTATATACTAAGCAGAATCGCATTAAAAAAGGACTCTCAAAAACTAAACCAATAAACAAGAGTTGAGAAGTTTCAACTATGCAAAATGATGATTAATGTTATTTTGGATGGTACCAGTTTAGAATCGAATTGCATTGCAACGGCAGCTAGCGAAACGATAGCAATACTGACATGATTATCATATAATTATTAGAACATTTTGTGACATTTCAGAGTACTTCCAAATTTTCATTGAAGGAATGTAAAAATTCAATTTATACTGGCCATTGTTATAAACGTTTTTTTTAATATGTACGTTTCGCAACACAATTAAAGGATTATATGTCATGTTCGACATTATACACCTTTGCGTACTGCTAACGCATATAATGTCGAATCAAATTAGGCAGTTCTTAAAAATAAATACTTCTCGTTCTACTAGAACTAGTTTCGTAGAGTGCGTTTCATCTTTTAGTTCCTTTGGCGTTATGTTGCCAGTAAACTTATTATACTATTAATTACTACCTGGATTAACGAATAGGTTTTCATAGCCATGATTGTTGTAAAAGGCGACTAGGTTAACGTCCTAAGCATAAATGTTCGTAGCTAGTTTATGTTATAATATTTTTAGTTTTAGGGTGATTTCACGTACTTGGATTCATTTGATTTATTTTTGCATATTTTAAAAATCATCTTAAATTTATTATGTGACTGTTAAAATTGATAAAAATCATTGTAATATTCACTTTCCTGCTATAGGCACTTAATTTTGAAAAGTATTCAGTAAGTTATACTGCTGAAAAGAAATTATGTTGAGTCGGGAATGACGAACATTGTCAGGAAATGACGTTCTTTGAACAGGGAATGAGGGATGATGACGTGGAATGATAGTTTATATATCACAAAAGAATAAAACATCATTTGGTAATTAACGATATTATTTATTTGGTTGTATCTTTGGAAGAATGATTAATTATTGTTATTTAAGTAATTAACTTTAACAACATTATGTAAAATAAAAAAGATTAGTTTTTAAAATTCAACGAATTCTTAGATAACATAATAATAATTAGTATTTCTTATTACAATACAATCAAATAAGTAAAATGATCTTGACAACTGTTATTTCAACATGTAACTTAGCATTAGTTCCATAATTTCTTTTCTACATGATTCGCGACGATCTTGAGGAATGTTGACCAAGGTTTGAGCAACAATGATTGCGAACATGTAAAAATGATGTACATCTTGCATATTATTCCAAGGTACTTCAGTGTTAGTTCCTTTATCTTGTTCCTGCTTTTTAACAATCTCTCCGTCTGAATCTAAGTCTGGTGTAGATTCATCAGAAGCTAGAATTGGTTTAACTGTAGGGAATGTAACACAACGTTCTGAAAAGTCGATGCTTGCAAGATCTTCGGTGATATCACTAGAGCTTTCCTCAGATTCCTCGATAATTATATTTTCTGCAAAGAAAACCGACGGTGTGTAGACATGGTCGACATATTATACTTTTATTAATTTTACAATTTCTTGAAAAATAGTACCCAGACAACTTGTTTGCATATTTTCATGATGACGGTTCATGAAAATGTGCAAACAAGTAGTCAAGAGGTGACCATGAAAAAGATCAAGCACTACTTATATCAGTTAAGATTGCAACAAATTCACAGAGTAACATGATAATATTCTTACCTTTATGGGTACTCATTTTTTCAAAGTATTAAATTTGCAAACCAGAAACAACGATGAGGAAACAATATCGTTGTCCAAGAATTACTGAATTACTGGAAGAAAAATAAAACTTTTGTCACAATTTGAGCACTTTCCTACAGAAAAATCATTCCTTTCGCATTACAGTCATTCCCGATTTACTTCAAATGCAGGGAATGATGTTACGGGGAATGACGATAGGGGAGTTTTGTGCCGATATTTCTAGAACGCATTTGATTAACCTTAAAATGAACACATAATGAAGAAGTTACTTTTACGATTATTAACGTAAGTGATAAATGGTTGCAACAAAAATACTACTTTCTTAGTTATATCATGAAAGGGAATGAGCGAGAAACATGACAAAATCTTACCTCTGTTATGTTTTTCTCAATATTTTTTCGCGGAGCTTGTCGGGGCACGTGCGCTTTGTCTCGCGTAATCAAGCAATCTGAGAGGGGCGCGGGGAACGTATCCACGCTAACGTACTGCACTCGGTCGGTTATATTTTAATCGTTTGACACCATACGCGGGTAATGATGGAATGTACGTAACAAAACTTTAATCTTCGAGTATCTTTTTATGTGAATGTTCACAATGCGTTGTAATATAAGATATGGTAAATAACACCTTCATGAATATTGTAATATAAATTTTATCGGATGACGTCTAATGCCTCGGCTGCAATACGAAATTATATTGACGTATGACACTTTTAGACATGAAAGGGAATGACGTTTGAACATATTTTGAACTGTTTTTTAACATTATTATGTAATATTTGCAATTATTTCACATGGCACTATCTTCTTTAACATACGAGATACGTGTACAATAGCAAAAATAATTTAATAATATAGCTATTAATTTTTAAACAGACGCGAAACGATTTTTTGTAAAGTACGTGAAATCACCCTTTAATGCCAACATGACGCCAGAGGGACTATAACATGAAACGACTTTATGTCAGCCATAGCATTATTCACTTGATGCATGCCAGCTGCCGTCATTGCAAAACGAAAATGCATCGTGCGACTATAAAATCCACTATTTCAACACACTGCTACAACTATTAAGTAAAAATGTCCATCAAAATTCTATTAAAAATAAAGAGATCATATATGTTCTACTACAAATAAGATAAACATGTTACAATAAAGCTCTCATTATTCATAAGCGATACTTACGCATCGTAGTGTTCTGGTTTGTATCAATACTGCTACATCTAAAAATCGACTTAGACTGTACTTGTTTGTGTTAAAGTGGATTAAGGTTTTCGCAACACCGATGATACGATAACTAAATTCAGATTGAGGCATCCGTTGTGTGACGCGTTCCTGTCTCAGTCACATACCTCAAGTTAGACAGAATTGGGCGACTCGTCCATCTCTTGCGCACTTAAGGTGTGCGAGTGAGACAGGATGAATACGCGTCACGCAGCGGACGCTCTGAATACAATCATTAACATTTTGTTGTGTTTTACAGCTCAATATAATTATAGTAATGTACATTATTCGTTCACTAAACTTGGCTAAGGTTACAATAAATATTAATCACAAATCATATAAAATCCTGAAGCGGTAACAACTTCGGCATTTTATTCGATTTAGCGTTACAACAGCAACTTTTTTTTTTTTATAAATTTGTATACAAAACCTCCTGTAAAAAATATACAGAATTTGGTTTCAAAATTGAATTCGGTGTGTGCGAAAACATTAAACGCGTAAGTATGACCCAGAATACAGCCGGCACAGAAATCCAATTCTTAACACTTAAGTAACATCTATTGATTCCCTATTGTTTGGATCCAGACATATTAAGGTATTATGCATCATAAGAACATGTGAAAATCGCTATTACTATTGCATACAAACATTGAGAAACCGGTTCGAGTCATAATAAACTTAAATTTAGAGTGTGAAGGCAAATTGAAACGTCTGCGTTGACGGTGTTCCGCCATCGTGATTTTATGTTATAGCAAACATTTGTATAACTAAGTATGTCTGTCACTTATAATGGTTTTGTAGTACCAACCTGCCCGCACGTTAGCATATGCTTGAATAAACGTGAAAGTGAAAAAGAAGGCATTTAGTTATTGCTACTGACCACCCAGGGTTGGTATAAAGTACGACCACGTTTATAAGAGCCTCAGCAAATTGTCGATGGCACAGAATAGCGCAACCACCGCCTACTCAAACTAAATGAAAACATTAATGAAATAACGAACTTATTGCTACTACATAAGGTTTAAAATCGAAAACAACAGGATTTGTGCTATATTTACTACGTAAGCCAGACAAATAGCGACTACCGGAAACTCGACACTTTAGCGAACCTCAGTCATGCCGCATACGAATCAGCCAATAGCAGATGGGTTTGTTCATTTGGCGCGCTATGATTGGCTGAAATATTATCGTATCAAGATAAACTTTGATTTCCGCACAGCTACATCGGTGGAACTTATAAAAGTGGTCGTACTATACTGCTTTGTACATCTTTCCACAATAGCAGAACAACGCAACACAGACATGACAACAGTCTTAGATCCTATGTTACACAAGCTTCAGAGCAAAATCATCGACATGATATGACTTTAAAATCTATCTGTACTTAGAAAAATTATACAGTTTCAGTAGTAAAATTTGATTAGTATAAAACTTCATTTTAACTTTATTTATCCTAAACGTAATGTCAATATACCCTTTTCATGATTTGGCTCAATTTTTCACAATTCATCCGATAGATTACAAGAGAGGCGTATCCCTATCACATTAAAAATTAAATACAGCACCTATAGATTGATTTACATAATAATAATACAATATAATGAATAAAAATATTCAAAATCAATTATTCGATATACATAATTCAGGGAGGACAAAAATAAGTGTAGATACAACTATGCAGTAGTGGTCCAAACGTTTTGTTTTTATGATTTTGTTTGTAAATATCACTAATTGGGATTAGACAACTAACACTTCACAACGAGGACAGTATGCCCGTGGCTGGGGGGCGACGCTGGCCATTCAGGTACTTTATCTATTATTATTTTTACGGTCTAGTAATAAAAAGCTGCTTTAGCAGAGCCAATATGCGGCAGAATCAATCTACCTTCAATTTAAGGTATAGATGGCGCTGATCGATGACACAATACAACCACATTATCGAAGATGTCGCCACTGTGACACGACAAAAACAGTAATAAAATTTCATTCATTCTAATATCAGGATATAAGCTTATATTTTCATCGGAAAGCACACCCTCAACTTCTGCATCAAATTACATAAAAATTATATTGTAATAACGTCTGTTTTGAATTACTAAATAAGAATAGCAAGCGTTCCACCCCAGCCTATGACTAGGATACATGCATGAGCTCCAAGTAGAGTAAATTGGATCAATCTCCAAGATACAACCTACTAAAAGCATTTTTGAGAATATTGACACATTTCTAGAAACCGCACTATATTATCACCTATTGTTGTAGAGGACATCACGTCATAAAGTGGACTTTGTGACGCCGTGTCTTCTATAGATGCTGGACTCATCTATAGAAGACACGGCGTCGTTTCACGACTTTGTTATTATTACTATAGATTAATAAGTGGTATATTGAATTCTATAGATAATGAGAAATTTAAAAAAGCTTACATGGATAACGTCTTAATAATATAGTGCGCGATTCAGGAGTACAAGCCCAGTTATCGAGCTAAAAACTGTCAACAGCCAATCTCAAAGAGATTTCCGTAATGCCCGTCAGACGATCAGAAAAACGTCACATTCTACGCCTATGATGATAATGTAAACGACCATAAATCCAACAATTTATGAAGGACTCTCCGACAACCATGAAAACAATCAATACATGAGAAACTGATAATATGAGTACTTATTAGGAATTTATTTTGAAATTGTTAAATTACATAACAATTTCGGAGTGACCTTCAAACATTTCATTCTCATTGCATTCGACCGATCAGGTCACACATCAAACAAGTACACATCGACACTCACACATACATTTGTACTACGGCAGTATGCTACACCCGCTATAACTAACCGCGCGTCGCCGTCGGACACTTCCGGTGTCAATTGAAAATCTTACTAAAACTAAAAAATAAAATGCAACTAATTTTCGTAATTTTGATCGGAACGCTCAGTACGAATACTGTCCTACGCCGTGCGACGTTTTTTTGTGAATTGCAATCAATAGGGTTGCTCTTGTTTCTAACTTATTAATGGCCTTAAATGAGAAGCGCCGCTCGTAATTTTCATACAGAAATTAGATTTAAAATTTTAGAAAAAGTCAATTAGGTTCATTAGACAAATCCCTATTGATGGAGCGTCCCGACCGTCATAACCTACTTATATTTAAAGGGAATGCCCGGCGGAGATACAGCGCTTGTTGAAACCATTCGTAAAAAAAACTCAGACTTACATTTAACTACACAACGTCTAGAAACGTCGAAAAACACGTTTGAGTAAGGGAAAGGAGGGGTAATTTGTCTCGCTGAAAAGTTTGTTGCGACACAATGTGTCATTAACCTAAGGGCTGATTCGCGCCCGCCATTTTGTTCGCCACGCCGACACCGACACTCACGCCACCTACGCCACCGTTCAGACACCTAACAACTACACCACTAACCGATCAGTGAGACAGACCTGACTAGGCCAGGACACTAAAACGCCTAAATAATTGTAATAAGGACTTATTATTGTAAATGGTTACATTGAGGTAAATTAAATTATCAATGTAAAATAATATTCAATAAATACCGCCATAAAATTGTCATGATCGTACCCGCATCACAATACGATAATAAAAATTGCAATAAAAGCAATAAAGATAAGGCATATCTTTTGCCAAAATTTGGGAAGAAACAATAAATATCAGGTAAGGAGTCAATAGAACAGATATATACTACTATCCTGCTCTGGCATGAGCTAGTATAATTTTAGAAAGTTTTCAAATGTGGAAGATACCGCAACATACATAGCCTAAACTAGCAAGAAAACTGTCAAATATCACTTACAATATCTCTCTATAACTTTATTGCACAAAAGTGATGTTCACTCCGTAGGCAGTGTTCGTCAACAAAGATCTTAAACACCAATAGAATTAGATATCAAAAATAATGCAAATATCTATCTGATATAGATTTAGATAGCTATCTTACATACCCGGCCGTAGGTACCCAACATACGTTGGTTGATATACTTGTATCACTTTTAACAGTATCCAATAATTTACTAGAGATCGGAGTAGAGTATTATCTAACTTTACAAAATACATTTACAAACGCGATATCAAAAATGAAGTTTCAAGCCCGTACATTCCTGAGCCAATAAGAATATTTCTTAATTCGGATTGGCTGTGGAGCTGTCAAAAATGACACGTCAAATTTGACATTTGGTGAAGTTCAGTGGGTCAAAGTTACAGTAAACCGATCGCTATTACGCAACACAAAAAATAATGAAACGTTTAAAGTTAGGCATATCAAATTGAATCGTAGATACACAATAATAAAAATAATGTCTCACTGATCCCAAGACGACACTAAAGCGACCAAATCAGGAGAAACGCAGGACATTGTCTCCTGATGTGACCGCAGCACATTGGATATTAATCCCAGATTAAAATATCTAAATAATATACAGTGGAGGAATTTACAACTTATTGGTAAATGGACGTTTGACATACTGACATCACGCGAGGACGTTACATTCGATACTTACCGTTGGAACGATGCTCCGACTGCGTTAAAGCGCTTAAAGTTTTACGTTCACAGAGAATGTGGACCTGTCAATGGTCCAATACTGTAATTTGAATTTGACAGCGTTTAACCATCTGACAGGCCTTACTCGTAGAAGATGACATCTGATTAAATATTGGTATGATGGTATGATGGTCCACAACTGAAGCCGTACGAAGGACTAGTTGAAATAGTTGTACTATCATACCCGACGAGAATCAATAAACATAATCTTTAATTTTAAGTAGCATTGTTTATTTAGAAGTATAAGTAGGTATACTGGTGTAATAAAAGATTTTTGTTTTTTTTTTGTTCACACAGCCGTCTCACAGTCGACTTTCATCTTGATTTAGATATTCCTCAACTGTATACTATATACTATGGTATACATTGAAAAACTAAGCGTTAACCTGCCGACAAACTAGAATGGAAAAATATTTTATCTTTTCTCGATTTATAATTCAAATTTATCAAATTTTATTGACACAATAAGCGTAGGTCCGAATGTACTTCATTCATTTTTGAACTGATAAATTTTTTACAACTACTTACATAATCAGATTCGTATTAAAATCGCTATGAAACATGTGAATCTACCATTGCGCCGACTAACACCACTTTGTAGTGCGTTTCATTAAACCACTTTAATTACTCTGGCAACACTGAAGTTTATTCAAATTAACTGTTGCTAATGCAAAAACAAAAAATACATTTAATGAAACGCACTTTACACTAACATATAGCCCGTTTAACTATGTCTGTTGTAGTAAAACTACTTCGCGAATTTGTTCCCTGTTCACTGGAAATCTAATAAATAAAAAAGTGTAAGTCACTATAGTATGATAATTCGAAGCCTAGAATAAACTACACTGAGTCACAGATTAAACCTTATTGAGCAAAATAATACAGAGTCTGCACTTAACGCAATCATTAAAATGGAGTACATTACTGATTATGTACTAAATCCAGTGAAGAGAAAACTTATTCATTTTATCAAATCATGTAGTATTGATATTAAAAATGTGACAAATATGTTTGATCAATATTTTGATTTAATTTAATAAATTTCATAAAAAAAAATTATGGTGCAAATTTAAACTTACATCGCAATGTATGGATGGCAGATATTTAATATTAATCACATATTTATCACATTAAAAATTTAATATTCAGTTAATACAACACAACTATGTACAGTATGAAGTTTTTACACACATTTACAACATCTAAATTGATAGAGTGGGTGGCGTCGATTTTAGAGAATTGTTCTGTAAGATATGACGTCACATCTGCACAAACCACAAAATCTGAACTGATGGCTAAGTTTACGACTACAGATGTTTTTTTCATGTTGCGACATCACGACACTGAGTCAGACATGTTTGTTATTTGTTACGGTTTCTCGTAAACATTTTTTTACAACAATTTATGATGTCACGAAATAATCGTTAAAAGAGAAAATACTTTTCATTACCAGTCAAATATTTGATTTTCAAGAGAAAATAAAAATATTGATTCAATAAACTTTCTATTTTGTTCACTTTTAATGGTGTTGTAAAAATACGTTGTTAAAAAAACCATTACACATACATAGTAAAGTTGCGAGTTAATTCACTATGAGAAATTGATTGCGCAATGTCATCAAAGAGTTTTATTTATCCATTCACGTCACTCAGCGTGTATTATCACTAAGTTTCTCTCGTGTTTCTCGCTCAGCACTTGAGTTTCTCAGTGTTTCTCGCCGCTCAGCATTAAAGATGAGAGTTTCTCACGTGTGTGTGTGTCGCTCAGCGTCGGTGTGCTTGTGTGCGTGGTGGTGGTGCCTGCGCACGTGCTACCTGCGCCCGATCAGACCATTGGAGTTGCCGCTCGTGCTCGGACACATCTCCAGCTCCACCAACAGGGGGAAGTGATCTGGAAATCAAATATGTAGTAAAATCAGAACTTACTTTTTCACGACAATTAAAAATAAAAATTAAAGATGGGTTCTCTCTTGACCACAATCTTGCCCGAGGACGGAGATGAGATCTACGGCGTAATTTGAAACAATTAGCATTTTGCTATGGCTAACTGAGAAGAAACGCTGAAAGAAAATGTTTTAACAAAATCCTTACAATGTCATCTGACAACTCATTTGGTAAATTTCTCGGGCCGCTTACCAATACGTTGTCGCCATGACAGATCTTTACCACTCACATGGGTGCGCTTATTTTAAAGATTTATTAATCCAAATTTGAAATTTTAGCTTAAACAACTGATATAGTATAAAATGCAGTTGTTTGCGTCCATCTCCAGAACTGAATCATACAATTTATGTCGACCTTCTTAAAGCTGGGATAATGATTCCAAGAACTTACCGCCCTTAGGCTCTGCGAGTTTAGAAAGACAATTTTATTGTATGTAATTGTAATGATGCAAGATAAAGGCATTTTACCTGAAGGTATGTGAGGATGCGGACAACCGACCACTTTGTGCTCCCGGAACCAGTCCTGCGATAAAGGCCCGAGCAGGCCTAGTGGGGTCATCGACTGTTTACTGTAGAAGATGTAGTCTATTATACCCTTAAAGTCGAACCTGAAACAGAATAATGATTCGATTAGTATAGTTACGAGTTGGCTCAACGATTGTAATATTTTCACAGATTATTTAGATTTTTTTTAATGGATTTGTTCTTGACCACAATCTTGCCCGACGACAGAGATAAGGTTTCGACGGTGTAGCGAGAATAATCAATAATATGATTCTGCAAACGACCTCTACTGAGAAGACACTCCCACAGAAACACCAAATACTTATGAGACGTTTAGGAATATTCCCACAAGCCGTATGTAGTCTAAAGCAGCTTGTAACATATATAATCATCATCAACCTCGCTTGTCGCTCAACATTTATAACTGAATTTCTTTGTTTCTCGGCGCCCAGCATTTAGTATTAGTTGAGTTTCTCACGTGTGGACTAAGAGCAGCTTTTAACGTTACTTATCATCACTAATCTAGATTGTCGCTCAGCATTTTTTATCACTTGAGTTTCTCAATGTTTCTCGCTGTCGTTAGTATTAGTTGAGTTTCTCACGTGTAGGGTGGGGGCAACTAGTAAGTAACAGATTCTCACGTGTAGTTGGTGTAAGGCATGATGTCTTCGCTGTAGGCGGAGGCCAGCTTGAAGGTGTGCGTGAACTCGTGCTCGGAGCCGGGCATGCGCCGGAGTGAGGCCGCGTAGCCGAGCTCTTTGAAGTCGCGGTGCTCCGACGATACTCGCCCCGACGACAAGAACTCCACCACGCCTGGTTACATATGTTTTGACATTAGTTAGGAAAGTTAAAAAAAACGGTTCAAATTAGAAAAGGTGCAGTCTAGAACTTTTTGAATTTCACTTTTTGTTTCATTACTCTCGGATTTTCCGAGATAAAAACTGTACATAAAATAAATAGGCAATTTCTCCAAAAAGTCTCTCGGTCTCAGTGTGTATGTGTGTTTACGGTCGTAAAACACATGTTTCTCGGTACGACTTGGGCATTATGAGACTTGGCAGCATCGCTGGACTACTTTAAGTGTAAAGTTTAAAAAACAACGAGTTGAAATCTCCACATAGCCAACAGCTGGGGATAATTAATCCCTCTGACCGGCGGCGGGTCGCAGTGTCCTTGCCAAATCCTCCAGAACATGCGCAGCTCAATAGCATCACCTAAATGAGCTTTACGTCGCAGAACTCGAGGTGCCAGTGGATGTGCCCCGTGCACACATCGAGAAACGGTGAGAAACACATGTTTCTGACTTTAAAATTCTAATCCTAACTACTATTATAAATGTGAAAGTAAGTTTGTTTGTTACCTCTTCACACTTTATCTACTGAACTAATCTTCCTGAAATTTCGCGTACACATAGCTGGAAGTACGGAAAAAACATAGGGTACTTTTCATCCCGAGAAAAAAGCACTGTTCCCGTTGGAAATTCACGCGGGCGAAGCCGCGGGCAAAAGCTAGTTACTAATAATGGCTCAAACGCTCACCGCTGTCGGGCAGTGAGTTGAAGTCGCCACACAGCAACAACTGCACATTATCCCTCTGGCCGGCGAGCCGTAACGTCCTCGCCGAGTCGTCGAGAATTGTGCGCAGCTCATTACTCAACATCATCGTCTGAATGAGCTTCACGTCGCAGAACTCGGGGTCCCAATGGATGTGCGCCGTGCACACGAGGATCGGCTGGCCCAGCATTGATGAATCCGTTGGTATGCCTGGAAATGAATTCGAATTTAATTTTGCTACACCCACACTGGGTACATGTTTAACTGCACATTTTTTTGTCATTTTTATGCTCATGTTTTGCAAATAAATTAATTATGAAATGTCGTAATTCATCAAATAGAAATAATAACGATTGTAAGCCAAAAGCCGAGTATCCACTTATCAACATTAATGCGCTGCATATTATGCTAACTTATACTGTCTTAAGTGAAATAGACCACATCGTTTCTCGCTCATATGTACACTGTACTCAGCAAGAAAGAGCGTATAATATTTTGTGCATCAGTGTTACCTAGAGGATAAGAGGTTTAAGAAACATATTCATAAAATCCATACCAAACCAAACTAGTTTCAGTAGATAACACTAGCAATGAATCAAGCCTCCAAAACACTGGGCAACAATTGACACGCAACATGTCGTTCTTTCTTGCTCCGTACAAGTTACATGAGTGAGAAACACGATGTGCTATTCCACTTTAGTCAGTAGAAGTAAGTGAGATAGCATGATATGATGCGCGTCAATTGTTGCCTAGTGTATTAGAGCCTTTATCTTCACATGACTACAAAGCCTCACAATTAATACATTAACGCACGACAATATAACTAATGACTTCGCAAGCCTCAAACTTGTTAGTAGAGTAATAAATTACAGGGCTAATTACCATTTTCCCACGCCGCCTCTTTCGTTTTGATGAGGGCGGCCAACCCAATGTTGTCTTTGGGCATGACGCGGTTCAGCATGTTGTCAGATCCCTCGCTGTTGGCCATGGCCAGTTGGTTGAACTCTATTAGGTGCTCTTTTACTAAGGAAAACCTGAAATTTTTCGCACGGTTAATCATACTAATCCTAGTAATATTTTAAATGCGAAAGTTTGGACGTGTTTTTGAGGATGTTTGTTATTCAATAACGTAAAATCTACTGGACGGATTTCGATGAAATTTGGTATACGGGTAGAAAAATACCGGAGATAGCACATATGGTACTTTTCATCCCGAAATTCCCACGGGAGCGAAACCCCGGACAAGGCAAGTATTTCATATAAGAAGGGTTACGGTTATTGGTAAGAACTTTTGAATTTAACGGAGTAACCATTAAATCGAAAAGTCCTGACACGTTTGAATATATTCAGTTTATATCCGCGCATAAACATAGCTCTTATGCATCGTCATCTAATATTTTGTCTCTCGCCAACATACTAAATATAACATTGAATCTTAAGTCCATCGAGGGAATACTTATTCCTTTTTACTTAAATTGTCACCTGAATGAAATAGAAGTGTGTTAGAACTTCACACATCATTACTCACTTGGCAGATCTAAAGAAGATGGCGCATCCATCGACGTACTTCCTCTCAGACTCGGACATCGTCTTGGCTCGCGATTTCGGCGAGAATATCCCGTCGTAACCGTCGCTTTTTAATTCCGGCAGGAAGAAATTATAAAACTGATCCGTTTCTACTTCCTAAAAAGAAAGAAAACTTATTTAGGTAACAAAGCAGAAATTGAATGAGAAAACAAATTTGTTCGTTTTAAAGAATGACGAAGCCTTTACAAACCTGTAAACTGATGATGTCTGCAGAGTAATGCCTGATCTCGTCTAAAATGCCCTTCTTCCTGTAGTCCCACTCCAAGGCCCAACTGGGGCAGTAGCCATACATCTGTCTCGTGGCATACTTGTCGCACAAAACGTTGTAGCACATCACCGTGAAGATACCTGGAAACAAGAGAAACATCAATTGGCACAATGCATCACGAAGAGTTTCTAAACGGCCATTCACATTTATCTCACGGGCCCGTCAGCGGCGCATCTACGCCAATTAGTTGCAGAGATGGCGCTTGCACTTTGTTGCTCAGCCGGGACAGGTTGCGTGTCAGATAAAAATGTTCCAATTAAAATGAAGACTCGTATTACGCCCCACATGCGGCCGGCACGCGACACAATGGCTTTTGTTTTTCTAATCGTATCTCCCCGGCGGCATCCGCGTCGGGTATCGTGACTCCACGCCTCATCTCGTCGAACAAAGACGTCGGCTTTTCACCTTTATTCTTTTGAGACAGGTATGGAAAATCAGCCTTTAGCCTGTCGCTCCGGCGACCCCCTCAGCGAGTCGTGTGGAGTATATTACCGTCGTTATCGAGACTGCACAGTTTATTACGGCAAACTTCACATCCAGTTTGTTGTGGCTAGGATATTCGGCGTCAATGAGAGTCCGCCGCGCGAACAGTGTCGGCGTCATTCAACGTATCCACTCATTACGTAAACTAAGGTGGCACGACTCTGCTCTCTCACGCTCCACACCATTACCTCGGATTTATGCGGACGCGGTGCGCCCGCAGTGCTCACACCCGTCTCATTACGCGGATCAAAAGGCGCGCTGAGTATGAAGCCTGCCCGTCTAAATGTCGACTTCGTGGAAGACCTTGGCGATGCAATTATCTAGATTTAATCGCCATTTCAGTCAATCAGTGGACAAAGAAGCGGCAGTTGTGTTTGTAAGACAAAGCGGCGTTGACTGCGAATGACGTGTGGAAGGACAAGACAATGCGTGGAGGTCGGTCGCTGCGCTATAGTCCGGACAAATTGATAACGATCTCGAGGTGCGCTCGCGCTTCATGCTAATCTTAGAGTCAAAGTCACCTGGCGTGGCTGAGCAGGGCGGCCATCAATACTGCCGCAGCACGTGCTTCAAATACATCCATTGTATGCTCGATGCGGTGGGACGCGAACGCAGCGCACATGCCAAATATCGCGAGACAATACTCGCATCGCTAATCGTCAGTTGTTTAAGGAACTACGGACGAAACGAAAGCTCGGCACCGACATAATAATAAATGTTAATGTTGAATATGTGGACGCGTGTCTTCATTTCAAATAAGACGAAAACGATGATGAAATAGTACGTGTACGAGCAACAAACAATGGGCAAGGTGACATTAACTGTTTGTAGCGACAATATTTGTGATTGGTACGCCATTGTGTTGTTTCGTGGGGACAGCACGTGGGTGCATCAGATATGTCATAATATAATATTGTAGGGTTCAGGCTAATGTTGCATCGGTAAAAAGAAGCAATCGGAAAAGGCGGGGCAGCGGATGTTGGCTAGTGATGCATGTCACCGGCGCAGCGTGCGTTCTGCAGCGTTGTAAGTAAAATGTTGCTAGCTCTTCATATGCTTATGGGAAAAATATAATCCAGTAATTTTTAACGGTTTACTAAATCATCATCATCAAATATGCATTTTGTTTGTATGTGAACATCAGAAAGCGATTGCTTCTTAAATGCTTATTAAATCATGTGCAGAGCAACTACGCTCTGCTGCCAGAAAATGTGGCAGAGAGAATCCGGACAAACGAAGCGGCGGGAAGAATTCTGTACCGGAACTTTACCGGGAAAAAATCTACCGGTAAAATTAAGTACCGGGAAAAAATCTCCACGCGACACCACGCTTGTCCGACTAGAATCTAACTTAAGCTATACGCAGTCTGCTACCACCGTAGCTTATGAAGGGAGCTACAGGGCCCTATATGATAACCTAACCTATAAATTAAATACAATTGAACACTTACCAAATTAAATCTTCTTTCTCTTCGGATCCAAACTTGAGTGTCTTCGGGAAGGGGGAATTCCTAATCACCCTACCTAACCCTTGAGATCTCAATTCCCCATAACAACTAAATAGATTTCTTCCCGTAGTTTCCCTCGGGAACAGCCAGATGTGAACAGCCAGCCACGTTTCACCTCTCACAAGAAAAAGTCACAATAACAGAGTTTTTCACAAACACAAATTCAATAGTTATTTGACAAACAGGAAATTCACAATTATCACTCAAACTAAACAACAAGCAAAAGACGCGAGACCGCTCCGCGTATTAAAATCAAACCGATATCGCCCTGGACAATGCAATGGCGGACGTCCGCGAGCCATTCCACGCTAGCAGTGTGAAAACCCCGAACGCCCTCTGGCGGCAGCAATGCGAAACGCCTGCGTTTAGTTTTACCCAATATATTACAAACATCCCCCCGTCCCGGTCTGAGAAGCAGACCGCTAGCTTACTCTACGGGAAGGCGGGCGAGAGAGGTCACACCTCTCCTTAAAATCGAACCGTCGACCAACACCTCAGCCACACGCGGAGTGCCATCTCCGCCAAGAATCAAACGTAATATGCGAGCTCGTCGCCAAAGCAATGAGGGCAAATTTGCCTCTTTTAACAATACTAAATCACCCTCCCTGGGAGGCTCAGTCCTGTCTGTCCACTTCACTCTTTGCTGCAGCAAATGCAAATATTCAAGCGACCAGCGACGCCAAAAGTCCTGGCTCATTTGCTGCAACATTTGAAAACGCGACAACCGATATACGCGTTCATCCTTCCACGGGTATTCGGGCAGGGCATTCAACGGCCCTCCCACCAAAAAATGACCAGGGGTGAGAGCTTCCAAGTCATTTGGATCTGGAGATAGCGGACAGAGAGGACGAGAGTTGAGGACCGCCTCAACTTTACAAAACACTGTGGCCAGCTCTTCAAAAGTTAGAGCCGTTTCTCCGATAATGCGGCGGAGGTGGGTCTTTGCGGATTTCACAGCCGCTTCAAAAATCCCTCCCCAATGGGGGCAACTTGGGGGACTAAACTTCCAGGTTATTCCCCTTTGGGCAGCAATTTGACTTAAACTAGTACAATTTTTATCAATAAACACAGAAACATCCTTAAGATAATTTACAGTTCCTTTATAGTTTGTGCCATTGTCAGACCTAATAAGGGAAGGTAGACCTCGACGCGAAACAAAGCGATCCAACACGGCGATGAAGGCCTCCGTAGTCAGAGCCGATACCACCTCCAAATGGACAGCCTTGGTGGCCAAACAAACAAATACACACAAATAGCCCTTCACAATACGGGCATTACGAAAGGGAGAAGCCTTGATCGAAAAGGGACCGGCAAAATCGGTTCCAACGCCGTCAAACGGTCTCGAAGGTCGGATTCGATCAGCGGGCAAATCACCCATCTGTGGTTGCATCGTGGATGCCTTCAACCTATAACATGCAATACATCGAAACAGAACGCTACGGATTGCTCTTCGGGCAGACAAAATCCAAAACTCGCGTTGCAAAATAGCCAACAAAGCATTGCACCCAGCATGGGCGTTACGAATGTGTCGATCAGACACCAAAAGCTGCACCAAGGGTCCGCCCTTGGGCAACAACAGAGGATGGCGAGTCTCATATGGAAGATCCGCCTTCCGGAGCCTGCCTCCAACCCGAAGAAGCCCATCCGAGTCGATGTACGGGTTCAAACGAGCGACCGCGCCCTTCAACTTAGCGCGTCCGTCGCGCAAAATACGAAGCTCTGACTCAAACCGTCCGGTCTGCACGACACGGACCCAATGCAACAATGCGCTCCGGCGCTCTTCTGCACCTGCAATCGGCTCCAACCGCTTTGCCTGTGGGTTTCTACAATTATGTATGAAACGCTTAATCCAACTGGTAACACCCAGAAGCTTATCCAAGCTGCTATACCGAGCAAGTAGCCAATCCGGCTCCGACGTCGTCTCAGCGACTACAGCATGTACACGGAGCCCAGTCAAACTCAAAGAAGTAACATCTGTCTGACAGACAGGCCAAGAAGTTTCTGATCCCATCAGCCACTCTGGACCCCACCAGAGCGGGTGTGACACCAATTCTGGTGCCGTACAACCTCGGGAAGCACAGTCCGCTGGGTTAAGCTCTCCCGGCACATGTCTCCATGTTATATCAATTCCGATATTCTGGATTTGGGAAACCCTGTTTCCAACAAAAACCTCCAAGGTATGTGGGGCCGCGCGCAACCATGCAAGCGCGACCTGGCTATCCGACCAGGCGAAGATGTCTCGTATCTCGACCGTGGCCGCCAGTTCACTGGCAACGTGATGCAACAATTTAGAGAGAAGGTGAGCTCCACTCAACTCAAGCTTGGGAATAGTCAGCCTAGTCCTGATGGGGGCGACCTTGCTCTTCCCTAACAAAAGCGAGACATTGACCCGGCCATCGGCGTCAACTGTCCGCATATAGACTGACGCGGCGTAGCCTCGCTCCGACGCGTCACAAAAGCCATGCAGGCTGGCTCGATATTTCCCGGGTGGCAATATTCGACGAGGCAAGGCAATCCGATTGACTTCCTTAATCGATGAAAACAACTCGAGCCAATCATCCAATGGAGAGCCAAACAGCGGCTCGTCCCACGAGACGCCCAAAGTCCAAAGTCTCTGAAGAAGACACTTCGCAGAGAATATCACTGGACTGATCCAACCGCTTGGATCAAACATACGAGCTATTACGGACAACACCGTTCTCTTAGTCCAGACCTTTGGTATTTCCAAGTCCACTTGGAAGGTAAAAATATCGGTTAGCGGCTGGTACTGCATGCCCAGCACCGCTATCCTGTTGGGATCATCCACATCCTCAAACAGGTGAGGGTTCTGTTGGTGATCCTCCGGGATCCCTTCTAGAACTTTAGGCTCATTAGACAACCACTTACGTAGCTCGTAGCCACCTGTCTTCAATATTTCAATCAATTCATCCCGCAGTAGGAGGGCCTCCTCAATACTTTGGGCTCCGGTGCACACGTCATCAACATACAAGTCACGTGACAGCACGGAAGCCCCACGGGGAAAGCGGATCCGTTCCCGCTCTGCCAATTCAAGCAATGATCTGATGGCGATATAGGGACTAGATTTCAAACCATAGGTGTTTGTATTGAGTTCATACACCGTCACAGGATCCTCAGGGCGCTCACGCCAGAGTATCAACTGGAATCGCCTGTCCTCAGGATGTATGACTGTCTGGCGGAACATCATCCGGATGTCCGCGCCAAAAACCACTTGATGTCTTCTAAAGTTCAAGATGATGTCAATTATGTCCCTATGCAATTTGGGACCTGAATGCAAACATAGATTCAACGAAACTCCGTTCGAAGTGGGTGCGGACCCATCAAAGACAGTCCGCAACTTGCCCGTTGAGGCCTTCACCACCGCGTGGTGGGGCAAAAAATAATGCTCAGTTGAGCTCCAATCAACTCGAGCCGGAGACATGTGACCCAAATCCTCGTACTCGCGCATAAATTCAATATATTTATCGCGAAGTACGTGGTCACGCTGCATACGTCGCTCCATGGACAGCAGTCGTTTCTCCGCAAGCGCCCTACTTTGCCCTAGGCTAGGACGAGAGGCAACAAAGGGTAACCTAGTTACAAACCGACCGGAGGGCAACCTCTCCGTGGTCGATCGAAAAAGGGCTTCGCACTCAGCGTGTTCCGGATCCATCCTGGAACTCATAGGTGGCTCCTCCACCTCCCAAAACCTTTGCATGGTCTTGGCCAAGGACGCAGATGCGACAACCGGTGGCTCCTCCGCGGTGCCATTATCAAACACAGGGCCCATCAGGGCGAAACCAAAAATCGTAGACACTGCCATCAGTGAAGACGAACCCAGAGCCTTCTGTGTACCCAACAAAATCCAACCCAATACGTCCGAGCCCAGGAGCAAGTCCACTGGGCCGGGATGAAAGACAAAGGGGTCGGCCAAATCCAGACCCGAAACCAAAGACAACACACCCGGCGGTATGTCTGTCGAGGGGTGCCAACCCGCAATGGTATCCATTACCATAGCCGAAGTCGTGATCCTCATTGTGGAGGACTTCAGCGAAGAAAAGGTGACAAGTGTCTGGCCCGTCAGACACTTCACTTGTATGCCACCAACTCCAAGAAGTGGCACAGGCGAGTCTTCCACGACTAAACCTAACTGGTGTGCCACTCGAGTGGTAACCAAACTGCTTTGAGCCCCTGAGTCCAACAGAGCTCTCAAATTAATGGCTTCCCCCTACGACCCCATACGCGGACCACCGCGGTAGGGAGCAGAACCGTCCGCGGCTCTGTCCCAGCAAGGGAGCAAGCTAGTTACGGGCTCCCCACTCTCTCCAAACCAGGGGCGCGCCACTGACCCGGATAATATGGCGGGCGAGTGCACATCCCCATCTGAGGGGGCATAACCCGCGGCCCGGCCATACATATGGTACGGCGGGTGGTACTCCAGCCGTGGGTACTCGTGCAGCGGCGGAGAAAACCGCTGCGGCTGCATGTGTTGGGTATTGGTAACCCGCGTGGAGGGGGTGTCCCCACTCTCACGTCCGATCTAGGGCCCCCGCCCATGGGGGCCCTATCCGGGGCCTGGCCAGCTACATACTGGCCATGACCTTGGGGCGCGTGGTCCCGGTCCGCCAAGACCCGCGCAGGTACGCGACCCCCTCCCGAGGGGGGTGCGACGAGCGAAGCCGCGTCCTCCGTCCGGTGGTGGAGGGCTTCGCGCAGGAGCGCCCCCGCCCATAGGGGACCCTGCCTCAACAACCGGGGGCCATCCCTGTTCCGGTTCATGCAGAGCATCACGTGGTGCAGCCCACGGCATGCACTGCATGGTATGGCCCTGGGACAGTCACGTGCATAGTGACTGCCCAAACAGTAAAAGCATAGTTCATGCCGCCTTGCCATGCGGCGCCGATCTTGTACTGGCAGTCTCTGCCAGTCCCTGCATTGCAGCAGGCTGTGGCCCATCCGGCCACATTGCAGGCAGTCCGCGTCCCCCGCGACTGCTGCCGTGTGTGCAACCCGCACACCAGCTCCACGCGGTGGCGGTTGCCGTCCCTGTTGGGGCTTCCTCGCCATGAGGGTTCCAAGGGCCTACGTTCAGGCGCTCTGGATGGCGCTGAGTCCGTCATGGTATTCTCAGCAGCCCGTGCCTCAAACTCCAAAAACTTCACCAAGTCAGTGAATGTTGGTAGGGTGGTGCTATCCCGTTCCGCATTCTCGCGCTCAAATCGCGAGCGGATGTCATTGGGCAATTTGCCCAATACAATGTGCACCAACAAAAAAGACCATTGGTCCACCGGCAGCCCCAGTGTGCGGAGCGCGTTACAGGCCACTGTAACGGGCGTGAGCAACTGCAGGCGCAACTGTGCCCTGTTGGCCACCTTGGGCAGGGCCATCAACTGTGCGGCGTGCGCATCCGCTAACAAACGTAAGTTTTGGTAGCGGGAGTTCAATAACTCCCAGGCCGTGTCGTACTGGTCGTCCTCCACCCGGAGGTGCTGGATGAGCGACCGCGCTTCATCCTCAAGAGTGGAGAGGAGGTAGGCCATCTTCTGGGCCTTCGACAAATCCTGTCGTGCTACGACCAGGGACTCAAACATATTTTTATATGCTACCCACTCCTCCATCCTACCCCCAAAGTGGGACAGCTGAAGGGTGGGGAGCCGACCAGTAACCGCTGGTCCTTCCTGTCTAACAGGTGTGCGAGGGGCTGGTCCGCCAGCCTGTCTCTCCCTTATTGCGGTCACCGCCTCCGCGATATCATCGTGCAGACTCAGGATCTGGTCCATGTCCGCCATGTGACCTGCGTAGGCCTCCGGGGTAAGATCGGCTTCGGTAAGCGCCGCCATGGCCGCTTCCGCGCTAATCAATCGTGAGTGGAGGTGATCCGCTCTTAGCAGTATGGCGCCCTCCCTGTCCTTCCGGGACAGGAGTCCTCCGGCCGTCACAAACCATCTCAATTCGTTGGCGAGTGTCGCCCTAGCATTGGAGGCCTTCGCCATCGCGTCAAGTCACAAACAAAAAATAACAAAAGGTAAATAAAAAACAACAAAATCAAGCAACTACACGAAGAACCGCGGTAGGTATGAGAATGGCACAAACCCGGAACGCACGGTACAAACCGCAAACAAATACAAAAAAGGTTACAAATATTCTTATACAAACAAACTAAGAAAAATCTAATAATTTTTACAAACAATTAATTATTTTTTACAAACGAACAAATAGAGGGTAGATAAACTACGCTCTGCTACCAGAGAATGTGCAGAGCAACTACGCTCTGCTGCCAGAAAATGTGGCAGAGAGAATCCGGACAAACGAAGCGGCGGGAAGAATTCTGTACCGGAACTTTACCGGGAAAAAATCTACCGGTAAAATTAAGTACCGGGAAAAAATCTCCACGCGACACCACGCTTGTCCGACTAGAATCTAACTTAAGCTATACGCAGTCTGCTACCACCGTAGCTTATGAAGGGAGCTACAGGGCCCTATATGATAACCTAACCTATAAATTAAATACAATTGAACACTTACCAAATTAAATCTTCTTTCTCTTCGGATCCAAACTTGAGTGTCTTCGGGAAGGGGGAATTCCTAATCACCCTACCTAACCCTTGAGATCTCAATTCCCCATAACAACTAAATAGATTTCTTCCCGTAGTTTCCCTCGGGAACAGCCAGATGTGAACAGCCAGCCACGTTTCACCTCTCACAAGAAAAAGTCACAATAACAGAGTTTTTCACAAACACAAATTCAATAGTTATTTGACAAACAGGAAATTCACAATTATCACTCAAACTAAACAACAAGCAAAAGACGCGAGACCGCTCCGCGTATTAAAATCAAACCGATATCGCCCTGGACAATGCAATGGCGGACGTCCGCGAGCCATTCCACGCTAGCAGTGTGAAAACCCCGAACGCCCTCTGGCGGCAGCAATGCGAAACGCCTGCGTTTAGTTTTACCCAATATATTACAAACAAATCAGATGATTATTGAATTCTCAAAATCATCTCTGATTAAAACCTTTTAAAAAGCATCTTTCTTTAATAAAGTATTCTATTTAAAATTCTACGGGTATTGCTCATTAAGCTAGATTAGTTGGGATGGCGACACAGAGCACGCGTCGGCTGCAAATCGCATGTCGCACCGGTTATTGTGCACATTTCATCGCCTCCCACGTACCTCCCATGTTATTCCATCCCGCATCAAGCCGTACATAAAATAAAAACAGCCATTTAACCCCGCCCAGCCTCATTAGGCGGACAATATTGATCCCGTTATGTTAGTCACGCTCGCGTAATGATTTCTAATATCAATATGATTCGTGAGCTGTCTGGACAGATACTTTTTGCATAAACGCGGCTCGTTAAAACTGATTTAGAGGAGTGTATGAAGACTTCCACTTGGATTGGCGTCGTAAAGAACTCATTAGATCACGTTCAGTCAGAGACCGGCGTAATCGGCGATATGACGTAAGAAGCCTCAATAGGTGCTAACAAGACGTAGTTAGTGGCTGAAGATCGGGTTGCCGACTCGCTCGCTCTATGGATTTCACCTTCGCGTAATGGAACCGTAGCATGCGATTTCGATTCAATACTAATTGAGATGTCGTCGTCGGCGCAAGAACTGCCTCATTAACCATAGATGAAGGACTTATGAAGTAGAAAATCAATAAAAGTTATTTGAAGGGCATTTGTAAAGTATTGACATAGTTCATTATTCTGACCTTTATCGGATTATCTCTAAACTGCTTGCATCCAAATTATTTACCTATAAAAATCCGGGATACAGCCAGGAATATTGTTCTCTCTATGACTTTTAGGGCAATCTTGAGCATGACAATATTTTTTTTAAATTCGTGCTCCATTTTTGACATCCACTGAATTGAAATGCCTGCTTCTTTGAAGTATCTTTACAGTTTCAAAATTCTATAAACCCCCAGTATCCCTTATGGATTATGGATGTAGCAAAAGTTGAAACTGGGCTAACGCATTTCTCCATCACAAAAACATGGGACGTTTTAATTGCTCAATCCGGGTCTGCAACAGGCTATCGATTCCTCGCTAATTTGCATAAGAAAGTCAATAATTACGTAGGTACGACGACGACGGCTGGCGGCATATGGCGCCAGTTGCATGGGAACAAGCATCTGTTCAAACCGCTTCCTCATTTATGGTCACGTTCTATATGATGTCAATATCGCACGTCAACTTTCGCAACTCATTGTGAACATTTACTTTGCTAAGTAAATACATCTTATTCAATTTGGAAAGATCATCGTTTATCTTAAGGATCAATGCTACGCAGGTGATCCAAATCTAATTAGCTACTCCCACTATAACACATTGATGAACAAGATCCAATACGATACGATACATTCGTGAAACCTCGATGCTATTCTAAACGCATCCCAGACAACCCATGACCCGAGTCCGACGCTATTGTCCACTGGACAGTAATTAGTGCCATGTAAACTACATGATCTCTCCATAGTACAGTCACCTACATATTACACACTGCCCACGTCACATGGTTACGACGAAGTAAATTGAAAAAATACATTTTTTTTTCGGAGATTGAGGATAAATATAATACAAAATCAATTACACAGTAAATCATTGTTGGTTCCCCAGGCATCACACCTAGTTGACAAAAAGAGCTTCTGTATTTGTTAGGCATAACATCTCGGTTCCTCTACAAGTGAATTTAGTGAATCTTTGTGCAATAAAGTTATTACAAACAAACAAGTGAGTTCAAAAAGTATAAATTTAAATTGCATATAGAGTTAGTTGCTGACTGTACTGTAATGTTAACTATCGTTCCACATTTGTCCATAGCTTTAGAAAGTCAATTTAACAGCGCTTGTCCCATTGTGGGATAACAATAGAGGGAAAACAAAGCGAATCATAAAACACAATTAATTAAACAACGCACGACATAGCATTCGCGTTAAATCGCAATACTGTGAACAGGGTTTTCTCAAAAGGTCATACAAGTGGAAACGGGTATTCCGAAAAGTGATAAATTGCTTACAGTCGTCTCGAAGGCGAGGAATCCCCAGTTTAAAGCCCTGCGAAGAGAAGCAGCTGGCACTATTTTTCTTCCGACTATATACTTATCATATACTTATTAAATATTAACGTATCATTATATTCACTTGGATAAGTTGCAAAATTTGTAGGTAATAATTAGATGGAAAATTTCCATGTTTCAAAGACTAATTTTCCCATCTCGTCATATCTTATAAAATTATGACATACGATAAAGGTAAAATATATGGCATACTATAAAGGTAATGACAGTAAGAAGTAAATATTTCCATGGAAGATGTAAGAAGTAGTTCCAAAAGAAAATAACCAGAAACAAAGATGGCTGACATAGCACAACAAACGTAACATGAAACAAGTCAATAACTTCAGGCACATTTATCAAAATTAAAGAAACATGTAAATACAACTCGAGTGTACATTCATATATCATTGAAATAGTTGTAGCGACAAATTCTAATAAAGCGGAGATCGCATGGAAGTCAAGTCTAGACTATTAAAATACAGGAAAATATTAAACAGCCAACCGCATGTCAATTTACGGTAATAAAAGCGAATTTGCAATGAATTTCGGGTAGATTGATGACTGAGTGCCTACACGTTAATTTGACTGTTATAAATCCCAAGGACTGTAATATATTTATTGATACATAGAATTAGTATATCACAATATGATGATGGACATGTCATTATATAAAGAAGAACGCCTTACCTGGGTCAGTTGCTAATTTGCTATGTAAACTGGATTTGATTCGGACAGTATATATGCCGCAGACGAGCAAAATACTAAAGCCTAAATTGACGTTCATATCGGACTTTTCAGCAAAAAGGATTTATATGAATCAACCTGAACTCTGCTTTACACGGTAGTGAATAGTGATCCTGTAGCGTGTGCGGAAAGCGAGAAATGCATTCGCTAGATTTATCGACGGTGCATTAATCAGAGGCTGCACACGGCTGCTTTATCACGACCATCGGAGCGAGAGAAATGGCCGAATAAACACAGCCTTCGATTGTGTTCTGCAATGACAAATTGAAGCTAATGTCAAATAGAATAGGCAATATAGTTCGGAGTACCTTTGAAATAATGGTCCTCTTGATGAACGTTTTTGATCTACTCTTTGATTACAAGTTTGTTGGGAAAAGTTTTGAAAATAGGACAATTGAGCCACGTCTATTCCATTTCTTACAGATAATTTATCGTTAATTGTGATCTAAAACATTTACACAGAAAGTAATAAAATAAAAGGAAAGTTTCATTTGCTCTTTATGTGTCGAAAACTACGAAGATAATCACAAAAGTTTGTGTAATGACAGTTTTTGTTTAAGCATCATAGAAAATAGCTTTTTGTTTTTTTCATAAAGACTGTTTATTGGTGAAGTTTCTAGAAAGACAGAATTTCAAAGAATTATTAACAATTTCAACAACAGCTCGACTAATTTTTATAATCTTATTGTCCCCGCGGGAAAAAGTGGTAATGTCTAACAGGTAATGGTACAAGAATTTTCCTGAAGAAGTTAAAATTTCTGAATATGTCTAGTTTGTGAGTAAAGGGAATAATGAATCATCACTTTCATTTCTTTAGTGGCCACAAGTAATGTGCGGTCAATCATAATAAATACATTGGGATATGGTATAAGACAGAATACATACTGTAGCGTTACACCGCTACAAAGTCAAGTCTTTTTTAGTTTGTGATTCTATTTCTACGCAAACTTTTTTCTTTGTTCTTTCTTTATGATAAGGTTTTTGAAATTGAAATTCGGAGGGTAAAATTGGATATCAAACGACAGATTTCTTCACATCTGAAGATTCCAATTGAAGATCAAAGTTGCTATTATTGGGAAGAACATTAGCTGACGATCAGACCGTTCAGGGGTGTCCTATTAAAAATGGGACGAAGTTGAATCTAGTTGTCAAAAAAAAAAAAACCAGAAGGATTATATGAAGTGGCACTGAAATATTTCATGTATGTATTGTATGGATTGTTTATTAGACGAGAGTGGGCAACGTCGGCCTGCACCTGGATATTCGTCAGCGTGTTGTAAATCAGGTTGTGGACCAAGATGTGGGACTCAGCCGGGTTGAACGCGCTCCGAAATCTTCAGTCGCGGCAAAGTCGGCCTGCACATGAGAATGAGTCACAGAGCGACGAAATGTTTAGTTTGTAACCGTGGCGCCTGTGGTTCTTTTAAGATAGACTTTTTAAACATATTGTGATAACTGTTTCCTCTAAATTCTAAAGGCCCCCCTTTTGTCGGGATAATTTTTGTTTCGGTTTTGATTTGGAATTTTTATACATCATTTCATCCATTTCTTTCACTCATTTAATTTTCTTTTTAAAATAACAAGCAAATTCAGGAAATTTCTTATTTTACCTGTTAATATTCCTTTCCTGTTGTTAATTTTCCTTTCTTTTATTTTTATTTCTTTGGTGTGTCCAAATAATTTTTTGTTAAAGGACATTGGTCAATTTTTTTTAGTTCAAAAATTATACTCGTGTTTTAAGCATTTTTGCAGTGAAACTTAGTTTTAAAATAAAAATAAAAGAATCACTGCTTAAAAATGGTCCCTGTTCGGGCGCCATTTTTAAGCAGTGATTCTTTTATTTTTATTTTAAAACTAAGTTTCACTGCAATACATACCTACTAAGAATTACAACAATTGTATGATGACACAAATCCGACCGGCCCATTACTCCAGTTTCCATAATCGCGAGAAACAGCGAAATGAGCAATCACAAAGGTTCCTCGAGTTTCTTGTTGGCAACTTAGATCATAGAAAAAAAGGGATAAGCTATTGCAAGTGTGACTACTATGCTCGCTATTTTAAAGTAACTAATTTTTAAAGGAGATAAGATCAGAGGTAGCCAAATTTCAAGTAAAGTAGGCTGCGTTGCTAAGGGAAACTATCTGCTATTTGTATCATCACCGGGAAATTCGTGAGCATCAAGAGAATTTTAGGAGACGTAAAGGACGTTAACGTAAGTAATAAAATATGTGTATTTTACTTTGACTTTAGGCTGTGTAAATAGATCAGTCTTATGGATAATGATCCAAAACTATGAAGTAGTTACAAGACTTACTGTGGTAGTAGCTCAAGACAAGGGCCATTTATTTGCCACATCTCCTTTTACTTCGATGTAAAAAATAAATAAAGCACACTAACGCCATCTCCGCTCATCTGAATATAATGGGAGGCGTGGAGCAGTTATTGGCTCTGCCATTACGTGGGCAATCCGTGGCTGTGGCGAGGAATTACAAATTTTGATATTAACTGTTTGCGTGTAGTCTTCTTCTTTTTGAGAGTGGATTACACTGATCAAATTCTTTGACATGACCTAACGAGTACCGCCTTCTAGCGGCAGGAGCCGTATGTACATATTGTACATGTAGTGGAATTACGTGTTCATTATCTTCATCACGTACAGTCAAAATCATATCTTCTTCCTGTTTAAGAGTTTTTGTCAGTGTTAACAGCACATCATAAGTTAACTCTACAAAGAGTGTCTCATCTTGACTTTATCTGCTAGGACCAGTGTAAAAATGAAGGATGGATTTAACATCATAGGAAAACTAGATAAGATATCTTATATGATTTACTTCTGTAAATTTGTAACTGTACTAAAACCTGAAAACAATCGTGTTTAAGAAAATAAATTTACGAAAAATTGAACCTTTAGAAGTGAAACTATAATGCTAATTCTAAATTCATCGTAACATTAATGATCAAAAGGCTCTTAAAATATAAATTATTTCTGAAAAGTTTGTTCGCATTTTAGATACAATTTATATTTCCCAGAAGACCTTTCTGAATAACTAAATAACCTCGATTTCGTAAACTGAATATTCATTGAAGACTTTGATGAAATGAATAATGACCTAAATTATATTTTTTTCTCATTTTGTTTTCCATCTTAATACATATTTTATAAGTGCAATCATTTAGATTTTCTAGCTACAAATTACTAAGCGAGACGATCTTAAAAACACTGAGTACTCTTACCACTGTGACTGAGTACATTTCATGGATATTTGAAATATATAACCAGTTTCATAACTTCATTCATCCATAACATAATTCTGCTATTCTACTAAAAAAATGACAGCAATCAATCATATAAAAGTAATAAGTGTCAGTGTGTATCGTATCTATCAAGAAAAGCGGCTCTTGAAATAATAAAGTGATGTCGTTTAATATAAAGTACAATCAACATCAACCTGCCCAATATCATTCGTCACTTTTACCATCGCATAGAGGTCCACGCAAGATTTGATGCGTAGGTGGCTATACTCGTAATAGTAACTCTATTCCTCCCATAAAGCTATCAGGTCCAACAGCCCGCTGGTGTTCTTTGACCTCGTTGCGATAATAATCGATCAACTTTTTATGGCGCCTCGCTTTATGACGTCCTCAGCTTTAATATCCATCGATGCCGACGATATTTACTTTTATCGAGTAGTTGCTATGAGGTCCGATTGTAATTTCTTTTAGAGTTGTTATGAAATTGCTGGGTATATAATTTGCTTGTGATTATTGACTCCATTTGCAGAAGGTGCTTCTTATTTTCCAATATAATCCTAATGGGATTTGTGTTATAAGAACATGACAACAACGTACAAAATCAAGATTCCGTGATGTTTTTCCAGTTTAAAAAAAAATTAAAAATAAAACAGCAATATGTTCATTTACATCCTCAAATTCCTTTTAAAGTTGACGAACACAATTGTACTTCTTTGTAATAATTCAGCGTTCTGCAATGCAGGTGATACAGCAATGTAATTTTCACTGATAAATCAGATAGTATCGCCAATGCTTTACGAGCACAGCAACCACGCTTCTCAATTAACTGTATATCTTTTATTTATAATAATTTCAAGCATACGTGTGATATTTATGAGCAATGAGACGCTAATTGGAATGATTTACCTATTGCAATGAGACGAGCAAGAAATCCAGTTAAGTATGAACGGATGGAGCAGACTAAAGCAAAATGGAAAACCCCAGTGAAGTATAGAAGACATAGAGTAGACTAAAGAAAGAGGCGTCCAGTTCTCCGGACCTAATGAAGTATGGAAGAAGTAGAAAGCTAAGATGTTCGTAGTCACAGATTCACGGATGCGAGGAGGTCGCATCACAGCCAATGTCTCTCATTGTTCATTGTTCAGGTTCGGATGGCGAAACGAAGGGCATTTTCTCTCTTCCTGTGTCTGGCCGTGAGCTTCACATCAATATTTCTTTCTGTACGCTCTGATTTTTGTCGTCATCTTAAAAGACTCGCGCCTATCTTCTAATTTTGGATTTGTTGAATTTCTAGTTTCCATTAGTCACCCGATTTTAATCAAAACAGTGCCACCTAAATCCCAATGACCATCATGAATTAAGATTTATCTTTGGCCATAGACGAATTTGTTCACTTCACAGTTACATGAGGTCACGTAATAGCTAAAATGCGTAATCAGTTAATTAATGATCGACCTCAAAATTTGCGTTAAGCGATTACTCACTGATCCGCTAGACTTCCAAATACTTGCCCCAAATGCTAAAATCTAAAATGAGGTTACATTATACGGGTGGATGGCGCGAAGTCTCAACAGTTATGCAATAAAGTATTCTGTAGCGAATAATAAATATTTACGAATAGACGTTTCTCCCGAAGCGTGTGGCACGTTTAGGCGTCCGTTTTGATTTATGTAAATTAGGCTCGCGTCTGCGGCGTGCGTTGGGAGTCCAACTCCAGCAAGAATGCGTGACGGGAACCGGTGCCGCATCCAAACCAATAATATTCGATTAATTTCCCTAGCGCGATTCGTGAGAAAAATCAAATAGCCCGCCGGCATCAAACACATAAATCTTTTTAATGAATTTATCGAGTACTTCAGTAATTTTAACACCTCGTGTAAAATGCAAGGACTTATGAATACTAGCGCCATAAATTTTCCTCACTACAAAGTTGACTGTAATAAAAAGAAGCATAAGATCCACGTCGTATATTATATTTAAATGTATTTACTAGTTAAATAGTGCATCCTTTACTTAAAACGAAGATGGTGACATAACGTTCGTTAACAAATCATCGGAAATGTTAACCAACGTTAACAAAGAACTGTACTGGGGAATGAATTACAAGCGGCTGTTGGAAGTTGGTTGGAACAGGACCGACAAACCTTCCCGAGTTCTCCCACGGGTGGAAGGTGTACCGTTGGATGCCGGGGCGGTCTTCAGCTGTTGCTGTATATTTATGAGAGGGTCCGCGCGCGCCGCGCCCATACACGCCACCATGACACTTTATTAATGACGAACCCGGTGGAGAACTTTTTGCTATCAATATTAAATAATATCTGCACTGTTGTTCGCCGTGCTATGCGGAGAAAATTGCAGTGATGGCTATCGGTAGAAATTAATGCTGCCCGTTGCGTTTAATTACTTATCTAAAGTAGGAAATTAATGAAACGCGTATACTTACATGTCGGCCGAGTTCTGTTTGGTCGTGTCAGGGGTATCCAAGGCCTCTGTGGTGGAAGAGTGGCAGTAACTGAAACAAAAAATAAAACATTTAAAATTGACTCTTAGCTTCGAAGACGGTTATTTAATGCGGAATATTTTAGATGTCAGACAATGTATTCACAGAACTGTTAACATTGATGATAAAAAAAATTATATGCTTCCGGACAATCGTGAGGTTTATTGTTGTGAAATCGTCGATCGTGCGTGTTATGTTAGTTATTCATTATTCCCAATGAATACCGAAATTGACGATATAGCTGAGAGATGAGAAGACACCCCGGTGAGATTGATAAAAAAGGCGTCAATACACGATGCCGCTAAATTTATATTGCTGTAGAAGCAAATGGGTCCAAAAAACCAACATCCATTGTTCTGCTCGGGGTACGCAACGAAACATCAATTCGTGCTAAGAACCGATAAGCGCTCGGCAGTTTGTTCGTACAACAACAACGGTATCGGAACCGCATTTGCAAATACAGACACTGTAAAAAGATAATGACTAGGCAACGACGCAAAAACGTCTAATGATAACATGACAGTGGAGCACAGTGACATCATTACGGGTCCAATTGAATTTCAAGTCGCATCGATCGGCCCTCGATCACGAAGGGACAAAAAACAAATTTATCAAGCGCTGTCAGTAGAAAAAAATGGATAATCATTCATCTTGGATCTTAAATATGTCAGTCGGTGCTTCAAAATATGAAGGCAAATCAATAAAGCGATCCATTTATCTCATTAGCATATAATAGTGGGGTCACATATTTCTGAGAGTGAATTTGTATATCGTCAAAATATGATTTATTGCCTTAAATGAGATAAATGTCTGAAGATGCTTGGCATGTTAACACGTCTAAGAAAAAATATGAATTTACTGCTACGTTTCGATAAGTAATGATAAAGGTAATGCTATATATACAGAGTTTTCTTTTAAATGTCTTTTTTTTTCATTTCCCAAGTAGTAATTATATTACAAAGAACATTTCATCACAACATCAGATTAGTGACTGTGTCTCAAATAATAGGCGAGAACAATTCCTCCAATTCCCCGAACGCCAAATATTATTTCTGCTATATTCGCTCGGCGTAGCACGTATCGTATAATAAAGCCCGAGGGAAACGAACTAGTTATCGTGTAGCAACCGGATCAATTTATTCCTGTTAATGCTTTTGGAAAATCGTATGACGAAAATGCATCACTAAGGAGTGTCACTTTTCTTCATGATTTTATTTTACCATTTCCACCAGATATACAGCTTTCAATTTAGTTGTAGTACCCTAAGGTCTCTGAGCTAATCTGCGGGAGGACACGCAGATAGATAAGTGTTCATTACGAAAACGTTTATGCTACGATTTTATTTCTTAAATTAAATAACTGCGACTAAATAAAGTTCGTTTAATAAACTATATTTTAATGAATTGGTCATAAATCGGTGGAATCAGTGGAACAAAGGCCAACACTCATTTTGGGTCGTTGCGCCATAATAGTTAAATAAGTAATCCGTAACTTAAGTCATAAATAGTCCGTGATTATTATTCCTCACATATAATACAAGTAGTGAGGTTATTACGTATGTATGGTTTTCTGGTCTCCATACTCCATGCATGTCTCTATATCCTTCGAGGAGCGAGCGCAAAAAAAAACCTTGTTATTTAATTAGTTGTGGTCACGATTATAGTATCTATTTAATAATTTAGTTTAATGTTCTCAGCGTGTCGATAAAAAGTGCGATAGACTTTAATGCGTTAATGAAATATGTTTTGAATACTGGAATAACACAACTATTAAGAAAATGCAATCCTGAAATTTAACCAGTGATCTTGGTGAACTTCACAATACATTTTTAAATACTGTATGACTATGAGAGACAAAAGAAGAACTGCTAAAATATTTATGTATGTACATATACATGTTGTTTACAGGATATAGCAGCCGTTATATGTCGCTTAATGTATTCGAGTTACTTGCTCCAGTGGGTGTTAGCGGTCCCTTCTGCATAAATATTTAAATCTGAATGATAACCTTCGGCTAGAAATGTCTCTGAGACGATTTATTGACCTTTTACTTGAGAGATTTTCACTAAATACATTGCGTATTGCTAGGTAAATGCCTCACATCTAGACCGGCCGGTTGCGTTGCGTTTTTTCAAACTATCCCATTGCCATACACTTATTGACCAAATTGTAAAAAATCTTCTCTGCTCTGACTACTTGCCACAATTTTATTAATTTTATAATTTTTTTTTTTAATTTTTTGCCTTCAGGATAACAATTATTTTTTTATAACTGATTAAAAATTATTAAAAATTGAAATTTAATTTAATTTTGTGTTAACGTTTTAACTAATGATGATCGAATTGACCTATGAATTATCTGATTTTCGGGTATTTCTCAGGATTGGCAATTACTTAACAAGTTTCGAATTGAACTTGAGGGTTGGTTAAGTGCTAAGGACGCTTACTAATTCAATGAAGCGTTGAATATGCGGCCGTTAGCGGCACAGAGAAGAAATTACCATCGAGCTGCCTTCATCAATATTGTAATTAGAGCCGACAAGACGTCATACGAAAGGAAAAACGTAAAAAGCAGTTTAGAAAAAGTGCAGTAAGTAAGTAAGAGCGAACTCTTAGCGGCCCGAATGGGCAGAGGCGTGAAGTCGTTGCATCGGGCGCGGGCGAGTCATCTCATTACACTTTGTAATTAGACCCGTGGGCCGGGCCTGCACTAAATCACGAGAGGCCGGTTTAGCATGCGCGAGCGCCGCGCCCGCCGGCGTCTCCCTAACACCCATAACAAACGAGACAATACTTTTACGGCCCTGTTATTGAATATTAAAACGTCAACAGATGCATCGTCTGCCGCTCAATATAACTTTAGTTTACTGCCGTATAAAGCGTGTGATAAATGGAGAAAATGACTGACATGTTAATAGTTTCTATCATTAACTTTCAAAAAGCTATAACGAATATAGGCGACAAGACAAAACACAAGCAAAAAGCGGAAAAACAAAACTTTCACAATGAAACCTTTCAGCTCGACGCTACTTCCGACAACGCTAACAAGAAAAGGCAAGGCACAAACAAGGTGGTGTTAGAAACAACACACTAGCGCATTCGAGTGAAAGTCGAATGAGCACTAGAGACACTGGATAAGTTGACGGCGATAAACATCGACACGCTCTTCTCGTTGTTAGTGCTCCGATATCGAGATAAGGCTTTCTCTGTTCATCTCAGAGCTACCGTGAGAACACCGCCTCGTATAATACGAGTTGACATTCGCAAACATTCGCGAAAAGTAGCTACTAACTACGATAGCATCTCTGAAAAAACATTAAGTTTTTGGGTAACAAGAAACACGAAACAAAATTTAAAATTCAAAACGACAGTATAATTTTAAACCTGAGAGCCGAGATGGTAACGCAATCGGTTCATATGACCGTGGCTGTAAAGGAAAGGATAATAGCAATCGTAATGAGAACGCAAAGTTAATCAATTCTATGCTAAACATTTTCAAGTCATTGACTATCGCATCTTCGCCAGACTCTGGGGAGCCGGCCAGAAACCGGTACGGAGGCTGTTGCATCATCTTCATAGCAAAAACTGTAATTGATTTGATCTCTTTTGTTAATTCTTAAAGATGATTTGCAGTAAGTTTGAAAATATTATTGGGAAGAATTTTATAGTTAAGTCACAGAATACTCAATAGTATATGATGAATTCTGGAGAAGTGAGTAAAATACATTCGATGACTGGTAGCCGGCGGGATATCATCGCGTGTGTCGACTGCTAACTGTCTTAAGCAGCATACAAAGTCATCATTATGCATCCACTGCATCTATTGCCATTTTCGTAATGTGACATAAACGAATGTGACAGTTTGTTCATTCAGTACATGTGCAGGTTATACTCGACCACTTTGAATTAAACTTATTATTATCGTACAATATTCTGATGGCCAGACAAGTGTCTAAATATTAAGCAAAAAGTTGGAATTATAATGAGATGTCAAAAGAGACATTTCAATTTTACCAATGATGACATGGACCGGTCTTATCGCAACTTCATGTTCAATGTTTTACAAAATAGATTTGTAAATATTTTTTGTCATAGAAAAACTAATGGAAACACGTTTCACAAGGATGCTCTCTCAATGTTTCTCAAAATATACGAACCGGATTTATCTAGTGACGCTTAGAGGTATTGTTACTATGAAATAGCCTCTGCCTCTCACAATAATTATGAGACTCTTCTCAAAATAAAGTTTGCATAATAAATTTTCGCAGGAATCCTGTATCTTTTAGAAATCCGTGCAACGACCCCGACCGGTGATTATATCTCAAAGCAGGCATCATAAAGGACATATTTCGCTGGAGGTCTATATGACATAACATTATAATCACTTAACGTCACAGTTTCTAGTTAGTTTATAGCTTGGACATGCCGGAAGAAAACATTGCAGGAACAAATGATGAGGTGTCAGGTCAGCGAAGTAGTGTCATATAATAAGGCTTTTATTTTACAGGATTTAAGCTTCATTTATGATTAGAGAACATAAAAGCGATTTGATGCTAAGGTGTAAAGTGTAGTTAACGATAGATCTAAGTACATGGATGTAAAATTACGCAAAGCTGTTTTGTTTTACGACTGGGCCGTATTACACACCAAATCCTCGTCTGCAGTGTGCAGGCTCTAGTGATCGCACTTAACGATCAGTCGATTGATGCAATTGACCCAAATGGATACTGGGATTACACCGGCCCCTGGCCAATAAACTAGTAACAGCCCATTCCTTTTAATAGCTCTTAAAGGTATATCTTTTGTAGACGGAACTTTTTAGCTTAAGAAAATAATATTTGTTGTTAGAATCTTCAAAGTGTTTCTAATTAGTTTATTCGGTGCTGTTTGTGTAAATCTCAGTTTTTGTCAAATCAACATAACGAAACAGTTCTTGTGCGTTATTTGAAGGCAATCGCTCGTTCCGCTCCGCCGATCGCAGCAAGGGGCGGTTTTTGCATATTTTGTGACACTGAATTCTCTACGCACGTACAAACATTTCGTGTAGGGGATTTCGTGGAACCCATTTTATTTCTTATCCATATCGTTTCAGACAGTACAGGCCATGTCATGTCTTTGAATTTAAAATAAAATTATTTATTGCAAATGGAAATTCTCGGAGCAATTTCAATTTATGATCTTCTTGTTGGCTAGTTTTTGCGAGGAGAATTGTTTTGTTTGGATGTGAATTTTTATTACAATGTATTTTTTGTCGTCCCAATACCAAATTCACTCTGCGTACATCTCAGGAGCATTCGCCCACGCGGTAGCGTGTCCTCAGCGCGACCGTTCACGGCCAAGGCCACAGAGATAATAAACGCGTAATGATGAACGATGTGCTACCGAGCAAAAAACCGCGCGCGCGCTTGCCCACGTGGGGAGTCTTTATGACTCTCTGACAAGATTTAATGGTTCGGAAAATTACAGTGCTACCGACGAATCTATCGTTCGAATGAAATGTATTGCGTGACAACAGTTTTTACAAGGGAAAAAAGTACTAGGCGGTTTATGCCACGTCTGTATTCAAATTGGAATCAGATAAAGTCGAAGCATCAGTGGCCTTTGGCTATCGGCTCTATTCTATCAGAGTGTTCAATTAGAGGTACAACGAGTCAACGAGTAGTCATCAAATGGGTGTGCTGTTGGGTGAGTCGTAAATCCCAGGCTCTAATGGAGCCATGTACAATAATAGAAATAGCCATTCCAGCAGACATTGCGTTGAATAGAAAAAGTAACAGAGAAGTTAAGGATAATCTTCTTTTGTACATAAAAGTTTTTGAAAATATCTCACTTTAAATTCTGCACTCTTAACTCTTTCCATTAATAAGGCTTTCATCTCGACACGAGTGCGATAATTTGGTATTGTTCATTACGCTGCTTTTACTCTTTGACTCAATTAACTTGGAAATACCATGATTCAATATGAAGAGCAATCAACTTTGCCGGGTTAGACTAATATTTCTATTACAGTAATTCAGTCCTCGATTAATTCTTGGTACAAAGATGATTATATTGCCTTGTGCCAAGAGAATTCAATTTGTCCGGTCCGTTTTGCTAGGGAGTGGTCGGAATTTACTAAGGTTTTTACGTTAAGATAAAATCTACACTTTGCGGATAGCCTTTCGCATTCGTATCACGCGTTCCCATTCCTTCAACCTAGTGCATCGTACTTGGAAATGTGCAGCGTGGTGCGTGTGTGGGTTGTCTTCGATGCGAAAATAATGCTATTGAAGCCTTGAACTGAGAGGTGAACGAACTGCAGATAGGTAAACATAAACATCGCACTGATTTCGCACTCATTTATTATTACCTAGTTCAAAAACAAACGAACAATGTTCTTGAATAGCGAGGTGATTCTGCTAATAGTCAAGAGGCTGTCTGTCAAGTGATTTAGCAAAAGGATGACGCGATCTTTATATTCTGTTTATTATTTCTATTTAGAAAAGATTGATTTTCCTTTTACAGAAAACATTGAGTCATGGGTTAAGCAGAGCATACTTGAGATGTACGCATCTGATAACTACATAAACATGGCGGTTTCGAGAGAGGCCATAGAGTTTTGCAGGTAAACAGTACAATCTTCCATCAAATGTCAGAAATGGCGATGTCGGCTTTCCGGCGAGCGACGTAGGGCCCGCTCGAAAACGGCTCAGTCATGTTCAAAGGCAATGGGTACGCTCGCTCGTGCATTACCTACAGGAGAAACCAGGAGCTACGAACGTAATCATTGGAGGACCTTTTTTGTTTTGTTTGTTCCATTAAACATCCATAATGATTTTCTACATTTACAAAATCATTAACGAGGTTACCGTTGGGATCCCTCAGCTCTTTATCTTGTTAACATCATATATTGCCATGACGAAGCATGTGTCAAATAAAATATTTATAAATCTAATCTAATACTTTTTATTATTGGCAAGGACTCGACAAACGACTTATTTTTTTTCATATAAGTCAACAATTCATAATATACCCGTGTTTGTCTTCGTTCGTCCTTCAATTTCATGTAATCTATACATGCCTCATCCGATATTAACCATGCGTAGGCTTCATTGATGCGATGTCACCGGGTACGACAAACAAGGCAATTGCTCCACCGCAGATCTCTATCAAACACGCAATGGACGACAGCCGAGGGCTAAGCGTCGTCTGTACTCTTGCTATCAGTATGGTTAAGATCGTAAGTACGTACTGTCTATAATTTCATACAGTCCATCAATAATTCAGGGTATAACTATTAGTTACTAAGGTGTTTCGGGTTATTTATACTTATGTACAATCATCTAAGCCCTTCTATTAATTTCATCTTCCTGCCTTTGCCCCACATTGTGGTGTCTTTTTTATTTTGCAAAATTCGATGTCATCCGTCATCAACTTCATATCCATATACCATCCACCATTTCTTGGGACATCTTCTGCTTATATGTACTATTTTCATGAAATTTCAGATCGCTTTTCACTACATTCCATTCCTTTCTTGTCATGATGAGTCCATATCATCTCGATTATTACACTTGTTAGCAATACAAACTTCGTTGTTAAGACAAATATTTTTGACAGTTCTAATCGTTCATATGTAAATATTATTAGAATCATTTCGTTGCCGTTGGTAAACCGCAAGTATCAAATTATATGTCGACACACTGGAATCATTCCGTTGTTGAAAGTAACAATGGATCATTAGCATGCATTTGCAACTTTTACTTTACCAAATTTCAACCTCGTGCGCTATTGTTAGTATATGAAAAAGATAACAAGAAAAATGCAGTAATAAAGAATTATGATGAATAGAAAGTGGAGTGAAATACTTATTATAGAATCGTGAAATATCGGAATTGAAATATGTACTTATGTTTCAAATAGTGAAATCAGATTTCTACGTTTGATAATAAAAGCAATGGAGTGAATGGCAGGCAATGCTTGGAAGATTACAGATATTAGCGTTGAACTTATAGTGCGTTTGTAACGATTTTACTCAAATCAAAGTCAAGTGTTGAAGTAAGTTTATGTAAATCTCAATAAAGATTAATCTAAGACCAGTAGCGAGAGTTGGGAAAGATACATGAAGACGTGGGTATCTTGTGAACTATTGGCCTATCGTGCCAAGAAAGGCGAAAGTGATCGGGTGGGTCTAATCGATAACATAATACGTTTATCTCGTGTGAAAGCACTCTCTTACAGTCTTAATATTGTTGCCAGTTTTCAAATGAAACTGAAAAAAGAAAGTTTTAGGTAGCCAGGATTTGCATAAAACTTTTTGCATGTGCTTGGCGAACAGAGAAAAAGTTACGAGCGTTACACACGCTTTCTTGCAACAAATTAACGTAAATGCAACGATACATTTATTTTTTGTCGCACATAAAACTGCAGTATTGGAAACCCACCCAACTCTTGAAATTAATGTAAGACCTTTTTAGGTACAGTTGCAAAGATCAAAATTGGTATAATAATGTATTTATTCAAATGCAAAATTTAAATAAAACTCTCTAATAGGATTAAAAAGGTACATTAATATAATTCATCAAAACTCTGTGGAATAAAGTTCAATACAACGTGTGAGTTGTAACTCGTTTGCGCAGGAAGGAAATACCATTGATTATGATCAATATTCAGAAATGAAAGGTTGAGATTAAAAGCTAGGTGGCACCACGGTGGTCAGTGAACTGTCGGGTGAAAGGTGAAACCTTGCAGCTGCTGCAAGTGTTAAAGTACTCGACTTCCGCGAGCTGGTTGGCGCTATACGTGGGTATGAAAGCGAGTGTGATCACCTATTAGGTCATTAAACTTAATAAATTAGAAACGTATTCATCCATTAATCATCTTAATCGATTTACTTAAATACAAACAGGCGTAATAATATGTATGTATTTAAGTAAATCATGTCCGGCCGGAATCAAAAAATATAATACCTAGCCTTTACAAATAACAATTACAGTGTCAGCACTGGTTTTGATTGTTGTGGATAAAAACAATTAAAACCATTTTAATCTGGCCTACACTTCTGCAACACAACATACTACGCTTCATTCAATTAAACCTTAGAACAAGATGAGAGAGATAATCGAGCATAATAGCTGAAAGGTAAATACGTTTTAATACAAACAATTAATCAAGAATATCTAGGATCTTCGCTGAAGGGCGAATTAATTAGATACCTGCCTGGGGAAAACATGAAACTGATTCTTCAAACTACGCGTTAATTGTAGTTACAAGCGTTGTATTGCTAGAATATTTTCATTGTACAATCAACTGCGTATGTAATGAATGTGGGTAGGTTCATGTGCTACTGATCGTACATCTGTGCAATTACAATTATCTGTTTCAGTCACCAAATTACGAAGTTACTCGTAAGTTACCACTGGAAAGTAAACTACTAGAAATTAGAGTACGGGTAAACTTTCAGTTTGTAAGCCAGAAAAGATAAAACTAGAGATAAAAGTTATAAGCAACAGTGCTAAAACATGGTTTGTCGTTTGCCATTTTATTCCATACTAGCTTTTGCCCGCGGCTTCGCCCGCGTGAATTTCCCACGGGAACAGTGCTTTTTCCCGGGATAAAAAGTAGCCTATGTGCTATTCCAGGTCATTATCTACCTCTGTACCAAATTTCATCGAAATCCGTCCAGTAGATTTTGCGTGATTGAGTAACAAACATCCTCACAAACTCACAAACTCACAAATTCACAAACTCACAAACTCACATCCAAACTTTCGCATTTATAATATTAGTATGGATTGTTGCAAGTTATCTATACTTAGTAGTAGTTGAAACTAATGTCAAAGATTAACCATAATAAAGAGACTATTTTTCTGAGATTGGCAGCTAAGATTGATTGATCGGTTGGAAGCGAAAGTAAAGATCGTGAGGTGACTGGGAACGAACAAAGTTAAAAGCTTTTCAACAAAATCATAGTCGATTGAAGTACGTAAATAAAGATATTTACTTACAAAAATATAAGTATGAAAGGAATGACTGAATAAAGCATTTTATGAGAAAAATGCAACATTTTGTTTTTTTTTTCGTACTCTCTATTTCGACAAGAAGAGAGTTATCAATTTCTTTTATAACACCTATAAAAAACATATACGTTAACATATGTTAAATATAATGATGGTATGTATATTATAGATTCTATAAAGAGATTGAATCAATGGGATATTTGAAACTAATTACAGTTAATAACATGTAAGTAATAGAGGAAATCCTTCAAATTAAAGAGTTTCACAGACACATTAGTACACCGTATAGCCACAGTTATAATAGAAACCGGTTAATTTATTACACTTAGTGAATATTTCGCTAAGAGGTAAAGATTTATGGGCCTAAATCATGCTCAATGATATTAACATTTAAAATAAATTATTATTTGTGGCACAGGTCAAATTGGCCTAGATACATGTAGAACTACAATAAATGCTATCAAAACTCGAAATAAAATCAATATGAGTAATGTCGACACCGTAATATAAATAAAAGAATTAATAACTCAGTAAGCATGGATTTGAACATTGCAAGTGAACTAAAAGCTTCTAAATAGGTGATTACCTAATACAGATTTCAGTGATGGAGATAACATACCTATAAATATTCATTTTGTAATGGATTCATCTGTAAACGTTTATGTGCTTAAAATTTTACCCCGGCATACAAACACAACGAGCACACATTCACATCCTCAATTCAAGTTTCTAATTTCTTATCCAAATCAAAAGCCAGGGAACTATCTAATTTCATTAGCCGTCCATAAATCTCAATTTACATGAAATGTTTATACTTGTAACAAAACTTGCCAACTATTTGCCCCGGATACTTTACCGCTGAACGTGGATCAAGGTTTTCTACTCATAAATCTATCGAAACGTACGAAACCGACGGCCATGAACCGAGCGCGAACCGCCTATGTACTTTGTACTTTTGGCTTTCAAAATAGGTCTGAATACTCACATTGTATTTTGTCATGCGATGTTCTAACCAGCACAAAGAGCCTTGTGAAAGGTGAACAACCTGCCCTCGCGTTATCTATATGTACTGTACATATGTAGATAGAGCATATTAGAGTGACATCAGTAACGTAATAAACAATGCGCCTATCCACTTCTGGAGTACTTTATCGGTTCAATGCAACATTAATTTCTCTAACTTTATTGAACTTCGATAATTATTCAGTCTACAATAAATAATTCACACAAGAAGCAGATAAATATGAAGTAGTTCTTAAGTTAGATGTTGTTATTTGTGAGCACTTGTCTAGAGGACTAAATTCTAAATTTAATACAAACGCAAGCTAAAGAGCTAGATGAATAATAAAGACAGATATTAACCGAGAATAACTTTTGCAAATTCTCTCGTCAATTAGGAATTATTTGAGCAAGGAACTTGAAGATGGTTAAATTCCCTCGCTAATCCTAATGAAACGGGGAGTTTTGTTAAATTCTGGCGGGCAGTAAAGACGTCGGTATTGCCACTATCAAGATGTGACAAGGGTTCGTCGCCAGTCGATAGCCGTTGACACCGGGGGAATGTCACAGTGCGTTGACATGAGGGCAGACATGTGCATCATTATGTTACTTCAAATCCAGTTGGTGAAATTGCTATTATTGTGAAGCGATTACATATTTTTAACTATAATAAACATTATAATATACTTAATAGATAAAACACGTATGGTTTTTATAGCCATCCTAGCAAAATGAGATCAAAGAAAAATATCGAGGGAAATATTCCGCAAATACCAATGTTTCTTGATGACCTAGTTTTGTGATAGTTACGACAAATGACGCATTCGGAAATCCACGTCAAGGATTTCTGTTGAAAATATAACTAACGGTTGCTAGAATACTATTGTGTTTTTGTAGTGAATGCAGCGGTAACTGGCTAAGCAAACATGTTTCTGTTTTTTTTTTTTCTAAAGTTAAACAATAATATAATAGTTTTAATAGCGATTTCGATATTTAAACTTATTTCTATCGCAGCAGGTGTGTCAAAGGAAAAACCATTTATGAAGAGTCCCACAAAAATTATCCCGTAGCGCTCGTCGCAGCAAGAAGTCGTGACCGAAAGAAAATCGTTGGTAATAGTTTGTACAGCCAACGGCGATAAACTACCCAAATTCATTGTAAATTCGGCACTATCACCGCGGTATAGAGGATAACCAGACATGCAGTCGACTGTACTTATAGCAAAAAATTAAATATTCAAAATGGCCATTCAAATTGAAAGGCTATTTGAAAGCTTATGATTAAATAATTTCCGCGCGAGAGCCGAGAACGGTGTATGTTTTTGTTATTATACTGTATCAGGCAAAAAACGTGACAGCTTCAGTCAGCAGACGTAATTATTGGACAAAAAAACTTGGGTGAGGTTTGTAATGTGTGTGACTTTATATAATGTTTCATGAGTAAGAATGATCTCTAATGTCAGTAATACTTCATCAGTCTCGATGTAACTTATTGACTTACAATTTCTGTCAAGCAAGACCCACATTTACTAACATGGAAACGTAATCTACTTGACTTATATTTGATATACTCCACGCTTTAAATTTAAACATCGATGCGCATCAATATGTTAACAGTCGAGATCAACGTCATTAAAATTTCAGCCATTTTCTGATTGCTAATGATAATGGCTTGTGCTAATGATCAGCAATGGGCAAAGTATACAAAAAGACACTCTTCTCTGTCCGGTGCTACTCTTATCTATTTAAGAACGGCGACTTTGATTATTTCGGCCGCCCATCTCATTGCTGGTGGACATTTATTTCTGTACTTATATTTTGAAATATATTTCTTACTACTCAAAATAGACAGACAATGAAGATGATGAACAGGCAACACGAAACGTCAAACACTTTTTGAATCATTGTACTTATCATTGTGTTGTATTAACCTCTTCATTTTGGCAACTACACGCAAGATTACTATAATCATTTACGGTCAGGAAATTATCTCGTATATCAGAGACGAAATTATAGGGTCCATGTCACGATCGCCTTGTTATTAGCAGTGAGTCACCTTGCTTCATATCTAGGAATGTAGAAAAAACTAATGCTCAGTGCATAAATTAACCATTAAGATCGTATTACATGAACATGCCGTGCATTGATGCAAAAAAGCTTTGGACTTTTTTGCAAAAAAATGTATTACGACTTTCGAATCCATACTTCAAATCCCTACTGCGAAAGTGTCTATAACGCTTTCGCGGCTAAACACTGGGTTGGTTTTGATATTTAGTACGAATATCATTCCCAAGTCAAAGTTTGTACAAACAACACATAAAATATTTTCGGCTGACTGAGGAAGAGAAAAAAGGCAATCGATTAAATAGTTACAGTAGATCAGAATGTCACTATCAAAATCAATAAGTATACCAATTAACATTTAAAATCGGGCCGAAACCTTAACTCCCGTATGACAGGTGTCATCAGGGTCAAGCCCATGAAGTTACGAATTTTTTAAATTTTAAATCTTTGCGCGAAAATGTAGTACTTGAACTTCCGGCTTGCCCGTTTAGGGCTTTCCATTGCATCCGTCTGCAATAAATCGATAGTGAAAATGTAAAAAATCGCGATACATCGTTTAATTTATCGATTTATTCAACAAGGTTTGTAAATGCTGGATATAAAAATTATTGCGTTTTAAGATTAAAAATATTTAATATTAAAGTAATACAAAAAAAGAAAGAAAAAGGGTCAAGAATTCACGCAATCGTATCGAATCGTGACATCAAGTAGATAATATTATTCACAATGAATTTATTATCCATGTTATTGACGTTGACAGCGACTCAGACTCAGGTTCAGACTTCTGATTAATAAAAATAATTATTTTATTTCGATTTGTTTTTTACGTAATATCAAATAATCGCAGCGATTCGTGTTTAGGTACATCACTATTATTGTCAAAGTGACATACGTCATACGGGAGTTTAGGTTTCGGCCCGATTATAGTAATTATCTCGCTGAAAATGTTTTGCGCTGTTGATTTTCCAACGGGTTTTGGCTTTACGTGCATATCATACATTTAAAAAATGGCTATTAAAATATTGCTGTACCAAATACCAGAATGCAGACGCCTTTTCCAGTCATATTGCCATCTAGGTCTCGGAATAACGGGCAAGAATTTGATAAAGCATTGAAGAAACGGTTTAAAAAAAAATTATGAAAAATATTAAAAGTATTGCTGTTATACATATAAATTGTTGGTGTCATCACTATAGTATTAGTATTATACACAATTTATGTGCAAATGTATTATGTATGTGTACAGACATTTCAGATAATGGAGAGGTTAGATTGGGATAGAATTTGAATAAACCTTATTCAAATTTGTTTTAGATATCTGTATGGTGTTTTATCTATCAGTCGGGTTGGATTCTAAATTAGTAGGTTTACTGTAATTTGAACTTACTTTCTTAATGACACGGTAATGTTAGATAAAACATATATATACCGCAATCATTAAAATTTTAATTTTAAATACCTACTATTTAATAATTTACAAGGACTTTCAATAATACGTTTTTTAAATGACCTCGTATAGTTAATTAGTGACTGTGTCAAATGCGATGATACCGGATCCGAAACGCAAACAATTAACTAGTAAGTAAACGAGGTTGAATTGGCTATAGCTATAGTCAAGCTGAAATTTATCTTCAGTCAGTATACAATCAGTAAATAAGTCGTAATTGTAATGGAATATGGATTTTTTAATAGAAATTGAGAAGTCTAGTCTCAATAAAGTTCCCATTGAAGAACATCCCAGTGACGAAAATAACCTCGCAAATGAAAACAACAAGGCAGATTTATAGCAAAAGATAGTTCATTGACCTGTAACGCAACAGTTGGACTTCGAAAATAACCTCTGAGAATAGATGTCGGGCGTGCATCAGCTAAGCCAACACGTACCTACTTTCCAGGCAGCAGTTACAGGCAGACGTGCCGGCGATCAGTCAGCGAGGCTATAGAAGATAATTAACGACGAAATTGTCCGGAGACAGCTAGACGCCTTACTTCTGTGGCCCGCGTTGCATTACGCCCCGCAATAATAACATACCGCACAACAGACACAAGGCAATTAAAAAAGTTGGAACGCCCGTTTCCCACACATTACTGGGTGAACGTTGTGACTGTATAGAAATGTAAGTACACAATTCTGTTGAGATACAGGACTCAGATGCCGAGACGAGGGAAATTGTTGGAATTGAGGTGAAAGCGGCTGCGGTGGATGAGACAATTACTGGATAATAGGGTTTGTAATAACATCGACGTTTGTTATAACTTCGAAATGCATTATAATTATATTTAGGACAATTTTTAGCAACAAAATTAACAAACGCCCCTAAAACAGGCTCTAGCTAGCCTCACGCTCTGATTTACATATCGGAAGCGAAAGTGTAGCTGCGGGTTAGTTTGACCTAGATTGCTTTTACATGCATCGATAAATTTTACTACAACTCTAGAACGATTCAATAATCTTTACTAAAAACTAAATTCCGCCCGAAATGTCTATTCATAAACTCAATTTTGAGGAAAACTTTGATAGTTATAAGGAAACCAGCGGTACGTGCAAAACGTTTGCTTAGCAATAGGCGTCAGATTATTCTAAAACCGTGCATTCAAATATTAATCGCTCCAATTGTAACGTCTCGCTCCCGATTGTCGTGTGAAAAGACAAAGTAAATTCCCGCAACGAATTGGCAGACTCTCTAATGCACTGGACAGTGTGAAAATCAACCACAAGCGCGTTGATAATTGCAGACAAACAACCGATCGTCGATTGGTAAATTCAACAGTGGAGTAAACTGGGCCAGTGAAAAAGTGAGTTTCGTCAAATGCACCACTTACCCAATTCAAGAGAGCGGAACCGATGTCGACGGAAGCATTGTTTGGGAGCAGCTTGGTCGCTGATCCATTGTGGGAAGTGTATTAGATAACGTGTTCACAAAAGCGCATAAAAACAATGACAGCGATTTTGCATTCAAACCTTTGGAGAGTGAGAGCGATTTAAGAAAAAAAAATCTCACCGCACCGTCTACAGCATAAATTTTTTTTTTATTATATGCAGAAATAAATAATTTTAAAAAGCTTTATATTTTAAGCGTACAAATTATGTAGGAAGTGAAGTAAGTTTTGGAGGTTTTAAGTTGTTTACTATTTTCTTGTACTTTTCCACAGCACACGTACAGATTGGCGATTAGGGAAGGTCGAAAGATAGAATCTGTAGTGCGTGTGACTGATGTATCTTAAGAGACGTTCACCATAATGTTCGTTCACACGGTCTTTTCGTGTTATTGACATACTCCTACACATCGTTGTCGTTTATCAGGGGAGCAATAAAGTTAAGACCATGTTGCGATTCCCCACGACCCTACACAGTGGAACTATAATTCAAAAGCTCTGTCCAACGTCAGCGCAAACGGCTCATCTGCGACCAATAGGTAATCCCAGGGCTCCATTATAGGGTTCCACGATAGCCCTAGCGTGGGCGCCACAATGCCACTAACGAGGGCCCGATATCATCTGACAGACAGCGGACATTAGTTAAAGCCCAAGAAACGACAAAGCACGACAGATAAGACGAGATGCACAAAAAGTTCAGATGTGGTCTACAATGAAAGAATGATGACTTCTGGTGCGGCACAAAAGATTGTGAAACGTCATACGGTGCACAATAGAGAGAGCGACGCAAAGCGCGGCCATCATGCATTACTAATCATGGTAGCTGTCTCTCAGCCTGATGTCACAAATAAGGAGAAACAACATCTCAGAGGGCAAATGAATGTGCAGTTTTCACAGTCACATATCGAATATCTATACATATAATAAAACAGTAAAAATATTTTGTCTGTACATTTAGTATTTTTGACTGAAATGGATAGAGTGAGGGACACTTAAAAAGAATATGTATGTATGATCATGCTAATCTCCGAAAGTACTGAACCGATTTGAATGAAACTTTTTTTGTTGTGTAGCTATTAAGCCTGGGCAACATTTAGGCTATAATTGATTTTGAAAACTGGAACACCTGATGAAGAACCAAAACAGAACAGTTAAACTATAAGAAATATGGAAATGGTGCCTTAACAAAAGTCGTTCAACCTGATGAGCATTTTCTGCTGACGTATAAAAATTGAAGATCTGGAACATCTGATGAAAAGCTCCAAGAGACCAGCTACACTGTAACATATATGGAAATGGCGCTTTAGCAAAAATCGTTCAACTTGATGAGCATTTTCTGCTGACGTATAAAAATTGAAGATCTGGAACATCTGATGAATAACTCCAAGAGACCAGCTACACTATAACATATTATATGGAAATGGCGCCTTAGCAAAACTTAATTAATCTGATGAACATTTTCTGTAGAAGTATAAAAATCGAAAATCCGAAACATCTGAAACAGTTTGGAACACAAAAAGATTTTTCATCTAAGCGAAACTCACGCGGGCGAAGCCGCGGGCGACAGCTAGTAATAAAATATAGTCATAGCCGCTGAAGAATATCTGCCGTACTCGTATCTTTATTTATTTTGCCAAATATAGTAATTAATGCACTCAGAAATATAGAGAACTAGCTTTCGCCCGCGGCTTCGCTCGCGTGAATTTCCCACGGGAACAGTGCTTTTTCCCGGGATGAAAGGTATGTCCTATGTCCCTATGTACTTCTCCGTACTTCCAGCTATGTGTATGCGAAATTTCAGAAGATTGGTTCAGTAGATAAAGCGTGAAGAGGTAACAAACAAACCAACAAACAAACTAACTTTCGCATTTATAATATTAGGATTGACGTATACAGACAGACACGGTTTTCACAGCGACGTTAGCGAGAGGTTGATTATTTTATTAGCAACAGAAGTTTTAATTTTACGATAAACATGTTTAATTAACTGGATCTTCGTACTTTATCTTACTGCTGAATATATTAAATAATGAATTAGAGCACAGGCACTCGGTGGACCGACGACCTGGTGAAGGTCGCGGGATGCGCATGGATGCGGGCAGCGCAGGACCGGTCGTTATGGAAATCCTTGGGGGAGACCTTTGTCCAGCAGTGGACGTCTTTCGGCTGAGAAAGAGAGCACAGGGAGGCGAACACCCACATCGTTTATAACGGAAGGTAGATGATGTTTACAGAATGGCAATTTGTTGTGTACCATAATGAAAGTTTTAATAGCAGTTATGTTTAAACCGGAAGCAATATTTCATTGTCACTGAAGTAATAACACAAAGTTAATTTCTGTTTTCTTTTTTATTAAATCCTAGATATTAAGTAAAACGATAGAATATTGATTTTTGATGCGAACTACCAGTTCAGTTAGTAACTAAATTCTTTCACAAACTTTTACAAAAACTGTGTGAAATTAGAATAACAGTGCTAGTGTTACCAAGAATAGTAGCTCGTTCAGATTTAACACCAGATCAAAGCGTTCTACGAGTGGATTTATTTCTTCCTCGTATAGCTCATTCGATCCAGCTTTACTTGCTAATGCTACATACACGGAAACGGTGCACTGTTAGCCACATGCAAACTAAGGCTAAATAACTAGGCTAACACTCCAGATACATTTATTCCCGGGCTCGTTAATTTTTTGCAACCTTTTGTTAGTGCTGCTAAAACGTGACTGTTTTCAATGAAAGAAGGCCTTGTTTTAAGATCTCTTGATGATAATAGTGTGTGTACTAGTAATTCTAGTTAAATTAGACGTACGACGACTTACGTACTTTACGGTTGGAGGTTGCCGACTATAGTTTCGGACTTAAGAAGACTTCTTTCAGAAGTTCATTTTCAAGGCGAGTGTTTAAAACAAATAAAAAACAATTTATTTTAAACACTAGACTTAAAGAGGAATTCTTGTATTAAATGCTATAAATAACTCATCGTGGCTAAATAATAATAACATGCTGCCGCTGCTCACTAAGTGTGTTCTGTCGTGTTTGAACGCCCTCAGATAATAAACGCTTGTGTAAATGAATCTTGTTTGGCTTTCAATATCCTCTTTATTAACATACTACTCAATAGTCTTATCTCTACTTAAACTATCATTTGTTTGAATCGAGCCATGCTTGAAAAACGAAGCAGTGTGTGACGCTATAAATTTAATTCAAATTAAATTTATAGTGACGGAGTAGAAAGTCAATTTCTAGGTGAAAACCAGGCGAATTAGTATCAAGCTTAATAACTGAACTGTAAATCTGAAAAGCGCAGTAAGAGGACGGTTCTTACTGATATTCCTAGTTGCGGTGCGCGAGCGCATTCGCCTCACTTTCACACTTTCACTGGGGCGACGCCCCCACGACGCGCACGCGACTGACTCCACAATACGAACGCTTGCAAAACTGATTATTCAACACATGTCAGCGAACGTGCAATAGAAGCCGCGAGTATGCAGTTACCAATAAATAATTATATCGATCTAGGACATTACCCGGACCCATTGGGAATTAAAACATTTAAGGCTGACGGTGAAATCCGTAAGCTGAATCATAGCAATAATAAGTAAGTATATAATAACAACACAATTCATTTTAGATAACTGGATGGAGAAATGTGAAGACGTTCATGAGATTAGAGAAATAAATATTGCGACCGAATTATTACCTGAAGATGTTCATAACAGTACATGCTCGTGATGACCGAAATATCATTTGGAATTTTTCAAAAACAACTATGACGATAAAAGGCATAAGCGGTGACTAGACAATGGTTTTGGAGAATGGTAACATCCAGCAATCAACGGTAAAAATAAAAACAGGCATGCAGATTGTGAACAAATTGGGAATGTTACCTACATTGAAACAAGACCACATAATTTTAATCTTGTTTCTTGAGAATTGTGAGAACAGAAAACTAGGCTGTTTTGAGAGGATAATAACACCAAAGTGAGAAAATAGAAAGCATATGGCATCCCTATAATGACGATGCATTTGCATGAGAGTTTAATTACTGATCACAAGCTGTCTGAATGGTGCATATATCTGGCAACCTTGTTTAATCTGAAGGCTGGCCAAGCCCGGGTATACTATAGATAGTTTAACCGCATCTCGGCTGCGGTCGGCACAGCATTACTTCAAGGTCCACTTGTCCCTTCAGTTTTGAATACAAGCCCGGTTCACCTCCAAAGATGCAAGTTTTGCATTGCACTGTAACCGTTCAACGCTCGATCTCATCCAAAAAAAAACCTATGAGGAAGAGCAAATTGTCACGAATTCTTGGAATTTTTGTTCCATTAAAATATTTGGTTTAAGTAGTTTGTTTATTTATAAAATTCATAAAGTAATTTATAAAGCGGATGTCACATATCATTGAACTGAGAGTTGTACGTCATACCATTCACTATTTATATATTTTGCCAGACTAGATACAATAGGACCTACCCCAAACAACATAGGAAATCTCATTGTTTGTAGATGTTAGATATGCATCTGTTTCAATTACTGTATCGAATCTGCAATTCAAATGCCTGTTTAGGTTTTTATGCACACGACAATTCAGATCACGCACGGCTTAGTTGGCCATGAATTGGCAATCTAATAACGTCGAATGTTTTCACTGAAAACTTGTGACGACTTCTGACAAATGAAACAACATAGTTTCAAAAGTAAAGAATGCTGAAATATTTAAAAAAAACGTACACTTCGCAATATTTTTTTGTAAACTTAAGTCGAAGAATTTCGTTTAGAAATTGGAATGAGAGCTGCTAATATTCATGTATGCAAAGAAGCAGCTATTTCTCTACCATAATCTTAAACTAAAACCTCAGATCCCTGAAGTTGGACTAAAATGCAATAAAATTGCTGTTCAGTTCACATTAGTCAGATTAGCCATTAGAGATTTAATAAATTGACATAAATAAATGACACCAGTGTTAGCTGAAAGACAATCGAAAAAAACAACTATATAACTCTAGTCTAAATACTCTATCACTATTTAATCGACTTCCAAAATAGACGTCCTTTTATGTGCAGGCGCACATTCAACTTCTTTGTTCCCCTCAGTTATAAGAAACGTTTTAGAAAGCGTAATTACATTATCCCCTGGTGTTACGCGTTGTGAGCGCTTTCGTTCGGAGTCACAATCGGCTTTCAATAACTGAGTAATCGGCGCCGCTTTTATTTGACTTTCGCCGATAAATAGGGTTGTCACTAATTTAGTATTGGATTGAATCACTAACATTGTAAAATAGTTGCAAATAGCTTTCTAGATGAGAACTCTACAACAAAAGAAAATGTCTCTTTCAATCACTGTTAAATTATGTTGTTTTATCAATTAGGGATTTTTGATTGAAGCTTCTTTTTTGTTGTTTAATGTACTTAAACTCAATTCTTTATTATCACTTCTTAGAATTATCCCTGAGTTAACATCATTAAGCATAATTAACAAAATATCCAGCACCTTTGTAGTATGCATTACGTCGTATACCCTAATCCAGTTAGAACTTCATCGGCAAATAAAGCCGATAAAGGTAGAAGTAACAGCACATCAATCTACCCAAATTCGTTGTAAAGTCCTCTATTAGCGCCTTAAGGAGGTCCCTGCAAGGTGGTCTAGACATCCAGTTGACTGTACCTATGCAAACAACTCTTTGTCCATCCTAGCCGACAATAGCAGCGGTTCGAATTGGTTAAATACAGATCATTGTGACGGATAACTCATCGAGGATCTTTGTGAGTGGCAAACAATAAGGTAGCTGTGTTTGTCTTATAACAAGGGGATAATAAGTGGGTTAGTACGTTCTAGAGACTCTGACTAGACATAATAGATACAGTAAATAACAAAACTTTATTTGTATATTATCCAAAGTCTAAAGAAGAAGGGACACAACAAGTTAGATTTAAAACGCAGGTCAGATCAGTGATGGTAAATAATAACACGCAATCAAGAATTCGTAATTTTATGTACTTAAAGTTTCGACTTTTTCGTCTGTAGTTATAGGAGACAACCTAGGTGCTATTGAAATCAGTTCGATTCAAAACGTTGGTTTGAGAAGAATACCTCCAAAACTTCGAAATGGTCTCAGGCATTGCCAGAAGATTTTTCCAGAAGCCTCACAAACATTATAAGAATATCGGATAGACCTTGAAGCAGGAGTCAAGTTCAATGATCAACTGAAATCACACTTATCTCATCGCAAAAGTTTAACAATAGGATAAATGAGTCGGTACCCACTCGCACCCTAAGATTCGTCCCCTGGTATAAAAGTTGAAGATTCGACCCCTATACAGGTACCCATTCGTCCCCCGGCAGGAGACCAAACATTTTTAATTTATTTTAAAGGTACCTATTCGTCCCCTGGAATAAAAATTGCAAATTCGTCACCTGCTCAGGTGCCTATTGGTCACTTTATAGAAAAAAAAACATAAAAAACGTTGAAATAGTACATTTGTGAACAGAACTGTAATTAAATTAATTTACAAAATATTATTTAAACTAGCTGATGCCTGCGACTTCGTTCGCGTGGACTATCGCAAATTTTTGAGATGTTTTCTAATATATATTTTTTAATTTTGGGTAACTACTTTGGCAGTTTTCCTTCGAGGGTCGATTTGTACGGACCTGAAGCATTAACCCGCGAGAAAATAACAAAAAGAATCAGTCCTTAGGTCGACACCAGCATGCTATATTCCACTTATACTCAATATCTTTTCTGTGTATTTTTATTTTATTTTAATAATTGCCTATCAGTTATAACATCGGACCTGGGCATTATCGGAACCCCGAACCAGCCTGTCCACATGTCCTTGGCCTCGTTGAGGTCCTCCAAGATGCATGAAGTGGGGCAGTTGGGACATGCCAAAAGGTGTTCCATTGTCTGCATCGCACCGAAGTCGCACAGGTTATTGTTTGAAAAACCCCACTTTTTACGGTTTTCTTGGCATCTCCCAACACCAGCCAGGAGTCTGATTAAGGACTTCCAGACTGCCCAGGGGAGATCGCCACTCGGTAGGAGCTTTTCAGCAGGAGGAGTTTTGGGATAGGAAGAGGGATATTTTTGTTTCCACAGGTCTTGGACGCTAGACTGTCTGAGGAAGCTGTTTCGACTCTTCAGACGAGATGGAGGTGGTAACTGCCTATACAGCATATGCCGTTGGTCCTCGAACTGTGTCGAAGTCGCCAATACCTGACGATGCTAATGCCAGAGTGATGTTATTCTGTCCCGTGCCCAATAGGCTAAACAATCTTTTTCAAGGCACCATTTTCATGTTATATTTTATAATGTCGTTTTGATTTTTATACGTCTACAGAAAGAAATGCTCATCACGTTGCTTAACTTCTACTAAGGCACAATATCCTATATGTTACAGTTTAGCTGGTCTCTTGGATTTCTTCATCAGATGTGCCAGATCTTCAATTTTTATACGTCAGTATAAAATGCTCATCAGGTATAAATTTCAGGAAGATTGGTAGGTACCCTACAGCAGTAGACATGCTATAAAAGTGGTACTATATGTTCTTATAGCGCTTAGTATGATGCTTATATACATGTTAGAGAATATACAGAACCATTTATAACTCTTTTGCCACTTTAAGATCTACAAAACGCTGTATATGTTGCTTCTGTGATCCTTGGGTTGTACCTACAGATCATTTCGAGTAGTAGGCACAGTAGGCAATATATGAAATTTTTGAAATGCTTGAATATTTTTCTAAAAGTATAACATTTCAGATGAGCCTGTAGAATGTCAATTTTTTTGGTTCAGCCAATTAATAATAAAAAAATATTGCTTTTTATTCGCCTTAAAGAAGTTTGGCTTGGGAACTTTTCGAAGGCTTTGCATCCATCTACCCTGATTTGTTAGTCTTCTCCTTGACTGAGGGTCGTAGTCATTATATGGAATGAAACACACACAACGACTATCTTGGCAATTTTAATGGAGTGGTTTAGCATTGCCTTCTCCATTTTACACACTATCTGATAATCATCCACCACAGTGCAGGTTTCCTCACGATGTTTTCCTTCACCAGAAGTAAGTGGTGGTAGATGAAAACTACCATAGGTGCTAGCGTTGCAGGACTATCGATAGTTTTACTATCGATAGTTGACCTTGAAAAATAGTCATACTATCGATAGTATCGATAGCCAATAGTTTGCAATACTTTTGATTATACCCTTAACTGTCGATACTATCGATACTATTGAATTACAATACTATTGTCTTTTTACATGCTATCGATAGTGCAATAGTATCGATTATTTCTTGAAATATAAGTGTCAATACTATCGATAGTATTGATAAGAAAACATCAATAGTATCGATACTATTGATAGTTTTGGGTATCATCAATAGTATTGAAAACTATTGGATATCGATACTATCGATCGATAGGCTTATCGATACTATGACTATTTTTCAAGGTCACAATACTATTGATAATACTATCGACAGTCAACACTATTGCAGTTTGTAGTCACAGGCGGGCACTCTAACCACTCGGCCACAAGTGCCACAACCATTCTATAATTTAATTGCCACCACCTTTAAAATATTTTTTTCATCTAAGCAAATTCATTCAGGCGAAGCCGTGGGCAACAGCTAGTTTTAAATAAATATAAAAATTACTATAACTACGATTTATAACTGTAGTACGCGACTGTAGCAAAACCACAGGCTATAAGGGAAATATATAGAGAATGGAAAATACACATTATTTAAAAAAAAAATAGATCAGGGGACGAGTGGAAACCTCAAAAATTTGAGGGTGCGAATGGGCACAGGGTGCGAATTTCAGGGGACCAATGGGTTCCGACCCGGATAAATCATCGCCCACTTAAGAGTTCAAGGACCATAAAAAATTAAAAATATATACTACTAATAGTGTAAAAAAGAACTTTAGACGGATTCTTTTTAAATGCAAGGCTATGGTTGATCAGCTGCAATCAAAATACCATATTATGAAGATTGTTGAGTGTAACTGTTAATGATTACTTTTTGACCTAAATAGTTAAATGGTTTTGGTTTGTAAATTTGAGTATAATATACTTAATAAATAACTAATCTAGCAGACAAAATATCTGCTGATGAAAAGAGTGAAAAGTTATTATCACAAACAAAACGTAAAAGGACAAAAACATTGACAAACGATGACATTAATTGTAGATAGTTAGAAAACTGTAATCAGGACCTTGTCCTTGACCTTAACTAGGGACATCATTGGAGGTAATCAATTCATTATTACTGAAAACTTAAACTTCAAAACTAATCGTAGCCAATAGATATGGAATATACTATTCTAGAAAGATACCTACATTTTGTTACCGGTTCGAAACGAGTAATAATTACAAAACTTCGCCAGCGCATTGGGGACAAGAATCAATTTGTTTTGTAATAGAATCGATTCTTGTGGGAATCGCACAGCTCCACAATACCTGGTGTATGCAACTGTGCCGGTTGCGGCATAAACCCACCATGTAAAAGAATACCTGTATTGTATATAGTAATCATGGGAACTAAGTCTATTTAGATAAAATAAAAGAAAGCAGACATAATATTTATAGTTTATGAGAAGATATTCCACGAAGGAAGTGGGGTAAATGATGAATGAATGATATTATTGTTTTACACGTGGTACAATAGGTGGATGTTGTAATGGAAATTATTATGTGAAAAAGAATTCTGGTTCTTTTTGTAGAATACCTAACGTGCTATTGAAACCAGAGAACCACATTTCCAAAAAGGTTTAAATTAATTCGGTCGTGATTACATCACAATAAATAACATCAAGCAAGAAAAAAATTACAACCAAAATGAATGGTTGCCACAATCAAGACGTAACACGCAAGCACAAAATGTGTTTTATCATGATACAGAATGGACGTCATAAATTTCCTAATAACACCCTTTCCACGGCCGTCAGCGATACGACTTTTAATTTCCATTAAAATGTTATTAAGAGTGAAACTTTAGTTGGAAACGTAGCTATGAAATGAAATTTACACATTAATGTTATGTGTTATGTTTCAGTTTAATGCCAATTGTGGCCATCAATGATGGTTGTAAATTTAAATGTTGTAATATCGATTTGAAAGGTACAGACTGTAAACAGACTTGTAATCAAATTAAATGATGCTTTGGCATATGCAAGGAACATATTGTGATGGGATTACAATTTTAGAAAATAAGTAAATAAAACCACTTAAGATATAATGGCGCGCTGTTTGGCTAAAAACGACGACGAGCAAAGTCTTCATTCATCGAACACTAAATAAAAAATAATTAATAATGGCCATAGATAAATAAATTAATAAAGAGAATAAAGTTCTAAATTCGAAAGGCGTCTTTCCCATGCTGCGAGCGGACGAGGCTAATTGCATAAGAGGTACGTAACGACCTCTTAATTGGAATGCGCCCTCAATTAATGGGGCCTCGAGCTCCCAATTTGAAATTGGAACGAGTGTTTACGCGCCGGTTCCCGGGTGAACGGCCGCCGGTGAAAGTCGGGACGTGGATATGGGTCAGGTGGTCATTTACCCTCAGGTAGCCGCTGTGTCATGTTGCCTGTTGTCTCTATAAATACTAGTGGGACTGACGGAATGGTGTCAATTCTCGAATTTATACTTGATGTTTGCTTATCAAATGTCTACGAGGTGTTGTTTGTGATTTCTAGCTTTTGGACCCTGTTCTCGGTTCTGCCTTGGCGTGTATAAATACTTTGTAGTACATTTATTGAGTTGCATTCAATCTCTTCTCTACCCAAGTTTCATTACAGTGATGACTTATTTGAATCAAATTTAAAATAAAACCAAACTCGAAGAAACATCTAGGACCGTGGCTAATATTAAAATATCATCAAGAATATTAAACGTATCTAATGTATCTGGCTTACCACCCGCGATGAGCAAACTGGAATTAAAACATTCACAGAGAAATGTACAACTAACGGCAATAACATGTGGTTCGCATAAAAAATTTCACATTTGCAATTTCACATAAAGAACTGTTTAGATGTTGAATCGTTAATAAACAAAAATGTGTTAGTGTGTTTTCGAGTTAATTACCTAAGTACAAGCAGAATTAATAACGCATAATGTACTGATGGTTGCATAAAGTGGCGTCACGTTTGCTCGCCCGTTATTAAATACCGCAAAATAGCTGCTATAAATTGAGGGAAACGGTCCGACAGCAACGGGACGTTTCCAAAACGTCCAGTTTTAGATCCATTTCAGCAACAAAACCCTTTATTGCACGAATAAAAACATCCAGGTACAATACATTAGCGTAACAGAAAATATATGCAAAGCTAACCTTAAACATTTTTCGGAACCATTAAGTAGAATTCCGTCAATGTTGATTCCTCGAATGTATACAAAATAGATCAATACAATGAATTAATGTGTCATAAAAATACAAAAAGGAATGTACTAAACGTTAAGAAACTAAATAAAGTTCTTGCGAAGAGATTGCAATACAACCATAGCAATTAAAAAGTTGGTAAGGGATAAGCAGGGAAACCACATGAGACTGAAACTGAGCGCTATGAAAAAATCCAGTCGTCCTTTTCCCAGCCCTGGGGCTATAAAGCTTTATGTAAGAGACAGGCGTCGGATAACGGTTGCTATTAGCATTTATTTGATTTTGTAAACGTATCATAAATCAGCCGTTGTCCTGTATTCATAAAATCTTTTGTTCTCCGGTCGTATGATAACATTACTATGCACCAGATGTAACGGTTCGCCCTGGCGTACGGTTATAATATCATTTTGTAGGAGTACGGTGTGCATTGAATATTTTATGGTATATTTTCGATGGATTGTAAACGTGCATCATAAAAATTGTTGCTCGTTTCGAAAATGTTCCTATTCATAATAGTACTACTGTTATAAAGTGTAAGAGTACAACGTGCTCTTACTCATATTCAACATATGTAGATAATATAACTAAAAATAACAATTATAATAAAGGAAGAAAATACATAGACACAGGACATAGTTTCTACAACTTAGCATCCTTGCGGAATTAAACAGTCGTGGAAGACAAGCACATCTTTCCCAAAATACAAATGAGACAGTTTCGCTTCCCAAAAGTAAAGAAATGAATTCGCATCGCATCAACAATAACAGGAATCTCAAACAAATTAATGAAAAGGAAGAATAAGTATCGAGATGCAAAGCCCTCTGACAAAGAACTGCTTCATTAAAAGCTCGAGCGAGTAAATCATCGCCCTCCGTCCTATTTACCAAAGTCTCAAGGACGTACCATCAACTTGCACCTTCGAAGAAGGCTTTTATAAATATTTGAAAAAACAATGTATTTGGATGAGAAAATTGCTGTATATCAAGGCTCTAATGACAACAATTAGACCGTATGAACGTAAAGAATAAGATTGTGTACCTAAATGTAGAGAGTGACTAATCTCGCTAATATATGGCTATTATGTTTTGAAAACCAATATATGTCCGATTTTCAAAATTAACGACCGAGACCAAATACACTCACATACAACTGATCAGGCATTTACCTATGGACTATGTATGTTTACAAATTTTATAATATTTATTTTGTAATAAGCGGCGGCAACAACTAGCAAGCGGTAGACGTATGGGGAGGCTTTTGCCCAGCAGTGGGAACTATTAGATAAAAAATAAAAAAATATCAAAAATCAAAAACTGGGCGGACAACGAAATCAACAAAAATGTTCAACAATACTTTGAAGATGTATAATCGTATTAGATTTGCTGCTAGCACTATAAAAATAATGTCATACCAACTAAGAAAGAGCTCCAATAAATAAACCCAAAAATAAACCTATAAAAGGAAAATCCGAAATAATGGCTGGGGCACAAAGAACGACTTCATTATGAGCGTTTAAATCATCGCCGTCCTATTTACTGGAGGTTGAAGGACGAACGACTTTCACCTCGGGAGAAAGCCCTTCTGATACTCGTTTTTTCATCCTCTGACCCCTTTTACGAAACCAACGTTGAGAGGCGTCGCGTGAAGGATTCTAGGAGACTAATAACTGTCTTCCGACATCTTTTACTTAGATGACGTTGGAACTTATCGAGTGAAAGGGTTTGCATTTTTGGACTTCTAAATGCAAATAATAGAAGGTAGCGCGTTTTTTTAATTGGTATTCGTCTGAAAATTAATGCGGTACGGGTAATGGAGTAGTAATCCCTTAAATGAAACTACAAAAAGTATTTAGAAAAAAAAAGTTCTATACGTGGAGATGACAGGAAAGCTATAAGAAGCATTTCACTTCACGCACAGCACAGATAACACAACATTGTATGACGCTGTAATAAGGCGGGCAGTCTTTGAGCGCGAGATATGTGATCAAAGGATGTAGATTAATGGAATTCCGAATGGAGGATCGGAGGATTCGTGGCCATTCGTGCGTGCTCGGATTTTTTTTATCGGGATTGCTTTATCGAACGTAGCTTATCGTTAAAGGTATCATCACATCGATATCGGCCTACGAACTTAACAAGATAAAGGAAATCAAGAAGACGACGAGAGTAGACGACAAGATACATAATAAATATTACAACATAATGATATAATCGGATCGCAAATTAGAGCTGGAAGAAACAATACAGCAAGAAGAGATTTGGTACCTTAATTTAATAGTTAAACCTTAAGTTAATAACTTGGTAATATTTCCATAATCCACGGAATACAAAACCAAATCCACAACCGATAATGTTAAGATTCACCCAGTGAAAAATCGATCTACGTAATAGAATTAAAATATTTTTATCCACCAAACCGATAGAATTTCGCTAAAATACGAAATAATTGGGTAAAACCTTTACTTGCCCTATGACCTTTTCCCGTCCGTGTATCTACTGTGTAGAATCCCTTATCGACCTTACTCTCATATGACTGTAAAGCCGTGATCTCATACGTTTGTATACAATATTCGGGCATTATGTATTCGGTTTTACGGCTATGGAAATGAGCCGATGAGCCGAGCAAGAGGCGGAAGTGAACGCTTCATTTGACCCATTAATTATGCGTTCCATTTCACAAAACAAGGAATAAACAGACGGATCGACTCTTATTTTTATAAATCTAAATCTGTCTAAACTAAACTAAGTGGATTAACGAGAAAATGACAAAGAAAAGATAAAGAGATTGCAAATCATTATAAAAACGGAACGCAAAATTACATCTGCATCTGCGCCGAAAGGAAAAAGTGTAATAAACTCCGAAATAAATTTTAACATTTAAAAAGCGATAAAATTTGATCTAATTTTTCTTTACTTTCTTGCTCGTACCGGGTCTTCCTCTTCATGTGGAGTCCGCACAGTATGTTAGCTTCTTCCATTTCGGTCTATAGCTTTACATTAAATATTTGTACTATCATGATTGTATCGTTCTTACAGCATTCATAACTTAAATATTGCTTTAGTCCGAATGTAATGCTAGAGAATCATTTCTGTACCATGATTATTTTTGTTGAAACTTGATTATACAAGCAATTACAACAAACATTTCCTGGGGTTGATTATGCTAAATTCTCCTTTATTGATCGTAAACATATTGACATGTGCATTCAACATAAGTTTAATAATATCGAACTTAATGTAAATAAAGGACAAACCCAATTAATACTTCGTTCGTTCTTATTAAGTTTTTAATATTTCATTTGATTTACTAATAAAGTCAAAGTCAATTTTTTTTATTGAAACTTGGCTTTCAAAGAAGGCTCTTTTTCACGTCGAAAACTAATTTATTTTTGATGATTAAACGAACTTATCTGAAGTGAAGTTCTATCACAATTATACGAGTACGTTTCATTCGAAGATATAATTTTAAACACAGGTAGTACTCTTATTGTATAGGACGATCACACTTTTCATAGGATGTAGGGGGTAGTTAGAAAACAAACGACCTATCATCCGATATAACCCAGACTGTTAGTCATCAACGCTCATTGTTTAGAGATACCTAGGGCACCTAGCTACAAAATTTTCCAAAGGGTTCCGGGAAGGGAGGGAATTTATTATATCTTCGAATGAAACGTACTCGTATAATTGTGATAGAACTTCACTTCAGATAAGTTCGTTTAATCATCAATTATACTTCGTACGTTTCATTCTTCGATATAATTTTAAACACAGGTAGATGTTTAGAGATGAAAATTTTGTACCCAAGTTAAATAAATGAATCCATGTATGTATACATGATTAATTTATGTCATAAAATAAAAGATTTTATAGCAAAGATTTTTCAGAATTTTTCCTTGAATTTTAATTCAATATAACAAAGTCTTCTGTTAATAACATACGTAGGTATTTAACAGAATTATATTTTGAGTACATATTTTTTTTTTGTTTATATAAAAAGCAAAGATATCTTATGTCATTGACGTAGTTATTGAGCTAGTATATTAGATACTGGTAGCAAAGTAAAAATACATTGACGCTAACCTGTAGGTTTTAAAATCTTGTCGTACGTGATCAATGACATGACGATTGACAAGGCAATAATTTGCTGCTGATTTACCTAAATTTTATCAATTCGTTCATCGATTGATAAAACTACTTGCAGGTAAATCTCTACGTTACACCAGACTTTTAACTTAAACTGACGATAAAATGTATTACCTTTTTAATTTCTTTATTAGAAAAATACCACCTGTGAGAACAGGCGTCAATAGTATATAACAACAACAGCCGTACGATTAAAACATGGTAACTTGAAATGGTTATCAAAAAATTCTAGTTGCCTAGATAGTGAATTAATGTCTAATGAATGTCAATAACCGATATCTTTAAATTAATTTCCTTACAAAGGTGAGACAAGAACGAATTAATTTTTTTTAAACAATCTGCTGTTGAGTTATGCAGCAGATCATAGCGTTACATTTAAGTAAAAGTATATTTTATTTATTACGATATTGATATGAGATAATATGAATTTCATATATGAAATAAGTAGTTCTTAGAAAACATAGTGACTACCGCTATGTTGGAGTAAAAATTTTTGGAACCAAGAATTTGAAAAAGTTTTTATTTTTTATTTTATAAAGGACCACAAAAATAACACTAAGGTTGTCATGTTTACACGTAAGTACATGTAAACAAAGGAAATACTTTAAGGATACCTCAAAGACCTTAGTCATGGAATTACCTAATTAATAAAGCGGTAGGTTCATTTCTAATTTTTTGGTTCTGTCATTTGAATGTATTCAAGTCAATTCAAAACATTTTTGCGATTAATATTATACAAAAGTTCTTTAATATAGCTGTTTATCATGATTTTAATGATATACTTATATCAACAGTATGAACAAAAAATACACGTACATCACAAGTATATCATGAACCCACGGCTAGCGGGTTTTAATTAGATATGGCTATAACGTGGATTCGTAGATCGGTTTCTATACGAAGTTTCTCCGCCTGACCCTATAGGTACAGGCGTGATGATGTGTATGTATAATATAAGATATATAATTTATATATCAATTAATTTTTGATAATATATAAGTTTCATCCGATTTTGAATTTAAGAATCGACTTATTACGTTTTATACATTTACTCGAGTAAATAAAATATGAATGAATTGAACGAAAACTTGCTTTTTATTTGGGTTTATAATATCCATTTTTGTAATTTATCTTATACAACGTAACTGATATTGTAAAATATCTTTCAGTTTACACAGCCATGAGTGCTCAAGAAGACAAAAAGGTTTAATTATAAGATATTAAAAGTACAGTCCTGCTTATATATCTGCTAAAATAAATTTATTAAATTAATTATGTAAAAGACACAAAACCACTTTACTTTATGATTTTTCTCCTATAAGAATCATCGTTCTTAAAACAACTTGCTTGAGTTATCGATCTCTACGAGAAGGTTATGCAAAGTTTAACATTTTTAGTTTTATCACAAGGAGAATTTAGTAAGATTCAAGAGTCGTCTTATTTGGCAAAACAAAAAGTGCAATTAAACAGATTCCATCAGTTTATACGGTATGTGATGTAAATGCATCAATCACTAATGTTGGTTATGGTGAAACGCAAAAGAATTACCATTATTTTGTATTATTTTTATGTAGTTTCACGTTTTCTTCTATAAATAGAGTATATAATACGCAACTAATGTGGGCTGTGTAGCCAAACGAAGGAAGCATTATTATTATTATTATTCTTATATAAAAATAAATCAACTAGTCTTCTCTTGCCATTTCATTCAATGAGATTCATTGTTTTTCTTTGTTTTAATTACAATAATTAACTATGTATTTTAATTCATTAAACCTAGGTAACCATATAGTGTTTACCTACCAAGGTATATATAATTATACATATTCCCAATTCACAGAATCGTGAGCAAAACATTTTTTGATTTGAACAGCTGACGTTAAAGCATTACTTCGACAGGCTTAAAATAGCCATGTGAAATTGTCCTTAATCCATTAGATACTGCAGGTTTATCATCCCAATATCGCAGTGTCTGCAAATATGCGTGACTAAATAATATAAATTTAAGCGAAATATAAGTTGCTGTAAAGATTTTTATGTTTTAATTAATCGAGTTATTTTCAAATAATAATAGGAAGGTATAGTGCAGACCCAATTGTTTGCAATTTTCAATCCAATCCAATTGTTTAATCAAAACATATAATAGACACGCCAAAAAGAGAATAAAACAGTAAAAAATAAATAAATCAGGAGCAAGATCTTCAAATAATAACGTGTACTTATAGGTACGTTATTTTAGAATAAATTCTATACATTACTTCAAGCTGCAGTTGAATCTAACATTTGGAGGATTGCAACTGTCTTCAAAATAACAGTTTGTTGACCTTTGTGAGTAAAACAAGTCAATTTACTAAATATCACTTAGACTTAACCTTGGATGTTTTGTATAAAAACATTTGTCTCATCATATTCGGTTCTGCCAAGCAGTCAGGCATCCGATCCTGATATACGTTGTGATTGGTTAAATTATGCACCGCTAAACTCCTCTCCGCTTCACTTCTTGCATTGAATTAGAAAAACTGCGTCAGTGGAGATGGGCCGGCAAGTAGGTAAACTTAGTTGGCATATCTGAAGTAAGTGATAATAACTTAACTCATTTGGTAAGTTCTATTTAATTTTCGAAACATACATTTATTTTCTTCTATAGAAAACGAAAAATTGTATTTGGAGGTAATCGATTATCATTATATCGATGAAAAGAGATAATAACATATTTTAAAAAATAGTGAGTAATTCTCTTTCGTATTTCACATTGGATTACAGTTACCAACATAAAATGTACTTATTAGCTAAGTATGCAATGTATTTGCTTTATATCCAAAAGGCCATAGATAACCCCATATGGGCTGGAGAGACCTTACTGGAACCGGCGACCGACACCATCTTCAGTCTTCACAACATGCATCCCCCCCCCCCTTCTTCTCCGAGTATCTCGAGGGAGCGCAAAAATAATATTGTATCCTTTCATTTACCATAATGTGGCGACCCCACATAAACGAGCATTACTCGTTACATGAGTAGGAGAAGTAAGGGAGAAGAAGAAGAATGTAGTCTTGCATACAGGATTTAGTTTTCATTTTTAAAAACTTAAGCCGCAAAATACGGTTTGTTAGGTACTCATTTCCAAGAAAAACGGATTAGATATAACTCAAGTATACTTATTGGCGGCATTGCATCAGTAACTATTGATAGAATAGATGCATTAAATATTAGTCCCATTGTGGGTAGTTTGCCCGCATTCTTCAAATGCAAGGAACGAACGGTTCGTAAACTGTGACACAAAATTGCACAGATCTGCTATCCGATAAGGGAATATTAGTAGATCCCCGGCTGCTCCGCCCATGGCACGACGCTCCTATGACACTCGATTTAGGCCAAGATTTACTTACTGCATATCCTGTGACTTGTACTTCCATGCTTGTGACATGATGTGCAATAGTCGTAACAATACGAACCGTTTTGATTTTGACCTTCGTGTTAACCCGCAGTTAACCTCCCGGCTTATTTTGACGCCTAATGCTATTTTCCTTCGTGATACCCTCCGGGCCAGCGCATTTGCTATGCCTTCGTGATATCCCCCAGGATAGCTTCGAGGCTACAAATTTTATGCATCATGCTATTTTCCTTCGTGATACCCTCCAGGCTAGCGCATTTGCTTTGCCTTCGTGATATCCCCCAGGATAGCTTTGAGACTGCAGTTTTTATGCATCGTGTTATTTTCCTTCGTGATACCCTCCGGGCTAGCGCATTTGCTATGCCTTCGTGATATCCCCCAGGATAGCTTACGATGTGTCAACAGTAGCATCATCTCAGGAACAGCATCGCATGAACTGCATCGCAGGAACAGCATCGCAGGAACAGCATCGCAGGAACAGCATCGCAGGAACGGCATCGCAAAAACAGCATCGCAGGAACAGCATTCGCCGTGATAGCTTCGTCGTGATAGCTTCGTTGAAACTGCTTCGCGTATTTCACTATCACTAAATTTGATTTAAAAATACTTATGTTTAAATAAACTAAAAAAAAAAAAAAATGATTATCAAAAAAATCAATCGTAAACGAATTCCATAGGAAATATAATGACGTGCGTATCGTCCCGCACACAATAAAAGAATGAGCGTTGATGACTAACAGTCTGGGTTATATCGGATGATAGGTCGTTTGTTTTCTAACTACCCCCTACATCCTATGAAAAGTGTGATCGTCCTATACAATAAGAGTACTACCTGTGTTTAAAATTATATCGAAGAATGAAACGTACGAAGTATAAATCATAATATATTATGTCTCAAAGCTGCAAACTACTAGCTACTACTAAATATGATAACGTACAATTCGATACTTGAAGATCGTATCGAATTGTATGTTATCATAATAGTAAATCATACTTATGCTTCTCTGTTCAAGAGTGTTATAGCTAAAATTAGTGTTTGATTTTTAACCATATTCAGACAATCGATAATAAAAGTGAAATCAATCTTGCTCGTTTTTTCGATACGATATGGTGTGTATATCAGTTATGCATATGAGTAACAAATGGCAAAGGTTCATCATTTCCGCATAATAATGTTTATTTGAAAGACTAGCATCCGTAAGTTCTTTACAAGTTTTACCCATAAATTATGCTAATCCGTTCAGTTTAACATGCCCCTCATAGAGCAAACGTGTAGCCAATAATTTGTACTGGCAAATACATCTAGTATCGTGGAGACAATAAGCATTCTATATGGAAATCTGGCGCCGTCCTACCAGCTCATTGGAAAGTCGGTGGCGAACTATCGATAGTTCAAGAGTTAGAAAGCGTGCTGCAACGCAAACCGCACTTGGGAAAACTGAGATATCTGATTGACGGATAATTATTACATTGGTATAGTCATGGTCATAAATTACTTATTAGTTTGCTGAATATTTCAGCGAATAAACACACGAATCGATTATTGCAATAGTTATTCAAGCGCAGTACAATGTTGTATTTGCAAAAAAGCTCAATTTATAAATTTTGAAAAATTCCGGTTATATTTGTAACTACTTTCGTTCGAAATTATTCTTGCAAAATAATTTAAACTTACTCTAAATTATTGCTAAAGATTCAATTCAAAATATTGTCATTTTTTCAATGTTACGCAGTGTAAAAGTGTAAGTGGTGTTCATTATAGGTTTTTAATAATAAAATATCAAGTAAAATCTAGAACAGCTTTCGTTTGGTTACCTTATTATAAGCCTGAAAAAAGATGGGATCACTTTAGTAACAAAATTCCCAAGGAACAGTTAATTTATGTTTACTACTTCTTATTAAATTACCAAAATAATATAGTTCAAAATCGTAAACAACAAAATAATCTTGCATTAAACGTCGGTCTACAACAACCAGAGCATTATATTGTAGTATTTATGGTACGTTTATTGACACAATTCCGATTTCAATGAAAAAACATACAAACGGGACCGGTTTTTAGTAAGCATGCTATCTGTAATGGAGCAGTGACGTTCAAACAGTGGGGCATAAAGAGACATAAAAATGAATATTCCGAGAGCTTACATGACCACAAATGAAATAAAAATCTACGTGGACCTGCACTGGAGTCCCTTTTACGGAGGCCGATGATCTTATAAAAAGTTATGAACGGATACTAAAAATAACTTTCATACGAACCGATTAATCTGAATATGATTGATACGAATTGACATAATCTTTAGTCGTATTTCCTCATGACTGAGGGAGGGTCGTGGTCATTATATGGAATGAAACACACACAACGACTCTAATGGCAATTTTAATGGAGTGGTTTGCCATTGCCTTCTCCATTTCACACACTAGCTGATAATCATCAACCAGAGTGCAGGTTTCCTCACGATGATTTCCTAAACCGGAAGCAAGTGGTGGTCGATGAAAACTAACAAACTCATGTAGCCCGGGCAGGATTCGATCCTAGGATTTTGTATCCACAGGCGGGCGCCCTACCACTCGGCCACCACCGCTTCAAGCAATATCCCTTACCCTTTTTTGAGATTCCACTCAAGGGAATACTGGATCAACATCAAGAATAGCGAAGATTAATAAATCGCATTAAAATTACGAAAAACCTCTACAAAAAGGGATAAACATAAGGGGTTTAAATGTAGATAATTTATGACGTGGCCGTAATTCCGTATCTTCGTCTCAGTAGTGTATAACATAGAAGTGTTCCTACCTTAGTGATCATAGTTTCGACTTATCGTGAGATGTAAAGAGGACTTGATCCAATAGACTTAGAGACAACAGACGGCGCTTGCTCGCTTACCTGTAACAAACATGTTTATTGCTTAATCGGTTATCATAGTTTTAAATACAAATTAACCATCTGTAAGGGATATTAAAACGACGAGGTTTTTATCACAACTCTTGTTGTCAACTCCTTGAGGTTGATTTACTGACTTAGCATTACGTAAATGGATATTCCAGTTCCATGAATTGCTTGTAACGAATAAATAAAATTAATCAACGATATAAGTAGAAACAAAATTACTAATTTCTTGCAAAAACAACGAAAGAACCCTTAAATTCTATAACTACATCTTCTTCTTCTTCTTTTCAGCCTTTCTCTACCAAAATAGTTAGTAAAGGCCTTCTTCAATCCTCGTCATCTTTCTCTGTTTTGGGCAGTGAGAGTCCAGTTGCTGCCTGCGATCTTTTTGATGTCGTATTTCCACTTCATTTGTGGTCTACCCCTGGGGTGCTTTTGATCCCATGGTCTCCAATTTAGAAGACGCTACATACATCTGTGTAAATATACTAGCGCTAATAAATGTAAACGCTAATAATAGTAAACGTAATGCTATAACTATGATCCATTTGTTTATAATTGTCCTATTGTGTAAACAATCTTCACAGTACTTTTTGTTGAATTTTATTGAAAATAAATCAAATATTAGTTCAAACCTAAACATCCTAAAGTAAAATATCTATTAACCACGAAAGTAATTTCCTAAAAAGTCTATTTTAATTTATATTGTTGTAAAATCATAAAAAGACATAGTAAGATTGTTTACATAATAGGACAATTATGAATAAATGGACTTTACATACATCTGTATAAATTGAGATTTTTTTACTATTGCATTACCAAAAAGCTAAATCCTAAGAGAAGAACTATTATGACTCACTTATTTGTTCACTGTAACAATGAATCAACGAGTATTAGTAATGAAATGACACATTGTTACCGTTTAAGCGTAGTCTTGTTTTGATTTACAGTTCAGGCTTGAGTCTTGTAGACTTTTAACTTTTGTTTTTATGAGGATAATGTTTGTATGTTCGATCGATTTGTCTTCCTGTTCACTTTTGTAATTTCTATATAAACTTTTCTAATAATAACTTTTAATAGAATGCATAAAACTAAACTCCTAAGTTCAACAAGTAATGCAATATTGAATCTCCTTAAAGATTTTGCTCTTATGATACCGAACGAAAGTAGAAAATATTTTTGACATCTCTAATATTCTAGAGGGGTCAATGAATATGGATTTTCATAACTCTAATATAGAGTTATATCGAGACATGACGAAAATCCCGCAGTTGTTTAAGAACTTCAATATCCCTACTCCTAATACGATTTTAATACTTACTGCTATCATGAAAAGACTTTCATGATAGTTGTTTTAGCCAAGCACTAAACATTTAAAATGTGCAAAGTAGAGGAATGAAATAACGCAATGTGCATTTTAAAATTAAAATTATTCTATATTTAGTGCCAGTACTTGCTATATCCTTGGTAATTGCCATTTAAGGTACCTACTCAAATACAAAGTTCTTGTCCGATATATACTTATTTAATCAAAGTGCCGCATCAGTCTGGCCTGTGATTAACAGTGCAAATAAAATACAAAATGGGGAACATTTGCACATTGGCGAGCCACACTGTGCCATTAGCGGCTAAATGTGCAAGCCGAGACTTGGCAACACTACTGGTTCCAGTACAGCCTATTTGATACGAACCGTTTAATTGCTGGCTGGAGTGAAGCGGCTGACGGCTCCAAAAAAGCTGACATTAAAAAAATTCAATTGAATATTCATGGAAGTGGAATATTTGCATGAGTAATTGACAGAAATAAAATATAGCCGCGGCAGTCGATAATTGGATACGACGACTTAAGAAAACAATGAAGTTGACGTTGGCGTTTTTGCTGAAATTATCTGTAAACTAATTATGATCCAATTTCAGGCACTTTAATGTTCATCATAAGCAAATTGAAGAAGTCCATTGTGACAATGTTTATTGGAAATATCATTCAAAACACCACAAGCTCAAATCTAAACTTTTATATAGCGTAAAAGTTTTAATTCTGCAAGGATTAGGCCAAGTTGAATACATTCCATGAAAAAATTTACAACAAAGCAGATACATTAGATAATACTAGTCTGGGAGAGTTAATAAAAATTGATGTGTCACGACAAAAGTTAATACTTTATCAAGGCGTGGTTAGTCAATTCGTGTCGATACTGAAACGAGCATTACATAGCTGAGCTGAGCGTGACGGCTCAGTCTAATTTAATACTTACTAACAAAACAAAGTACTCTATTGAAGTATTTATTCCAAAAAATTCACGACGAATGCCAAACAAATTACACAAACGATACTAATAAATTAATTGGCACAACAAGCCTGCTAACACACGACACACAACGGGAGATTAATGAGAAATGGGACTGGACAGTAGCACGATTACAGTCCATTGATTAGACATATGATACGAACAGATACTAGACACATTATGCTTTGTCTGTACTATTGTGTTTCTGTTTCATCAATGATCATGAAATTTATTCATTTATTTATTCTTAGCCCTTTACCCTAAACTCTTGTTCAGCATGCCTCTTGGCAAAGGCCTCTTCTACCAACTATCTCCACTGTTCTCTGTCATTCGCGACTCGTCTCCAATTTGAGAAGATCATGAACCTGACAGCAAAAGTTCTTCGTTGTTTTCCGCTGACAAGCACGGAAGCTTTTCTGTCATGTCAGATACAAAAATATCGAGTGTCGGCGTTGTATTGTGGTTATTATCATTCGTGGATCTTGTTCGACGCGTGTGAACGACAGGAGTGCATCGCATGACTAATCTACCCTCTTGGTATTCAAGCTGCGGCTGAACTTTGTCGATGGCTTGAATCAGAGACAACGCCGCCAAGCACTCCCCTATCAACGATGCAGTAGTGTGAGAGGTATGTGGGGTCATAATGGTTATCCTTTCTACGAAATGCATGCTTCTACAAAAAATCATGTATTATAAAGATTATAAACTGAACTAGTTATGTAGTTACTAATTACTACTTGATGTAGTAGGAAGAACTTACTACTTGATGTATGAAGAAAGTGATGAGTGTAGATGAAGCAAGAGAGATCTGTAAGGATCGTAGCAAGTGGAAATCGCTGGTACCGACCATTTTGACCCACGGGAAAAAGGTGCGATAATATGTATGTAGTTTGACATGGGTTGTAGAGTTGCAGAGAGAGACATATTATCTTATCTATACAGTATATAATAAACTTGTGACTAGTCCATGTACGACGTACATTAAGATATTAAAGAAAAATAATAGGTGTTTATACGCTTCAGACCCACTGTACCACGGGCCATACCTGGTGGTACGGTGAGGGGCCAACAGTAGACAAAACATTTTTTTTTTGGCTGGTTTTTTACCTACATGTTACGATGGAAAACTATGTTCGATATTGGTCAATAGTATGCACGTGCGAACGGTGATGCGTATCTTAAATAAAAGGCAACAATTTTGTTTGACGGTACCTTCATGGAACAATCTAATGCTCACACATATCTTGCGTCGGTTGAATGCCCTCGCAATTTTCGCCTTTCTAGTATGAGCGATAAGAGATATCATACAATTTGTATCGTATTCTACTCCTATATTTGCTGGTAATTCCATTGAGGTGTTGATCTAGGTAGGTATATCATCGGTGAATTGGTTCAAGGCGAGATTAATACGAAGCACGGGGTCAAGTGAGGTTAAACACTAAAGACATGAATTCTATTACATTTATTTAGAATTTTACAAGATTTTATTTCCATGCGTGAGTTATTTTATTACTTTAGTTGGACTTGAGCATAACGAGTAACAAAACTTGGCATATTTATGTTCATGAATTGAATTTATTTCTTTCCATATTGTTAAGCAGGTGATTAAATTGCATTTGCTGTCAAACTATCAATTGTCGGTATGCACGCACTTCATTTCTATTGTCAATATGCAGACGGAATGCACGTGACGAGTAACGACTGGCGGCGGCTATGACTATGAACGTTGCGTCCTTGGTAGATATGTAAATAATAACACACTACACACACGCGTACACGACGCCAGATACAGCAACAGCGCGATAACCGCTTTAAGAAATAACAACAGCTGTATACCTGTTTCGCTTGCCCGCGTGCGCTTTACTTTGTGCCAGAAAGGGACACTATTGAGTGTGGGTTGCTGCAACAGTATAACAAAATTCTTGTTACCAGCGAGTCACACTAAGGCCGCCATCTTGCTCAGTGTAGCGAAGCGTTCGCGAGAACACAGTCCAACGTGTTTTATTACGTGTTTCAATTGCATTATGGCAACTGCTTTAATAGATAATTGGTCCGAAACGAACTGTATACAGTTGATACGAGAATTTAGAGCAAGACCAACGCTATGGGACCCGATGGATCCGTTATATTACAAGAAGGCAATGAAGCCGCAATTATGGGAAGAAATTGGTGAAAAGCTTAAAACGCCGGCACTAGAGTGTAAGCACAAAATGAGTATATTGATGTCATCATTTCGCCGCGAGAAGTCAAAAATTATGCATAATATAAGGGATAAAAAAGGAGGTAAATATTTCTCCCACATATAAATAACCAATCATGTCATATCTACTCTATCTACTATACACAAACACTGCTTGTGTATATAGTAGATACGATACACACTTAAAATCTTGGGCAGTTTTAACTTTTACCACGGTTGGACGAAAACAGACTTGATCAACTTGGACATTAGTGTACAATAATTGTTTATTTGTAACTATTTTTCTATTATGTTAAATAATTAATTAGGTGCATTGAAATGCAACTACTAGTACATACAAAATAATATCGACGATGTAAAAATCATATCAATACATTTTCTAAAGTAACAAGTAACGTATCATGATTCATGACATGACAACGGTTGCTAAGTAGGAAATAGTATGAAGGTTAAATATTTCTCGGAGTTGGTATATTGGTCTATGACATACTAGCCGCACCGCGGGGCTTCGCTTCCGTAGGAATATTGGGATAAAAAGTACCCTATGTGCTATTCCCGGTATTTTTCTACCCGTATACCAAATTTCATCTAAATCCATCAAGTAGATTTTGCGTGATTTGAGTAACAAACATCCTCACAAACTCACATCCAAACTTTCGCATTTATAATATTAGTATGGATATGTCAATTCATTGTTCAATTCTAAGGATAAAGTGGTTTAATTAACCTTCTTAATCGTTTATGTCAGAGTGATACTACTTATATGTCTGACTTCTTCTAGATACATCCAACTACGTAGTTACGTGGTTTGCATTTAAGGAGATGATGTTTTTGATGGACAAAGAGACTGAAAGGAAACGTCAGCAAATGGTAAAATTCGATACTTTTAAAAATTGTATTTATTTAACTAATTGGCTGCTGTTTATGTACTTATTTATAATTGCAGTTTAGTCGTTAATTCAAGTGAATTCAATAACAGGGAGCAGACAACTCAGACGACGAGAACGAAGACAGCGAAGGTACGTCCAGCCTCAAAAGAACCTTGCTGAAACATCAAATCCAGGCACACATTTCTAGCAACAAACGGCCCCGTTTTTCAGCTTCTTTGTTGCAAGATGTGGCGAAACAATCCTCGAATACCACTGCCAGTACTGCTACTACATCAGCCACACCACAACCCACACCAATAGCAAACACAGCTGATACAGACGAAGAAATTAAATCATTTGCCAATTTCATATCGTTCAAAATGAAAAAGTACTCTGAAACTACCAAAAATATGGTGCAACAGGCAATATGTGATATAATTTTTAAAGCTGATCAAAATTTCTATGAAAACACCGATTTTGTGATCGTAGATGCAGGGGATCCTTTTGCAAAGAACATTGATCACGAAAATACATGTAAAGATGTGAAGGAAGAATATGATATCGAGGATTATATTGAAGAGCATAGTGAATAAATAACATTATATTTGTGTGATATTTGGCACTAGTTTAAGTTAAGACTTATGGTATATATCAAGAAAAGTGATCTCAAATAAAAAGCATATATTTTAATGAAACTAAACTATTTAATTTAGTAAACAAAGGTAGTATCAAAGATTACATTGCTTAAAAGTAATGTAAACTTTGATATTGTAATTTATGTACATACTAGCTTTTGCCCGCGTGAATTTCCCACGGGAACAGTGCTTTTTGCCGGGATGAAAGGTACGTATTTAGTACTTCTAACTATGTGTATGCGACAGGAAGATTAGTTGAGTAGATAAAGCGTGAACCAACCAACCAACCAGATTGCGGACCTCCTTAAAAAGAGAGATATTAGGAGCACCCATAACCTGAGAGCATGTATGAAGAGAGTGATGAGTGTAGAGGAAGCAAGAGAGATCTGTAAGGATCGTAGCAGGTGGAAATCGCTAGTCTCTGCCTATCCCCACGGGAAAAAGGCGTGATAATATGTAAGTATGTATGTATAAAGCGTGAAAAGGCAACAGACAAACAAATAAACACAACACACCAACTCACTTTCACATTTAGTTGAGATTGACGCCTATATTAATCAGTCGGAGGACCACACATGAATACAACAGAAAATTTTCTGGCAAACCGTCTACTATATTAGGTTAGGTTCTACACTCAGATAAATGGTACATCTATTTTGTTTAAGACTGAATTTGTCCTAGCAAAATGAGTCACGCTGTGTCGCTGCAACCTACTAGTGCAAACAGATGTCATCTGGGTTTAAATTGAAGCTGGCGATCAGAGTCGTGATCTGCCTCTATAGAGTTCATGATAAAATGCAATGAGATGAGAATTTTACGCCCTTGGCAAGCGACGATATATGGTTACTTGTCGTGAGCTTATAAAGAAACGAGGTTACTGTTATTTTTGGTTCATGACTATATGTAGCGACATCTTTATCAATTCTAATGAACAGATCACAAAATGAATTGAACATAGTTTTAAGGTAAAACATGGTTTACTACAAATAGGCCATACATTTTTTCGTAAAATAAACTTAATTTTAAATACGATGGGTAGGGTACTACAAAAATATTGTAGCTTTTATTAAGAAACAAAAAAATGGTAGAATTCCCAACAACCAACACATGTGGTTAGATAATGTCAGACGGAGATTAAACTTGCTACACGTACAAACCCAAATAGCAGGTAGTTGACCAAGTCACGAACTAAACAAGCACCGAGTACATTGTTACAGAAAAAACGCTATCAGTTGAAAAATTCAGTTTATCGCGACAACGCCCTCTTGATAACATCGCTTCGTTGACAATGGGCGCAAGAAATTGGGCTTTTAGAACCATTTGTGGATGGTTTTATCATAAGCACACTGCATTCAAACAAAATACATGAATAATTTATATCTCGAACATGCCCAGTTCAAAACTCGGGTCTGGATGGAATGTTGCACGACAAGTCGTTATTGCATATACATAATTACAAATAGTCTATGCAAATAATTTTATTCAGTCGTTATTGTGTCACTGAAGCAATATTTGTCATTTTAATTCAAAATTGTGAAAATAAACTAAAGAAAAAGTAGTATAATAATAAGTTTATTAATGATAGACCTAATTATAGTCACCTACCGGGAAAAGCTTTTAATAATTCAATTTGTTGTAATTATTGCTTGTGGAATCAAGGACATTTAGCTCCGTGGGTCATTTATCATAATTTATGAGCCTGGCCATTTATCCTATGGTTTAATGATGGGCTTAGCTATATCGATGACCACCGCATTATGTGATGACACATTGATTTTTACCAAAGCGAATCCAATGCGATAAACCGCCGTTGATGATTCAGCTAGTCTCTCAGCTCAGCAATGGCGTTTCTCATCTAATACCTTGATTAGAAAACGAATAGTAAAAGTAGATACACGAAGAATTGAGGTCCAACCGGGATTACGTTAACGAGCTCATAATAGGATTACATACGCCGATGTCGATGTGTCCCAGTTTAGACGGCACACCGTTACTAACCCAACCCACGCTACTCGACCGTCTGTGACAATATAATGATTGTGTACTTATCGGAACACCACACAAACAATATGCACTCCTATTGCCCCCGTCTAGAACTATCTGAGGGTCTATCAATCAAACGAACATCCATAATGGAGATCATTATTTTGCGTCGTGACTTTCAATCGAAAGTTTTATAGTTATTTGTACGACATTTGAAAGCCTTGAATTAGTCACATGGGTGATGACAAATTTGTAAGTACAATTTACAATTCTCATCATGCGTTGTAACATAATTGTAAGAACCGACGCGGACGCGATCATGAACCGCGTACCATTTCACTCAGCCGTGACTCACGAATTAGAGCTCCGTCGAGATCGTAATTATACGAGATATTTCGTGCACACCCACTCACCCAGTCTTGGATAGATAAGAACAGCACAATAAAAACTGATAATTTAATCAGAACTAAAATTAAGGTCAATAAAGAAGACTACGTGAAGGAAGCAACATTCTATGGAGTAAAAGAGGTCTTGATGTTAAGAGATGGGATTTAGAATCTTGAAATTTCAACAGAGAGTTATGTAATCATACGAAAGGTCAAATGGTCACACAAATGGTCAAATCCATTACAACTTTCTCAAAAGCAAATATGTACTAGACCTAGAACTACTGCTTATTAAGTGTAGGAAATACAATATACACTTTTGGGACGCCTGAAAGCTATAAACAAACATGCCTTATCTATTAATACAAGCTTTGTATGGAAAGATAAGGCTCTTAAGTGATATTATATTTACGTACTTTATAAGTTTACTTTATTTAACCTAATAGCCGCTGTCCTCAGGGAGAGCTTTAGACTTAGTTAAAAACTAGCTGTTGCCCGCGGCTTCGCCCGCGTGAGTTTAGCTTAGATGAAAAGTCTTTTTGTGATCCAAACTGTTTCAGATGTTTCGGATCTTTGATTGTTTATACGTCTACAGAAAATGCTCATTAGATTAATCAAGTTTTGCTAAGGCGCCATTTCCATATATGTTATAGTGTTGCTGGTCTCTTGGAGCTTTTCATCAGATGTTCCAGATCTTCAATTTTTATATGTCAGCTGAAAATGCTCATTAGGTTGAACGACTTTTACTAAGGCGCCATTTCAATAGATGTTATAGTGTAGCTGATCTCTTGCAGTTCTTCATCAGATGTTCCAGATCTTCAATTTTTATACGTCAGCAGAAAATGCTCATCAGGTTGAACGACTTTTGTTAAGGCACCATTTCCATATTTCTTATAGTTTAGCTGTTCTGCTATGGTTCTTCATCAGGTGTTCCAGTTTTCAAAATCAATTATAGCCTATATGTTGCCCAGGCTTAATAGCTATATAACAAAAAAGTTTCATTAAAATCCGTCCAGTAGTTTTTACGTGAAACGCGTACATACATACAGACAAACAGACAGACAGACAAGAAATTCCAAAAAAAATTTTTTGCTTTCTATTATTCTTTTTAAGTGTCCCTCTATCCATTTTAATCAAAAACACTAAATGTACAGACAAAATATTTTTACTGTTTCATTATATGTATAGATGTGGAGGTATAATATGTTCCCTTCATATCATCGCGAAAAATGTTCTCTTCAAATAATTGAGAAATGATACTATGAATACTTCATGAACTCTAAAGGCGGCCGTCATTATGGGAAGATAGGGAGTAGAGATTACGTTAGAAAGTGTCGTGGCTGGAACAATAGGCAGAAGTGGCGAGCGGCGACAGTGTTCTGCAATTAACGGGATACGAGAGCTGAGAGCCATTCAGACGGCAGCGGCTAGTTGGCTGGAGGACACTGCTATTTTGTGTCCTATTTACAAATAGATAAAAATAATATGATTAAAAAATATGCAACCTATAAAAGTTCAAATATCTATTTTAATACTAAGTACATGGTATAAGTAGTGAAGCAAAGATGGAATATCTCCTCATGACCATAGATACCTCACCATGATATGGAGGAGATTAATGTAAGAAGATTCGGTTTGAAAGTTAATAGAAATAGAAGCAGAGGAATTCATTAAAACAAGTCGGTGGAAAGTTTTGGCTTAATATGGATTAAAAGACTAAATTTAAAAAAAATTAACGTGGTAGCAACCTCACATAAAATAGATTATGGATAGAGAGAAACTTTAACATATATTATTTCAATTATTTTAAATGATAAAGCTAACAACTTGTAAAACCTGTCAGTTGCATCGTGCTTTGTGTTATTATTCCCACTTAACGCTTCCGAAGAGTACTTATCATGTCTATTAGGATATTCGAAAGTGATAGTTAACGTCACAGGCATTATGTGTGTTGGAAATTACTGTTATTAGTAATATTTAACGAGATGACCAGATTTTCTGGTCTTTAGCACCTCTCCTATGGCGAGTTGAACCATCCAGGTTATATAACATATTTTGCAATATAAAAAGTGCTACTGTAAGTATTTAAGTAAATGTCTTCGATGCGCATTTTTTTAAAGAGGAAAATAACAAATTTTTACTAAATATACCGTTTAACTTATTAGTGTGAGGTTGAGCAAGCGGACGGCGTTGTTTAAGGGACTTATTTGGATATCAGACAAAGGCACTAATTGTTGATAATCCGATAAAAGGTTTAAGTAGGTTTGTTTTAATAACGGGATGGTTTGTTGCAATAGCGAACGAATGAAACTGCGTAGGCACTAGGCCATTCTTGTCGACAATACTAACTTATTTACATTACTTCAATTTGTTACAGTACAATACACAATTAGTAACAAATTAGACATTTTACTGCTTTATCATTCTACTATTACAGCAGGATTTGTCTTAGCTTATTTCTAAAACATAGATCTTTAAAGTATTTAGAAGATTTGATCTGACGTTATAGCAACTATTTTTAAAAATAATAAAAGAGGCCACCTACTGATCCGATTAACATGTAGGTAAAATGTTAAAGGATATCGTAGTAAAATTAAATATTCATTGGGAACTGGTTCAGCGAGATAAGGCAACGAGTTCATGTCTGTTCAAATATATTTTAAAGAGTATAGGATAGCAAATATATGATTGTATTATGCCGGTCCAGTCAAATTAGCATTTGACCTTGAAATCGCCGATACCAGTTGAAAAATATTTTTTTGTTATTTTATATGTACATCCCATTCTGGCAAGTCAAATACGATCACTCAGTACATGACTGACACACGATGTCCATGGTGATTTGTACTGATTTATTTTACTAGTTGTAGTTTATGCTCTTCCGTGCTTTTCAAGATACATCATCGTTCCCATTTTGGCTTGAAATATAAGAATGCAGTCGTTAAGAACTCAATGTTGGACAGCTGAAAAAGTGACATTAAAGAGGAAAGATTCGAAAGAGCTCATAATTAGCACTGTGACGTTACGAATCTTTTGGCAAGCCGCCAAGTTTAATAGCCGTTTTTCACTTTTTTGCACAAAGGCACCGAGCTTTTGCGCAAAAAGCTTCACGCAAGCGTGCGACATCCACAAATTATGCCCAATTTATCGCAATTAAACACAGATTAGGCGTAATAAGTACTAAAAGATCAAAAAGCTCAATGCAATTTTGGAATTGTGATAAAGCGTCCGTGCTTGAGAACCCTGAATCACGAGGAAGAGAACTAAATGAATAAGCTAAATAATGGTCTCAATTATAAGGATATTATGTAAGACGTTAGGTTACGTTACTGCCCGAACCCAAATCACCAGGCCAATCATAATCCGTTTAAGAACATCAACAATAATTTGTGTTTCGTGGAATATTATCCTTAGACCCTTAATAACAAGTTACGATGGAGGAGAATTCGTATATGTAATCTTTGATATTACGAGTCAATCCAGGTTTTGTATTCGCATTTACGTGGTGTTTCTGCGGCACCGGAAAGCATTGATTCATTCTTTATTTGATAATGAAAAATTTGTAAACATTTCTGTAAATTTGTCCCTTTCAGAACTGACAGTACTAAGCGTGCGAGAGTCCTGTTCTAAGTCAGTATTTAGAAAGAGGAAGGCAACATAAACGCATGTAGACAGTCGACCGAGGGGCATGTCACAGGAACTGCGGTCCGATGCACTCGCCACATCGCGTTTTGAAAATGCATCAACGGCACCAATTTCACCACATCTGTTTTAAATCATGTCAAACACATCCAGCGAACATAATATACTGAATATAGCTTGCATAGTTTCGAATCCGAAAATGGGATCAACAAGAACCACTAACAGCGCCACGTAAGAAGAAGAAATTGTGATAAATCAATCAAATCCATTTATTTGCTGTGATACGGTACAGAAGTCAGGGTCCCATTGCTGGTCATTTCATACGGACTCCGTCGTATTTACGATAGGATTCCCATGCGTTCGGGGACGTTAGATGTTTCGTAACCAAAGCCACACTTTCACTACTCGGCTTCATAGATCTAGCAACCCGAACAGATGGTAAAAACCTAACACCGCATTGCAGGCTTAGGAAATCGACTGCGACTGAAACTGGTTGGGTAATCTCCTGTGAACAGGCACACGGCCTGCCTCAGCACATCTGGTTGCACAATTCTACGATGATACATGCACAGAAGCGCTGCTGTGAATCACGAACAAATGCTATGAAATATAATACATTTGGATTATTTAGAACGTGACCACACTGTGATACATTACTTGACACGGTTTATGATTACCCTTTTTAAGACAAACTCTGCATAAGATAGTTAAAGTCTTACTGTAAAATATGTATTTGCCGTCTAATCTTTAGGATTAGGGCATGAAACATTAAACAAGTTTATCAGAATATTTAGGAGCTACCAGTTTTACGATGCAGATCTTATTACGCTGGGTGTAAATGCTAAGCAATAAATATTAGATTTACGTCTGAAACGTTACTGGTAATTTTATAGAGGGAATTTGAATTTCATTTAGAATTTCTGCGTTTGCTAGTGTTTACTCCTAGGTCACATAACCTATTACTATAATATTTATTCATCTCATTTAATTGTTTTCTAAAATTTTACAGACAATAAACAAAACGGAACACAGTTTCTATTTACATAATTTAAAACATTTTGAATAAAAATTGTATAAGTCTTTTCTAATACGTTGCGATAAAATTTATCATTTATTAAAGCTAAATCCTTAGAAAGATTTAAAATCGACGACACGAACCATTTTATTGCAATCAAAATCTGTCAGCCAAAAAATCGTATTCCTGTTACATACTTTTATTACATTGTCTGTTACATATTTTTATTATATTGAAGGCAAAACAAGCACGCCAAAAATAATTTTACCAAAATGATGATTTCTTCCCTTCTAAAGGTACAAGGACTACTTCTACCGAGATCACATCACATCAACAACGGTTTTCACAGATGTCGGCTTCGTGACCATGCTACGGAACGGAATGCACGCGTAGGAACTAGGATACTAGGTAGATATATTGAATATACATACTTTAATGTTGTTTTCATCAATGCGCGTGGTTTTTGCATAGCTCATTAAATTTACGTATATGTTATATACCTATTATATTTGCATGTCACTAGCTCCTCATTCCATTAGGTATTTATGATCTAAAACATATTTCTCTATATCTAAAAGTGATAATAGAGATATGAATTTCAATACCAATCTTTCTCTCGCGTTAATTTTATTAGGAGCAACGACAACACAATATATTATGCTTTCACGACCTTGTGTGCTCGTCATGCACAATGACGCGTGTACACTAAGCTTAGGGTCCTTTAAATTAAATGCTAGTAATTGAATCGGAAAATACGTATTTGAAACGCTCTGAACCGTACTTTGGGCGTGGGATGGCGTGAGCCTGACGCATCATTCCAGCAAATAGTGCTTCATACCACTACAACAGTATGATATGCAAGTGAATGAAGGTGTGACTGATTAGTAAAATATATTTCGAAGAAATATATATCGGAAACAAATTGAATAAGATAAGAAAGAAAGAATAACATTCAGGTATATTTTACTACGTATCATTTGATTGATTGTACTTATAACAACAATACAGAAGTTTCAACCGCACAACAGGTATCGCTGAAGTAAGAGAATTGGAAGCCTTCCGAAAGCTTAACTTGCAAAAAGTGGCGCAGAACAAGAAAGAATTTAAAGTTGAGTTAAGTTAAGATTCCCTAGGAGTCGCTGATTCATCGCAGCAAGTTTGACACTTAAGTATTAATTTTTATCTTTACCTTCGGCTTATTTATCAATAAATATGTCATAAAAAATTATATTTACCAAGTAGGAAATATGTATTATGTAAATATGCAGAATATGATAATTTTACAACTTGCAGTGTCAATGTCACAAATTTTCAAGGAAATGGTAATCGTTTATACTTGATTTTCATATTGTATGCTGTGTTCGCATTGATAAATACAAGTCAAGGTTGTCTAAAGAAAGTAGAAATAGTCCTGCAAATAAAAATAAAAACAGTAAACTTTAAAATAATAGTGTCCAGAGTGTCAAATCAACTTAAATTGAAAATTCGCTATCCTGACTGGCTTCCATGTCTAGAAGTTCGGGAATGTGTCTGAATTAAACAAAATTTTTCTCATACCTAATTGTAAAGAATGACAGTGGATCATTTAAAGCGGAACAACTCTTGACTAACAGATGGTTATTCTATAGTTATTGGACATATTATGATCATAGTGACATACGACGAAATGGCATTAAAAGATCATTTGCCTGGTGGTCTACGTTTTAAAATGCCATTTGGGATAAGGTGTTTAAGAAAGAAATATCCAAAAATGACATTTTTTTTTTTATTTTTTTTTTATTTTATTAATAATTTTATTAATTGACATAACTTATTTACTTAATAATAATTTCTAATTCTAGCGCGACTTAAAAGGAACATATTTATGATTCAACAAGCTTAATTTCTTACAAATTCTAAATATCCAATATAAAAAATTGCAGCTTCTTGAGAAGAGTCATCAATAAGGCATAACTCATATTAAACTGCATTCGAGTTCACAGCTATTTACAACTTAATAGTTAATAAGTTAGCATAAAACAATCGTTCACGTCATAAGAATAGAATCGATTTCGCATCGATTTATTTATATGTTCTATCTTTCCAAGAACTGCATGTTTAGGGTTGCCATCTATCTCTGTTTTATGTTCAGAATTTTTGGATCGCGTGCGACCTGTCTAGCTTTTACTAGGCTTATTTTATTAGTAACGCAACTTCAAATGGCACAAGCCCCATTTGTTTATAAGAAAATCGAACTCTTTTCCGACTGTAATATCCGATTTTTAGAGTACATGTAAGGTCTAATATAGCGCAATGTCAAGCTTTTTTATCTTAAAAGATGGCAACCCTATGCAGGGGATTCTAGCTTTCAAATGGAAATTATTCTGTTCCATCAACGATACAAATCGAATTATACGCTTTCTATTTACATAAATATTAGTTTATTTAAATTGAAGTGAATTATATGCTTAATAAATAGAATATCATATAAATATAAATTAAAGTAATAGGATTGGCGTTATTATCTTGCTCTTACGGCAATTTTATTTTTAATGAATAGTAACAGTACACATACACGATGAAGTTTTCAATAAAAAAAATAACATAACAATTCAGACTGGAAAATCTTCCTCTTTGCGTCGCTAGAACTAGTCAGTCCTCACAGGTCAATCAATCAATCACTTTTGTTATGGACTTTTGGTCAAATCATGTATCGCCAAAACCATAAAAGAGGAGCTGCTAGTAACCACGAAGCAAGAATTGAATTGTAATGTAAAAGTGTAAGAACTTAAATAAAAACAAAATCATATAAGTAATGACTGACTGACCGGTCGTTGTGGAAATCCTTGGGGAGGCCTTTGTCCAGCAGTGGACGTCTTTCGGCTGAGAGAAGAAGAAGAAGAAGAATGACTGTAAAAATATTAATCCTTAAGTTTTTAAAATACGAATAGTTCCATATTCCAGGCTCACTTCAATATAAGAAAATCTTAATTACTTCGATTACCGAAATCAATTGATTTAATCATGACGAGAACGATCCAGCACAAAATCCAGCTCTCGATCCAGATAACAAATCATTAAACGTAATATGGAAATACAGGTCAGAAATCTCCAAAAATGAACTCCGAAATCACTGGCAGGTTGAACAAAGCGGGCTGTTGAGAAATGAGGCCACGCGAAGGGCCTTTTGAGTACGAAAGTGAATTACGCAGCTCAAGGCTGACCGGTCTCTCCTCAACTGACTGACCTTTCGACTGACATCCTTGTTCCCAACTCAGATACATATTAAAATACCCAATTCGAGAACACACAAAGGATCTTTGCTTCAGATGTTTATATCGATATGAATACAAGCGTTCGTTTCAAATTAACACGCTTCAATGGACTTAAAAACTAGTTTGGTTTGATTGGGTCCTATGATAACATGATATTAATGTTGAAACAAATTAGTATTCAGTATTAATTTTAATTCAACATTTAAAGTTAAATCCTCCGCAAATATAAAATCTTACCTAGCTGCGCGATAAACTTTTGCAGAATTATTTAAGTCAGCATATTTGAGCACTTATTTACTAATACTTTCTATTACATTTTATTTCTTCGTTCTTGTCGGTGGAGTAATTTTCCATGTCTGTTTACGATGACAATTGAACAGAAATTTTATTATACTGCAGTCTTAGACATTTAAGCTAATATAATAACGCTGAAGTTTATGAGCTAATTCTTTATGCATATGATTGCACGAATTCCATGAAGAATAAACGATCTTACTATCTCGAAATTCCAACGCGGTAGAAAGTAATAAATACGATTGATAATATGCTCGAAAAACTAAAGTTGACAGACACGCGTGCGTACGCGCGGCTCTTAGATCTTTTATCACCACAGTAGTTATCTAGATGATTAATGAAATGAGCCCCTGGAATTAAATCTCTAATAGGAAAAAAACAAGTGATATTAATAACGAACGCCACAAAGAAACCGCAGCTTCTCATATTCGAAGAAATATAATAATAAGTAACAAAAAAAAAACGAAGCGAGTAGAGGTTGTAATAAAAAAAAACTCGAGACAATCACGATAAGTCGACATCTTTTTTATATTCTTAATGGGAGTAATTTAAACTGTTGAACATGGATGGATACAGATCAAAATATAACGTGCAAAACTACATGATATATGCCAAGGTGAGAACTTAATATCCATATTTTGGTTCAACGTAATGACGTACCGTGTGAAAATTTGCCATAATTTGCGCTAGCATTTGTCTGATTCGATTTCAACTTTATAACAACAACAACAACATTTTAAGATCGAAACTCCATAACGTAGATTCGATTAGAGTGGCTTCTTTACAGAAAATGTAAAGAAATGTGGTTATCAAATTACGACATGAACACAAACTTATTTTAGTAGTTGCCTCAACGTCAACAGAATATAATTTATAGTAAAAACAATCATATGTTTACCTTCACATATGATATTTTATCCTCATAATTTTGACAGTATAATATTAACAACGACATTTATTATACGATTCAACAAACTGCGGTGAATACTGCTTGACTTAAATCTTAAAGTTTTTAAAATTAAAAATGTTAATTGTAAAAATAAATAGTCTTCGAAATATAGTGGTAATAATAAATTGTAATAGAGTCAAGGGGAAATGTTTTGTCTATTTTGTTAATCAATACAATATTACAGCTGAAAACAACGCAACTGTGTATTTGTGACTGATCCTAAAATAGCACATTTTATGATTCGTACGTACAGCACAACTATTGGAAACATTTACCGAATTGTGTTTTTTACTATCCACAAGCGGCACTTTATTCACATCACAATGTGTAGCTGAAAATTAGGTCCCGTTTTGTGCATTTGGTTGAGCATGAGTAACCTTGTGGTCCTGACCTCATTGACACCGAACATCGCAAGTGTCGATATATATAGCCCCACTGCGGTAGGATCAACTAGCGCATTGGCGCTATATCGACTTATTGACCTAACTCAGACAAAGGTGATATTGACAAAGATTGGAAAAAAAATGTATTGAAAAAAGATTTCATGTCATCGAACCATTGGGATATAAATCATATTAGTAGTAGCAAAACAAGAGGATATGCTAGCGTAAATAACAAAAAAGGTCGTCTCGACGTCTCGGCAAAACGTAACTCCCGAGACTGTTTTTGGAATGTTTCCAACCATGATAATGTACATATCATATAAACATTATACCCTCGATTGCGGTATGATATTCTAGATTTAATCTGACTGAGACTGCAAGGTCAGAATTAAATGCTGTGGATTATACCATTCATTTTGTAATTATGTGACACAATCACAATTTTGAAAGAACAAAGAAATCGAGACGGTTACTTTGTCGTCCTAAAGAATTGCATAAGCTTTAGGGAATTCATTATTTAAAATGCTTATGATTATAGGGTTAAGTAAAACGTCATAAAAACTAATGGTAATAACATTCAATAACCAAGAAACGATACTTAAGAAAACATCAAATAATAACTAGTTTAAATATGTACAGGTGTTGGTATTGAATGTGACGCCAAGGCCACGACCGAAAGATACAAACATGATTGGTGTTGACTTAGTATCGGTAGTTAACCCAACGCTGATGGAATCAAATGTGACATATTGACACTAAATGTGTAAAATACCCAAATTAAAAGATAAATCACAAATACTAATAATATGAAATATCAAATTCATAAATGTTATTTGCTTTAATCCATATTACTATTAGGATTTTCATGAGAAGTATGATCGAGCAATAGAAACCATTTTGACCTGGAAAGACAAAGAAGGAATTAGCTATGCCGTCAAAATTGATGAGAGATTGTTCTCTGGCTGAATAATTCAGATTAAGAAACAATAAAAACACCGATTTTGATTTGTAGATTTACGTAAAGAATAAGTTGGTTATGTCTCTCATCCTTGTTGCTTCTAAGTTCTCATTTTACTGTAATGAAGGGCATAAATGTTAGCTCGTTCACTTACGGAACGTAGTGAATGCAATAATTACCATAAATTCGTAAACTTGTTATTCTGTTAATATTGGATTCCTCAGATTTGAACCAGTTCGGGTCCCAGTCGAGTCGCGTAACGGTCTGCCCGGAATACGTCTTTTTGAAATTACTGCTAAATAATTTATTTTCGGTTATGAATCACGGTAAAATAGTAATAGGCATTTCAATAAATTTTAATTCCAAATAGTTTCCAACATTTTCCATGACGCTTCGAAAATTGTTCAGACTACCTACGTGTTGAACAATACTGTCAAACTTCTAAATGTATGCATAATTTTTTGTAATTTGAAGTTTATATATTTGTTTAGTAACGTACACTTGTTTGTTTATTACAAGAACTGTGGTTTGCTTTCATAAAATCAAATCTCTGCTCTCGATAATATCATTATGGTAGGAAGAAAATCATGTTCTCAAAATTAATACAACTAGTAAACAGTCTGACTGACCTCATAACATTATAAATACAGTATTACGGGTGAAGCAATGCAGGCAGAGGTCAATCCCACCAAGATCTTGTGAGTGACTAATATAATCGATTACCGAACGACACATGCGGTAATGTGGGTCAATTATATTCGTACATTGTACAGTCGACAGCACATGAATCTACCAAAAAATATTGCAAATTCGCCGCTATTACCGCAGCATAGAAGTCCTTACATGAATGACCCTGACAGCCTGTACTTACATGAATGACCTGCTGTGTTGTGTCTGTCTGTAGTTGTTTGATCAAGGGCCGACCCAAATCCACCATGAAATTCCTTTTAACTAATCTCCAAAATTCTATTAGATCTATAATTTGATACGATAACATCAAAGGAAATCATCTCTTAGAGAAATTAAGGATGACTTTGATATGAAATAATTTATGTAAATCTTCACGCTTTGATCAAAATTACAATATAAATATCGCAGAAGCTTTATGAGGTTATATTTTATTCACACGTCCTTCTTTTATGACGCATCAACCCTAAATACATAAAACAAAGCTACATTTGGGATCAATGTTCTAGGTAACATAAATGTCCCGTGGTGTACATCTCATTATCCTCATATATAACTCGAAAATAAAAATGTTAAGGCACGTACACACAAGCCAACATTCGAGGAACAGAATACATCATATGAAATTCGTTAGTATACCATATCTTGATTGTACATTTGTCCATTACGAGGAAACGGCCGTGTATTTTCCTCCTGTCTAGAAAAACGGGTCGATAATACTATATGAATTATTAAATGCTGTGCAAGGGTTAACAGGGGTAGGGTAAGTATGTTTTGTTGTTTAAACTACCCTGTTTGTGTACGTGCTGGGCTGGTAACTGTGCACATGTGAGCAAACAGTGTTACGCCTACTAGAGCTATGTAATTCCAGGAAAGAGGCTATGTGGATATAACTATCGACATAGTAAACGTTTGCGAAGGGAGTGTCATACAATTGTACTGGCAAGAAAATCATTACACAGATATTTATATAGATATAGATAGGTATAGATAGGTCTGTGTTCGAAGGAAACATGGACAAAAAAATAATATGACCAGCTGCTTCAAATTTTACATCGGTCATGTCTGGAGAAAATATAAGAGCATTTTAAGGTTGGGCGAAGTATACGATAGGAAGTTAACATTACGGCACATAGTTCAGAGAAAACGGAAGTCTAGACTTTCCTTCTGATAAAGCGATTCTCAGTACCTGGCTTTAGTGGAGTCGTAGATAATAAGATAACTATGTCATATGTTCGCCACGTTTTTTCTTGTGGAACTCGAATGAAAGACAACAACAGCAAAATAAATGGCTGTGTATTTTTGGCAAATTGTTTTGTCCAAGTGCGGACTCACAATAAGGATTTTTTTCCCAAGCCATTCTATACAATGAACGATACGTCTCGTAATATTATAGAGACTATTTATTTTATAAAGACCATCTGAGGTCAACGACTAGGACAAATAGCTGTTGTCACATGTTGTGACAGCTTTAAAGGTTTTAATAAATAGGAAAAATATTAGTATATCGTGATAAATATATATCCAAATAGGAACTCAAAATGGTTTGATAATGTGTCATGATATTATACAATTTGGCAACGATTTTTTAATTTTTAATTTTATTTTAATTCGGAAAACTAGGACTTTACAATCAAAAACAATGTAACTACAATAATAGCAACAGTAAGCCACTTAAAAGTTTTCATATGATTCTGATTGTTTGAAATTAAACGACTAGTTCCACGTTCTGAAAAATATAAAAATTACTTATTGATTGCAATCGATGGAATATCATAATAATATGAAAAAATCGGTGGAATCTTCAGGGAATATTATACTGCATCAGGCGCTTTTCTTTAAAGCAAAAGTGTGTGTCATCGTTCAAATCTTGCGTGCACATCCTCACTTTGTGAGGCATATTTTTAAAGTGACATTTTAATTACAAAGAAGAGCGAACGGGCGCGAATGACTACCAATTCGAAACGCAATATATTTTTCTACTTGATACATTGCGATATAAATTACACACGACAGCACATAACACATCTCTTTCGCGTACGACATAAAAAAGGAATCCTGTAATTGAAATCGCTAGCAGATAAGTAATTGTAATTATTCGCAACGATACGCATGCGCGAATGAAGGCTCAAGTTTATGGGTCGACGTTAAGAATCTTAAAGTTGAAATATTGAATGGTGAAATATTTGGCGAAAAAATTAAAGGTTACTTACCAACATTAACATCGAAATGTATATAAAATTAAGGAGGTCATTAGTTAACCTTGATGTGAAATAAATTTAATCGCTCAATATGACAATTATTTTTTTATGTTAACTGTTTACTTTTCTAACTCGCTATTTATCAGTCAAGTTAGACTAGTGTTCACTTACCTAATAATAAATGATCATAATCGTAGACTAGATAACTGTGGCAGTAGTCGTTAGAGTCATGTCAGATGCCTTTAGGCGACTTGAATAAAATCTGACACCAGTGTTAGTAATAACACACTCGATAAGAAGATCGTAGACACCACCAAATTTGAGGCTGTATACTAACAATATAACTCAACACCTATGACGCAATAATAGTAATCATCATCCATCTTCATCATCAGTCTACAAATTACTAAGAATAGGTCAAATTAACAATTGAACATGAAAAAATATCATATATCATTTCAAAATACGTCCTTCTCAATAATAGAGCGGATACTATTACATAGTATAAATTTGATATACATATTACACGAATGTCATTTGATTTTGAGGAAGTATATTGCCAGATGTCGGTGGAAAAACTGAAAGAATCAGTTGAGTCTTACAGTATCTTGGTCATGTAAGGTGGCTGGTGGGTGCCCCAATGTGATGACTAATAACAGTAATTTATTTATCGTTGCGTATCTATTGATAGATAACTATTATTTTGTGTATCTAGACGACACTCTGAAGGCTAGTAAGTTAAATACAGATATAACATCCGCAAGGACATCGCGTGTCCACAATCATCGCTGCGACTAAGGTTCGTAACTCGACGAAATTACATACGACCAACACAATGTAATAACAACATGACTTACATAGGTACTAATAATGTGTGATAATGACAAGAAACAAATGTACCTATAGTTAAAATAATAGAACATACTTAAACATACATAATGTCTTAAATTGTTTTAATCTAAATAGATTAAAACAATTTAAGACATTATGGAAAAATCCGATCACCGAGCAGCGATCAGTTGTAATCAGATTAATGAAATTAATATTTAAAATGTTAATATCAACCGGTGCCCTAGGGCCGGGGACTTTTGAGGAGATGCTTCTAGGACTCTAATGAACATTTGTGCCAAAAATCAAAACTATGTTATATATTTTGAGGTTAATGTCTGTCTAATCTTCCTGTACTAAATTGTTTAGACGTTAATTTGTTTATCCTTGGATACAATTAAAATTAGCAGGAAGTTGGTGCTAACTCGCAGTAACTGCTAGAGCAACTGAAAAACGTGCACAGAATGAAAGAAATGCTAGACTTTGATATAGCAAACCAAAGTTCGGAAAGCAAAACTCGGAAACGTAAAGCAAAACTCGGAAACGTAATTTTCGTTGGAACTTGACACTGATTGCAATATTTTTCTTGCATTACAAAAAAGTTATAAGATTTTCGTTGCCTAATCATGAAACTTTAGAACCGCTGCAGAATTTTGAAAGATTTGATCAAAAAAACTATAAAGCTTGCAATAAAAATTGGTCAAATTCATCCAATTCAGATAAACTTCTTTGAATTTTCTTTTGCTTATGATTTCACACAAACCAGGTGGCATGGATGATAAAATTAAGTCCCTTCAGGTCATAATGTACAAATGGCGAAATTATTAAACGTAGAAAGTACTTAAAATACAAGTTGAAGTTTAGATAGCAGATTCCTTTTTAAGATTTGTTTGTGCACGAAGTATATCCTAGTCACTAGGGTGTGTCGCATAATAATAAACCAATTACAATGGCTACGTCAGGCCAGACCGCATCAATATTTTAATTTGAATCATTGAACATTATACAAGTACAAATGAATAATGTAAATGCAACATTCAATTCGATATAATCGATGGCAACCATAAATGAAACGCTTCAATAAACTAAATTGTTTTACAAGTGCGTCATACAGACATAATAACAATTTAAAATTTGTTGGATGCTTTATTAAATGGTACAATAACAATTAATGATACGAAAAATGTGCGCAGCACAAATTAACAATTCCTGGAATCTTTTTAAAAATAACATTGTTCTAGGAGTTGTAACCAAGAGACCAGTTGACGACTACAACTAATGCTCGCATGAACCCTAGGTTATTTGCTGCTATACTTTTTGCCCCCCTAATTATGCTATTAACCTCTATTCACTGGCTACAATCTTACCGATTAAGCAAATAAAAGAAAAATATTAGCTAAGGAAATTAGAAATAACCAACCTTAATGAAACGAATGTGGCAACGAAAAATTCTATCCTCCAACTGACCTTCTCACAGGGGGTATGTTAAAAATTTCAACGGCTTGTTTTGCGACAACACTCAGCCATTAGTGAACAATGGGTAAACAATGCGAGGCTCTTCATATTATGTAAATGCAACCGGTACCACCCGAGAAGGACAGCCGGCGAAGACATTGTTCGAACGTGGCACGGTTCGGCCAACTGGAATCAATGCCGCTAACTAACAAAGTCGCGAGGATCATAAACACACGCTCGTTTGTGTACTGCGTATATCTCGTAAAGTTGCTCCATTTGGACACAGTGATGTGGCAGAGCTAGCCGAGATAGCTTGCTGAATCTTGATGATCAATACCTTATACGTATATTTAGACTTTTGCAATATCAAAAAGATATTGGGAATTTCGTACTGTCTATGATACCACGGCTACAGTTAAATAATTTCGTCCCTTGTTGTACTACATATTAATTATGTGGTACAAACCTTTCATTATTTGTTGCGGTTGACAGCTCAATGAAGTTGCATCTTGTTCATTGTACATACTTGTTATACAAATTCTAGTAACATGGTAAGCTTTAATGGGATAATTATATTTTCTGACAATTGACTGACAGGCAAGATCAAATAAATACTTATTGAGATAATTAAGACATGTATTTACTCATCCGAAATAAAGCTACTCTACAATACTCTACATACCTTAACATAAAAACTTATAAATATGGAAAAACGATATTTTAAGTAGGTACAAAAGACTAATTTGACACAAAAAAAATAGAGAAAACGCAGCAGCAAACTGATAAGATATAAAATCAAGAATAAAAAAGATATACCTACTATAGCGAAGTCACATGAACCAAAGTTCAATCTGCTAAACATTGGCTCTGATACAAACATGGTGCCGAGAAGAATATCCAAGACGCTATAAACAAAATGTGAACAATTTAAGACCCAATTCCACAAAAGCGCACAAGCGTATAAATCGAAATGTACATGTAAATGTACTGCCCTCACTTATCAATAAGTCCTGTTCACCATTGGCTGCAATTGACACTGAGACAGGACAGTTTACGACGCACTCGCATACAGAACAATTGATGATTAAACGAACTTACCTGAAGTGAAGTTCTATCACAATTATACGAGTACGTTTCATTCGAAGATATAATTTTAAACACAGGTAGTACTCTTATTGTGTAGGACGATCACACTTTTCATAGGATGTAGGGGGTAGTTAGAAAACAAACGACCCATCATCCGATATAACCCAGACTGTTAGTCATCAACGCTCATTCTTTAGAGATACCTAGGGCACCTAGCTACAAAATTTTCCAAAGGGATCCGGGCCGGGAAGGGAGGGAATTTATTATATCTTCGAATGAAACGTACTCGTATAATTGTGATAGAACTTCACTTCAGGTAAGTTCGTTTAATCATCAATTATACTTCGTACGTTTCATTCTTCGATATAATTTTAAACACAGGTAGATGTTTAGAGATGAAAATTTTGTACCCAAGTTAAATAAATGAATCCATGTATGTATACATGATTAATTTATGTCATAAAATAAAAGATTTTATAGCAAAGATTTTTCAGAATTTTTCCTTGAATTTTAATTCAATATAACAAAGTCCTCTGTTAATAAAATACATGGGTATTTAACTGAATTATATTTGAGTATATTTTTTGAGAACTATTATATAAATAGCAAACATATCTTATGTCATTAACGTAGTTATTGAGCTAGTATATTAGATACTGGTAGCAAAGTAAAAATACATTGACGCGAGCCTGTAGGTTTTAAAATCTTGTCGTGCGTGAACAATGAGATGACGATTGACAAGGCAATAATTTGCTGCTGATTTACCTAAATTTTATCAATTCGTTCATCGATTGATAAAACTACTTGCAGGTAAATCTCTACGTTACACCAGACTTTTAACTTAAACTGACGATAAAATGTATTACCTTTTTAATTTCTTTATTAGAAAAATACCACCTGTGAGAACAGGCGTCAATAGTATATAACAACAACAGCCGTACGATTAAAACATGGTAACTTGAAATGGTTATCAAAAAATTCTAGTTGCCTAGATAGTGAATGAATGTCTAATGAATGTCAATAAACGATGTCTTTAAATTAATTTCCTTACAAAGGTGAGACAAGAACGAATTAAATTTTTTCAACAATCGGCTGTTGAGTTATGCAGCAGATCATAGCGTTACATTTAAGTAAAAGTATGTATATTTTATTTATTACGATATTGATGTGAGATAATATGAATTTCATATATGAAATAAGTAGTTCTTAGAAAACATAGTGACTACCGCTATGTTGGAGTAAAAATTTTTGGAACCAAGAGTTTGTTTTTTTTTTTTTTTTTTTTAGTAGGACCAGTAAAATAACACTAAGGTTGTCATGTTTACACGTAGGTACATGTAAACAAAGGAAATACTTTAAGGATACCTTCCAAAGACCTTAGTCATGGAATTACCTAATTAATCAAGCGGTAGGTTCATTTCTAATTTTTTGGTTTTGTCATTTGAATGTATTCAAGTCAATTCAAAACATTTTTGCGATTAATATTATACAAAAGTTCTTTAATATAGCTGATTATCATCATTTTAATGATATACTTATATCAACAGTATAAACAAAAAAAATACACGTACATCACAAGTACATCATGAACCCAGAGCTAGCGGGTTTTAATTAGATATAGCTACAACGTGGATTCGTAGATCGGTTTCTATACGAAAGTTTCTCTGCCTGACCCTATAGGTACAGGCGTGATGATGTATATGTTTAATATAAGATATATATTTGATCGGATTTTGAATTTAAGAAACGACTTATTTCGTTTTATACATTTACTCGAGTAAATAAAATATGTATGAATTGAACGAAAACTTTCTTTTTATTTGGGTTTATAATATCCATTTTTGTAATTTATCTTAAACAACGTAACTGATATTGTAAAATATCTTTCAGTTTCCACAGCCATGAGTGCTCAAGAAAACTAAAAGGTTTAATTATAAGATATTTAAAGTACAGTCCTGCGTATATCTGCTAAAATAAATTTATTAATAAATTAATAACGTAAAAGACACAAAACCACTTTACTTTATGATTTTTCTCCTATAAGAATCATCGTTCTTAAAACAACTTGCTTGAGTTATCGATCTCTACGAGAAGGTTATGCAAAGTTTAACATTTTTAGTTTTATCACAAGGAGAATTTAGTAAGATTCAAGAGTCGTCTTATTTGGCAAAACAAAAAGTGCAATTAAACAGATTCCATCAGTTTATAAATTTGCGGTATGTGATGTAAATGCATCAATCACTAATGTTGGTTATGGTGAAACCCAAAAGAATTACCATAATTTTGTATTATTTTTATGTTGTTTTACGTTTTCTTCTATAAACAGAGTATATAATAAGCAACTAAAGCGGGCTGTGTAGCCAAACAAAGGAAGCATTATTATTATTATTTTTTATATAAAAATAAATCAACTAGTCTTCTCTTGCCATTTCATTCAATGAGATTCATTGCTTTTCTTTGTTTTCATTACAGTTAATAACAATATATTTTAATTGATTAAACCTAGGTAACTATATAGTGTTTACCTATCAAGGTATATATAATTATACATATTACCCAATTCACAGAATCGTGAGCAAAACATTTTTGATTTGAACAGCTGACGTTAAAGCATTACTTCGACGGGCTTAAAATAGACATGTGAAATTGTCCTTAATCCATTAGATACTGCAGGTTTATCATCCCAATATCGCAGTGTCTGCAAAGATGCGTGACTAAATAATATAAATTTAAGCGAAATATAAGGTGCTGTAAAGATTTTTATGTTTTAATTAATCGAGTTATTTTCAAATAATAATAGGAAGGTATAGTGCAGACCCAATTGTTTGCAATTTTCAATCCAATCCAATTGTTTAATCAATACATATAATAAACCGGCATAGACACGCCAAAAAGAAGAATAAAACAGTAAAAAATAAATAAATCAGGAGCAAGATCTTCAAATAATAACGTGTACTTATAGGTACGTTATTTTAGAATAAATGCTATACATTACTTCAAGCTGCAGTTGAATCTAACATTTGGAGGATTGCAACTGTCTTCAAAATAACAGTTTGCTGACCTTTGTGAGTAAAACAAGTCAATTTACTAAATATCACTTAGACTTAACCTTGGATGTTTTGTATAAAAACATTTGTCTCATCATATTCGGTTCCGCCAAGAAGTCAGGCAACCGATCCTGATATACGTTGTGATTGGTTAAATTATGCACCGCTAAACTCCTCTCCTCTTCACTTCTTGCATTGAATTAGAAAAACTGCGTCAGTGGAGATGGGCCGGCAAGTAAACTTAGTTGGCATATCTGAAGTAAGTGATAATAACTTAACTCATTTGGTAAGTTCTATTTAATTTTCGAAACATACATTTATTTTCTTCTATTTAGAAATCGAAATATTGTATTTGGAGGTAATCGATTATCATTATATCGATGAAAAGAGATAATAACATATTTTGAAAAATAGTGAGTAATTCTCTTTCGTATTTTACATTGGATTACAGTTACCAACTGTAATACTTTGTATTTGCTATATAAGCATAATGTACTTATTAGCTAATTATGCAATGTATTTGCTTTATATCCAAAAGGCCATAGATAACCCCATATGGGCTGGAGAGACCTTACTGGAACCGGCGACCGACACCATCTTCAGTGAGTGATCTTCACAACATGCACCCCCCCTTCTCCTCCGAGTATCTCGAGGGAGCGCAAAAATAATATTGTATCCTTTCATTTACCATAATGTGGCGACCCCACATAAACGAGCATTACCCGTTACATGAGTAGGAGAAGTAAGGGAGAAGAAGAAGAATGTAGTCTTGCATACAGGATTTAGTTTTCGTTTTTAAAAACTTAAGCCGCAAAATACGGTTTGTTAGGTACTAATTTCCAAGAAAAACGGATAAGATATAACTCAAGTATACTTATTGGCGGCATTGCATCAGTAACTATTGATAGAATAGATGCATTAAATATTAGTCCCATTGTGGGTAGTTTGCCCGCATTCTTCAAATGCAAGGAACGAACGGTTCGTAAATTGTGACACAAAATTGCACAGATCTGCTATCTGATAAGGGAATATTAGTAGATCCCCGGCTGCTCCGCCCATGGCACGACGCTCCCATGACACTCCATTTAGGCCAAGATTTACTTACTGCATATCCTGTGACTTGTACTTCCATGCTAGTGACATGATGTGCAATAGTCGTAATAGTCGTAACAATACGAACCGTTTTGATTTTGACCTTCGTGTTAACCCGCAGTTAACCTCCCGGCTTATTTTGACGCCTAATGCTATTTTCCTTCGTGATACCCTCCGGGCCAGCGCATTTGCTATGCCTTCGTGATATCCCCCAGGATAGCTTCGAGGCTACAAATTTTATGCATCATGCTATTTTCCTTCGTGATACCCTCCAGGCTAGCGCATTTGCTTTGCCTTCGTGATATCCCCCAGGATAGCTTTGAGGCTGCAGTTTTTATGCATCGTGTTATTTCCCTTCGTGATACCCTCCGGGCTAGCGCATTTGCTATGCCTTCGTGATATCCCCCAGGATAGCTTACGATGTGTCAACAGTAGCATCATCTCAGGAACAGCATCGCATGAACTGCATCACAGGAACAGCATCGCAGGAACAGCATCGCAGGAACGGCATCGCAGAAACAGCATCGCTGTGATAGCTTCGTTAAAACAGCTTCGCGTATTTCACTATCACTAAATTTGATTTAAAAATACTTATGTTTAAATAAACTAAAAAAATGATTATCAAAAAATCAATCGTAAACGAATTCCATAGGAAATATAACGACGTGCGTATCGTCCCGCACACAATAAAAGAATGAGCGTTGATGACTAACAGTCTGGGTTATATCGGATGATGGGTCGTTTGTTTTCTAACTACCCCCTACATCCTATGAAAAGTGTGATCGTCCTACACAATAAGAGTACTACCTGTGTTTAAAATTATATCGAAGAATGAAACGTACGAAGTATAATTGATGATTAAACGAACTTACCTGAAGTGAAGTTCTATCACAATTATACGAGCACGTTTCATTCGAAGATATAATTTTAAACACGGGTAGTACTCTTATTGTGTAGGACGATCACACTTTTCATAGGATGTAGGGGGTAGTTAAAAAACAAACGACCTATCATCCGATATAACCCGGATTGTGAGTCATCAACGCTCATTCTTTAGAGATACCTAGGGCACCTAGCTACAAAATTTTCCAAAGGGATCCGGGAAGGGAGGGAATTTATTATATCTTCGAATGAAACGTGCTCGTATAATTGTGATAGAACTTCACTTCAGGTAAGTTCGTTTAATCATCAATTATACTTCGCACGTTTCATTCTTCGATATAATTTTAAACACGGGTAGATGTTTAGAGATGAAAATTTTGTACCCAAGTTAAATAAATGAATCCATGTATGTATGCATGATTAATTTATGTCATAAAGTAAAAGATTTCATATCAAAGATTTTTCAGAATTTTTCCTTGAATTTTAATTCAATATAACAAAGTCCTCTGTTAATAAAATACGTATGTTTAACTAAATTATATTTTAGTATATTTTTTGAGAACTATTATATAAATAGCAAACATAATTATCTTATGTCATTAACGTAGTTATTGAGCTAGTATGTTAGATACTGGTAGCAAAGTAAAAATACATTGACGCGAGCCTGTAGGTTTTAAAATCTTGTCGTGCGTGATCATTGACATGACGATTGACAAGGCAATAATTTGCTGCTGATTTACCTAAATTTTATAGATTCGTTCATCGATTGATAAAACTACTTGCAGGTAAATCTCGACATTACACCAGATTTTTAACTTAAACTGACGATAAAATGTATTACCTTTGTAATTTTTTTATTAGAAAAATACAACCTGTGAGAACAGGCGTCAATAGTATATAACAACAACAGCCGTACGATTAAAACGTAGTAACTTAAAATGGTTATCAAAAAATTCTAGTTGCCTAGATAGTGAATTAATGTCTAATGAATGTCAATAAACGATCTCTTTAAATTAATTTCCTTACAAAGGTGAGACAAGAACGAATTAAATTTTTTCAACAATCGGCTGTTGAGTTATGCAGCAGATCCTCGTTACATTTAAGTAAAAGAATATTTTATTTATTACGATATTGATATGAGATAATATGAACTTCATATATGAAATAAGTAGTTCTTAGAAAACATAGTGACTACCGCTATGTTGGAGTAAAAAATTTTGGAACCAAGACAAAAATAACACTAATTTTGTCATGTTTACACGTAGGTACATGTAAACAAAGGAAATACTTTAAGAATACCTTCCAAAGACCTTAGTCATGGAATTACCTAATTAATAAAGCGGTAGGTTCATTTCTAATTTTTTGGTTCTGTCATTTGAATGTATTCAAGTCAATTCAAAACATTTTTGCGATTAATATTATACAAAAGTTCTTTAATATAGCTGATTATCATCATTTTAATGATATACTTATATCAACAGTATGAACAAAAAAAATACACGTACATCACAAGTACATCATGAACCCACGGCTAGCGGGTTTTAATTAGATATAGCTACAACGTGGATTCGTAGATCGGTTTCTATACGAAATTTTCTCTGCCTGACCCTATAGGTGCAGGCGTGATGATGTGTATGTATAATATAAGATATATAATTTATATATTAATTAATTGTTGATAATATATAAGTTTGATCCGATTTCGAATTTAAGAATCGACTTATTTCGTTTTATACATTTACTCGAGTAAATAAATATGAATGAATTAAACGAAAACTTGCTTTTTATTTGGGTTTATAATATCCATTTTTGTAATTTATCTTATACAACGTAACTGATATTGTAAAATATCTTTCAGTTTACACAGCCATGAGTGCTCAAGAAAACTAAAAGGTTTAATTATAAGGTATTTAAAGTATGTACAGTCCTGCGTATATCTGCTAAAATAAATTTATTAATAAATTAATAATGTAAAAGACACAAAACCACTTTATTTTATGATTCTCTCCTATACGAATCATCGTTCTTAAAACAACTTGCTTGAGTTATCGATTTCTACGAGAAGGTTATGCAAAGTTTAACATTTTTAGTTTTATTACAAGGAGAATTTAGTAAGATTCAAGAGTCGTCTTATTTGGCAAAGCCAAAAGTGCAATTAAACAGATTCCATCAGTTTATAAATTTGCGGTATGTGATATAATGCATCAATCACTAATGTTGGTTATGGTGAAACCCAAAAGAATTACCATTATTTTTATGTAGTTTTACGTTTTCTTCAATAAATAGAATATATAATAAGCAACTAATGCGGGCTGTGTAGCCAAACGAAGGAAGCATTATTATTATTATTTTTTTTTATATATAAAAATAAATAAACTAGTCTTCTCTTGCCATTTCATTCAATGAGATTCATTGCTTTTCTTTGTTTTCATTTCAGTTAATAACTATGTCTTTTAATTTATTAAACCTAGGTAACTATATAGTGTTTACCTATCAAGGTGTATATGATTATACATATTACCCAATTCACAGAATCGTGAGCAAAACATTTTTTGATTTGAACAGCTGACGTTAAAGCATTACTTCGACAGGCTTAAAAAAGGCATGTGAATTTTGTCCTTAATTCATTAGATACTGCAGGTTTATCATCTCAATATCGCAGTGCCTGCAAAGATGCGTGACTAAATAATATAAATTTAAGCGAAATATAAGTTGCTGTAAAGATTTTAATGTTTTAATTAATCGAGTTATTTTCAAATAATAATAGGAAGGTATAGTGCAGACCCAATTGTTTGCAATTTTCAATCCAATCCAATTGTTTAATCAATACATATAATAAACCGGTATAGACACGCCAAAAAGAAGAATAAAACAGTAAAAAAGAAATAAATCAGGAGCAAGATCTTCAAATAATAACGTGTACTTATAGGTACGTTATTTTAATGAATGAATGAATGAATGATGATTTATTTGCAGCAACATGGTAATAAATGCTATACATTACTTCAAGCTGCAGTTGAATCTAACATTTGGAGGATTGCAACTGTCTTCAAAATAATAGTTTGCTGACCTTTGTGGGTAAAACAAGTCAATTTACTAAATATCACTTAGACTTAACCTTGGATGTTTTGTATAAAAACATTTGTCTCATCATATTCGGTTCTGCCAAGCAGTCGGGCAACCGATCCTGATATACGTTGTGATTGGTTAAATTATGCTCCGCTAAACTCCTCTCCGCTTCACTTCTTGCATTGAATTAGAAAAACTGCGTCAGTGGAGATGGGCCGGCAAGTAAACTTAGTTGGCATATCTAAAGTAAGTGTTAATAACTTAACTCATTTGGTAAGTTCTATTTAATTTTCGAAACATACATTTGTTTTCTTCTATTTAGAAAACGAAATATTGTATTTGGAGGTATCGATTATCATTATATCGATGAAGAGATAAAAACATATTTTGAAAAATAGTGAGTAATTCTCTTTCGTATTTTACATTGGATTACAGTTACCAACTGTAATATTTTGTATTTGCTATATAAGCATAATGTACTTATTAGCTAATTATGCAATGTATATGCTTTATATCCAAAAGGCCATAGATCCATATGGGCTGGAGAGACCTTACTGGAACCGGCGACCGACACCATCTTCAGTGATTTTCACAACATGCACCCCCCTCTCCGAATATCTTGAGGGAGCGCAAAATTAATATTGTATCCTTCATTTACCATAATGTGGCGACCCCACATAAACGAGCATTACCCTTTACATGAGTAGGAGAAGTAAGGGGGAAGAAGAAGAATGTAGTCTTGCGTACAGGATTCAGTTTTCGTTTTTAAAAACTTAAGCCGCAAAATACGGTTTATTAGGTACTCATTTCCAAGAAAAACGGATATACTTATTGGCGGCATTGCATCAGTAACTATTGATAGAATAGATGCATTAAATGTTAGTCCCATTGTGGGTAGTTTGCCCGCATTCTTCAAATGCAAGGAACGAACGGTTCGTAAATTGTGACACAAAATTGCACAGATCTGCTATCCGATAAGTGAATATTAGTGATTATCAAAAAAAAAAATCTATCGTAAACGAATTCCATAGGAAATATAACGACGTGCGTATCGTCCCGCACACAATAAAAGAATGAGCGTTGATGACTCACAATCCGGGTTATATCGGATGATAGGTCGTTTGTTTTTTAACTACCCCCTACATCCTATGAAAAGTGTGATCGTCCTACACAATAAGAGTACTACCCGTGTTTAAAATTATATCGAAGAATGAAACGTGCGAAGTATAATCGACAATTATAGACGCTCCCATGCGTTGTTCGCTTTTTGTGGCTCGTGACATTATAAAGTACCCCATACTGGCTTGATATTTACTTTTGGTCGTGTTACTTTTCCTCTGCTTGATGTTGTTCAAATCCCTTTGGACCATTACGCCTATTTATTACTATCAGGGCTAGAATAATGAACGGAAAGCATTTTTAAAGGTATTTCCAATATGGTTAGGACTTTTGCGGAAGGTGTATTTAGCGGCATAGCTTGTCTTCGAAGTTTCGAACATATTTTTACGTTATACACGTTCACGTTTTAAACTATTTTAGCTTTTACCAGGAGTTGCTGCTATAAGAGCTATTAGCTATAACAATATTTTCCAGAAAAGTCTAGGTAAAAGTTATTCTAATGGTAACTCTATTCTTGTGTAAAGAAATGGCTGTACCAACGACAAACAACGTCGTGTTTGGATGCCCTTGGCTTCAAGTTATAGTCTGGTTGGCGCCCGACATGTGGCCGCTACACCAGGGTCAAGGTGGATTTATTATTTTGACATAAAACATACAGTAAATTTAGTTAATTAAATAATGCTTAATATTAATGACAGACGGTATTGTCTCTGAATACAAGTCAAAGAAATCCAAAGCTCCCCTTCAGGTGCCGTTCATATAATTCAACTATTTAGTAGATACAGTCAAAACGTTAAAGAGAATATTTTTTGCCAACTCCAATTAAAATCTTAAAACATCCGCATTGCAAGTAAGAAAAAAAATTAGATAAGTAATACATTGCAAGGATATCTTACAGCTTGCCGAACTTTATTATATCGATAACGAGGTCGCAAGTAATATATGCCACAAGGCTAATGTTCGACATACATACCACATTACAATAAAGCTTTTGAATTAATTCTACTGTATTTCATCAGTAATCGCTGTAAAATAATTTAATAATGACTGTAGGCATATTTACATCCTAAAATATTCAAGAGAGCTAGTAGACTGCATGCACATAATACAGTGAAAAAAAAATCCACGTTTCTAATCTAAATTCATAGTTGAATCATTAAAATTGAAATAAGTGAATCTTAATGAAACTTACCTCAAGACCTCCAATATATAAACTACAGCTCCACGACCAACCGCAGGGAGATACGTACCTGAAAAAAAAAGAAGCAGTTTAATTATCGATTCCCAGTACCGACTCGGGACGCAATTAGAACGCTGCGATTATAAAGCCAATTACAGGGGCAGAAAAATAATGGTCCCAACAATAAAATTTCATTTATCTATTATGGATGACGGCAAGTATTCATAAAAGACCCTTGCTTTGCAATTTCGCTAATTTTTAATAACACAAGACACTTTGTCTCTGTATAATTGAAAACTGCTAAAGATAATAACTGAGATTAACGTTTTCTTATGGAGTTAAAACGGTCTAGGGCAAATGAATATTCTTGAAGACAACTCTCTTTTCTGCATTTTAAATGGAAACGCAATGTCTGAAGGTACAGATGTACCTTGTTGTCTTCAAGAATATTCATTTGCCCTAGACCGTTTTAAATCCATAAGAAAACGTTAATCTCAGTTATTATCTTTAGCATATTAAGTGCATATAATCTTATAATGTGCGGCATATTAAGCCACTCCTACAAAACCCATAATATCAATTTATTGTATCAGTGCAAATGTTGAATCCTTCGATTGAGCAATCGACCAGTGGAAACTCGAAATCGTAATATTCATTGCGAAATCAAAGCTGGAATAGTCTTCGGTGTTGCGGCACATAGCTTCGTGAGAGGTTAGATTGGTTCGAACGTGCTACTCCGCAGATTCAATTACATTTAATAGTTCTGAGATGACAAAACTCCAGTATTAAATCAAACTTGCTTCAGACATCGAAACATCGAGGTTTGTTTTCAATAATGGATCGGAGTCGCCTCGGGATTTTTCGGTGAAAATATGTGTGCGCTAATAATTTGCAAATTATTATATTGATTTCTTATCAGCTTATGAGTATTAGCAGTGTAAGAGTCACGAGTTTATTGAACATAAATAGAGTATGATACTCGTAGAAGTCGCTTTTAAGTCGTTATGCGATACAAACTCTGTAATCAAGATTGCAGGGAACTAAACAGCTATAAACTTAATTGAATGAGTAACAGAAAATACCGATAAAGGATTTAATGCTCGTAATTTTAATGCTCCAATTAAAGCTGTAAACAGGCCAAGACTGGTAGTGGAATGACTATTAAGGTACAATACGAAACTTAAAAATGTCCTAGACAATAAGAAAGGAACAACCACAGCTGATATGTTTTTGGCTTAAGCTTTGACAGCTATGCCAATCGTGACCACATAATAAAGCGATATAGAAATCGACAGGTGCACCGGGACGACACTACCGGTCTGCGTCTGATAAGCGAATGTGTGCCGGCCGTTCACCTGCGCCCACTGACACAGTCTCCATCCCTTTCACCCATGCAGGTCTCCGCGCAGTTCAGAGCAGGATAGGTGTTTTGCACACATTCACATAATACGGATAAAGCTGGTGCATGCTATGGAACAATTCAAACAATACGATATGTGATATTTTCAATTTATGCGGAAAATTCACAATGTCGTAATTACCTTTTGAATTGTATGCTGTGATATATAGCACAAAATCAAATGCTGAACAAAACATTGGTTGGAACAGAATCTTGATGTCTAGCATTGGTAATATTATCGAGGTATATTAAACCTGTTCTTAATATTTATTCTACATAATGAAATTAATTCCTAACTACCTGATTGATTTTATCACCACCGGCGCAAACTTCTGACTTAGCAAGTCTGGATTTATTTATTAAAACCATTGATTAAAACACACATAAATTATATGATGTTTTCAGTGTTCAGATCATCAATAATCGGATTATTACACCCTTTACACCACAAAGATGTAAAAGAAGGTTCATATTTGACAAAAACACATAATATAATTTAACCATCATAACCACAAGTACACTGAACACTGCCGAAATCCGAGCGGCGGCGGTGTGAGCACGAAAAACAATAATGACGAGTTTTCACTTTTATGCCTAACAGTTGCTTTTGGATGGTGAAAATTATGTTAAAATAGTTCACGTAGTTCTCGTTTTGTCGTCAAGTCAATTATTTTGGGACACCGTGTCACTTTACCAGCTGTTTGAATAATACAGTTTGTTTGTTACCTCTTCACGCTTTATCTACTGAACCAATCTTCCCGAAATTTCGCATACATAGATAGAAGTACTGAGAAGGACATGTACCTTTCATACCGGGAAAAAGCACTATCTCGTGAAAAATTCGCGCGGGCGATGCCGCGGGCAAAAGCTAGTCGCAAATAAATTTGTAGAATATCGGCACAAATGAAGTGTTACAACGTGCTACTAAACGATTTTATTATAATAATCCATCATCTATTCTAACAAGGCAACACTTTCAAAATAAAGTGAAGCGAGCAATAGGTCATTTAAAATTAGCTATCAAAACAAAGCAAGAAGAATCAATAGTCATGTAACTATTAGCAATGCTTACATTGATTAATTGTCTAAGGTTGAGCAAATGCTTTCATCGCAAATGAATCATTGTGATTGTGAGTGTACAGTACAGTACTGAAATGCGTTGCTAGCTTTATATTTAACAGGAGACAAACTAGTAGTGGTGTAGTAACAGGTACATATTTAATTACCGAAATATGAGTTAGTACTTGAATTTTACGGTCCGACAATAGTAGTAGCGTTACAGTAGGTTTTCGAAATGTTCAAGCTCGCAGTCACCTTTTGCGCAACAGTTGCCTCGGGCTCCGGGCTTGCGATTCCCACGCGGATTTCGTACAAGCAGGTGCTGAACTAATGCTATTATATCTGACCCAACAAATGTTATCTAAGCTGGCTATGTTTCGATCGCCAATAATCGGTTAGGATTATTTCTACCACCAAATTCCGATAGTCGAATAGGTCCAGACAACCTGTCCGATAGTCCAAATACTGTCATTAGAATTTGACAACTGATCACAACTATGAACTACGTCGTAGCAGCACCTATGTTAGCAGAGGACTTCTAGTGAATGAGAAGGTGGTGATAAACTATCTGAAATGTCAAACCTTTGTTGTCATTGATCAAAATCAATGACAACGAAGAATTGTAAATTAGTGCGACACCTTCCAAACAACCTTTACACAAAGTTGTCACAACTTTAAAGGAGCTCTATATAATTTACAATATCCGCAAGCCGAAGATGATTCATATCGGGATTCATTAGGACGAAGTCGCTGGAGCGTAAGAAGCAATAAATATGCGCCTCCACTCACAAACAAAACACCTAAGAGGTCACCTGCTGCGCCAACAGATGTATTTACGATCACGGAGTATGTTGTGCCACGCCTTTGCCCTTTGCGATTTACATAACATCTAAATAGCTCCAAGAATATCAAGATTGCAATGTAAGGTTTAGCCAGGTATTACGTCTCTATAAATTGATACAACACATGTGATTCAAAAGCAGAAAAAAGGAAGAAGTAAAATGAAGTGTAACACTTGGACCCACTAAATATTTTACTTTAAAAATAAACACACGAGATGAAATTATGATCTGACAAAACGTTTATAAATGAACTGAGACTTATTTTGACGCAGTTCGAATTCCATTTCCCAAAGATTAATCACATGTGCCCGGCATGAAAATTAATTGTGCAGGTAGTATTGCCGGTGCATGTCACTGGGCTGGTCTAATTATTTACGGTAGTATAGGTAAGGGCCGGCATGCGGCGCGGCGGCTGCAGGAATGGCGCAAATTGTACCCACAGATCGCCACTCGGTAAGGTGCGCCGATCGACAGCCTTCCATTCTCTGGCGAGACTCACCAATGCCGATGGGGCTATTAAATATACAATCGCTGTTCACTGCAAAGCTGATATTACACTCAAGCGAAATGATGTGTTTATGATTGCAATAAAGATTTATAGAGATGTTACAACAGCAGCTTGATAAAGATATGTAATAAAGAATCGTGAAGTGAAACAATCAAGTCATTGAGGTAAATTTAAATATATTTGAAGATTCCAAAGTCTGAATATATCCTTTGAACCAATTGACCTTCTGGTCAATAAAATTCTATATTTATGGGTGATGAGATAAACGCCGTAAATCAGTGTTGGATCTGCAGCATTTGCTTTAGATCTTAAACTGGCGATGGCACTAAAATGTGCTCGGCGGTTTCCAAAAGCAACAGCGCATGACGTAGACTATATAGTATTTAGAAGTAAAGCGTGACACCGTACACCTCGTAGCATAAATACTCTGAGAAAATTCAATTCACTAATTAAAGGGATTATGAAGAAGATGAAGAGTGATGGATTCAGTTATTATTAAAGTCCTTTAGCAGTGAACTACCGAAGCGTACCGCGTACGATAGCATTTCACGATGACAAATAAAAAATGGCCTCCAATATAAATTAGGGATAGTAGACGAGCAATCTCTGTATTTCACTGGATAGGATCGCCCAAATCTACTTTAATTCGAAACATTTCAGCTGTCAATTTTCACATGCACGACCCTCTAACGGCGACGCACAAGTGCTTAGATGTGAGAATACAATGACCTTGACAGCAGAACCACCGACAGCGGTCGCACGTCTATCAAATTCTATTAGTTCAAAGCCACATCCATAAAGTTCATTACCTCAATAAAAGGAGTGATTTGCACTAGCTCTAAGCGACCTTTTAAATCTTTTGGTGCAAGTAACAGATGGTACGTTGAGTACAATAGCAGCAATTTGCTTCAATACATTGAAACCAGCATAATAGAAACATCTTGCCGTAATTGTGCATAATTCGTACTTCGACGTCTCGAAGAGCATTATGTAACTCGTTTTAAGGCGTATCATGTCTTAAACAGTAATTTAGAAGACGGTGATGGGATCTTAACGTGTTTATAATTTGTGGGAGTGACTCCTGCCGCGACACAAAATAAAAAGTTTTTTGCAAAAATGGCTAGAATTATACATAATGCATCCATTTAAGGAATATCTGAAACAGCTCCTCAAAAACTCACAAAATAATATTTTGCCGTTATAATTGGCGTTGCCAATAAAAATTTGCTTATCAAAGAGAAATAGTAGTTTCTTATATAAAAATCTAGTTCAGCTACAGTAATAAATATAATAAATCATGCCATAACCGCCCACGATTTTCACTCGCGCCACGCAATCACCTTTAGAGTGGAGCATAAAAAACTAGTCCAATCACGGACAAGGCTGGTAACAACCCCGTCGATGGCACTGCTGCATCGCCTATTATGTCTGACCTACATAGGTATTTCTATGGCTCGATCAGACATTTGCACGACAATGACGACTAGGACAATTAAAAGAGTGGTGTTCGCGTGAGGAGGCGATTTGTCGAGGTTGGTCTTTGTAAGGCCCGGACTCCACCAAAGCTGAAAAGAGATGTCACTGTACATCGTTAGCTGCTTGCAAGACTTAGCTGACATCATTGATCGCGCTAGAAAAATAAACATTTCTCATCTCTGCTCAAACATTTCCAGTGAAGCTAAGCGGAGAGAGATGTAGATTTAATAAAAAATATATTGGTAATTTAAACCACTTTCGTTTCCCGTTCTTATAGAGCATGGCCTTAAGAGGTGACGTTTAGGTATCACGGATGCTATTGACTCTTGGTATAGATCAATATTTACAAGAATACCAAGTGAAAGCTAGAGCTACTAATTAATATTTAAGTTGAATGTAAGAAATTGTTTAGACTCATCTAAAGTTAGGTAAATTCTGAAGTTCAATATGTGTATATTTGACATCACTTAACAAATATGTGTTAAACGATTACCGTAAACAACAACAAATAATTAGACATAGACAATAAAAACTGACGTCGGTTTGTTGCTCTTTAGACAGTTCCTATTAGTCTTGTTATATCAGACAAATTTGTTAGCGTCGAGCGTCGAAGGTCGACAATTATAATGTAATTCAACGACACAAAAGGCTTCATTGTATAAATTATTGAGTTCACAATAAATGATTAACATACACTGAATCGCTCTCGTGTAAGTGTAGCTTTATATTATGTTGATTACATATTACACGATGCGTTGCAAAACTTCGCCTGAAGGTTTTTATATTTGCTCCAGTTAAGAACCGCGAAGGCTATTTCGAAAATATTCCGACAAACCATAAAATATATGGTAAAGCTTCAAGATTTAATTCATTACGCAATGTTTGCTTTGATTAGTTCGCGGTTTAATTCCATAATTAAATTTTTTAATTCATTTTATAAAACTTTGAGTCAATTTTATCGACACAGCGCGTGTGAAATTTACCTAGGTTAATCTGCATTAATTTAAATCGATAATAAACGATTCCCCAGAATGTTGGACTGTTGTTTTTGTTATCCGAGTTTTCTTATCTCCGGTAGAAGTATGATCCTTATGTTATCCCGGTAACTTTATAGCCCAGGATTGACTCCGCTACTGAATGACGAAGTATAAAACGTCGATGTACGCCTGACCTGAAATGCAGAGAAACCTTACCCTCTATCTCACCGAATCCTAATCTCAGGGGGGTCAGAACTCAGGTTTTCTGTATCTGACTGAAGAACGTTCTAAAGTATGTGATAGATGCGATTCAAGGAATATATACCCCAACTAGCTTTTGCCCGCGGCTTCGCCCGCGTGAATTTCCCATGGGAACAGTGCTTTTTCCCGGGATAAAAAGTAGCCTATGTGCTATTCCAGGTCATTATCTACCTCTGTACCAAATTTCATCGAAATCCGTCCAGTAGATTTTGCGTGATTGAGTAACAAACATCCTCACAAACTCACAAACTCACAAATTCACAAACTCACAAACTCACAAACTCACAAACTCACATCCAAACTTTCGCATTTATAATATTAGTATGGATATAACATAAGTGATATCTAGGAATGTAATCGTGTTTTTCAATTTTTTTACTTCATCATCATCAGCTTTCCATGACGTGGGTATTAAGAGTAATAAGTAATTCCTTTAAATTACTTATTTTGATATAATTTTATAAATAGTAAATATGATCGTAGCATGACGTAGCGTGATCTATTCTGTATCTGTGTATTTGAATTTAAAGATCTGATAGCAACTAAAAAAAGATCTATTTGTATTAAATAAATCAATGTAATAACGTGAAGGACTAATACTTTACTTTAGATTGGAACTAGTATTTGCAAGAATAATATAGGTACATTAATAAGTCAGCGCCTATGCGTCTCGCCAGTCTTAGACATGGAACTAAAAAGAAATGAATACCAATTTGTAAGCCAAGCCTTATAAAAGTAGCAAAACCTGTGGCTGCCTATCGCAGAAAAAAATCGCATAAAGCAACCAAGCTAGCCAGACAGGCAGCTGGCGTTAATATAAATAAAATTTATGCAGTAGGCGTTTAAAAGACAGTTCAATTTTATAATGAAGAGGTCCATGGTCTCGAGTAATTATATTTTCAATTTCACAACTCGGACACGCCGCCTGGGGCCACACGTAAGCATAAGCCGCGAAGATTATGTTTGTTGCTTTATTTTATAGAGTAATTTAGATATGTATAACAAAAAGAAAATTATGTATGTATGTATTCTAAATAAAAGTTAGGTTAGGACTAGTTAAGCCATTAACTTTGTTATAAACTTAACTCCAATTAAATAAAATTTAATTTTCCGTATATTTTATGAAGCAATTACAATAAAATTGAGAATCGTTAGTGTTCGCAGTAACTAGATTTATTCATTTAAAAGTAATAAAACACACAAAGATCGTTAGTGCTGAAAACATAAAAAATAACAGCGACTTTTAAAAAAAAACGTAATCATATCAATGAAGAAATTTTGGATATAGATTTTAAATACAATCGATCCCTCTACTTGATGCTTCCAATTAATATCCGTGTTGACAACGTGGTAACTAAAAGCAATTTAAAGATAAAATGCCCATCCAGGTGTGGGACACATTAGATTGACGATGAACATAAAAAGCCTGATGGAAAATGGGCATTTCGTCGGTAACGAAGTGGAAGAAGATGTCTTTTTTTCCTTGCCCTACTAGACCGCTCTGAACTAGTTACTAGTGAAACCAGTAAGGGAGCATTCATTCTTTGACCATAAATAACGTCTAGATAATATCAATTATGATTTTTTTACGATCACAAACCGGCAATAGATTTTTTTGTTCAGAGATTCTACTAACGATCAGAAGTTTTATTGGTTTTATATTTTAATTGAAATCAAAATAAGTAGATACATACAATTTTATTGGTTATTGGCATATGGCTAAAATTAGTTATAAAATCATGTGACGAAAACCGCACAGCGACCGCACTCGAAGTACTGAAGGAAACGAGTGCCTTTATTGTTCAGTCGGCCACGTGATTGATGGAACTCAAGGATTCCGTTTTAAAGGTGTAAAAATATCGTATTTGCAAGAAGTACACCATGAACTTATTTTGTGCCTTCCGAAATTCCATACGTCGTTTTGACTTTGTTCATGTCACGAGATGTCAGACCCAAATAAGATAAAGCATTATCATTAAAGAAGCTTATACAAAACGAATCAAAATAAGATTCGATATGTCTCTACATTGTCTGACATACACTCTACAAAGGCTGCAGAGAACCGCGGGTAGTTCAACATGTTGTATTTATTCAAGATACCAGATTCCACAGAACTTTTGTTATATACAAAAGAAATTTCTATCCTAAGGAAAACCTATCTTCTAGGTAAATAACAGTTGGACAGATCAGGTCAGTAATTGAAGAATTTCCTGATATTTATCAGGAAATTATCTGTATTTACAGATAGGCTACTCAAATTAAAACCACAAGCCAACGCACGCGGCAGACCGCGGTGTTACCGAACCCCGTTCCTGTGCACGTGATCCATGACGCAAAAGGATACTAAATTAGGCTTCACCAAGCAGCTGGGTGCCATTGCACCGTCGCGTGATCAAATCTATATACATAAAAATTAAATAGCCTTTGCTAAACGTATGTATAGCAGGATAGATAGTTTTGTCGATGGCATGCATGATTTAGGAAGAATAGACAAATAGGTACTTAAATGAGATTAAATTGCTAAATCCTAAGGTAAAGAGAAGAAAATCTAATTTAACTGTAGCGTTTGAACATCTCACTCGTCTGCAAAATAATAGTTCAACTGTAACGGAACTAAATTAGTCACTAAACAAACTAGACTCCTCCGTCAATAAAAAACTGCTTTAACCCAGAATGTTAGATATAAAATCTATGATAGGTTTGTTTAATTCAACTTTCTAGGAAGAATGTTCTCTTTATGTTTTCCTCGCTGAATAAAACTGCATACAATTCCCCGTGCAGTGTAACCTGATGCGTGAGAAACAAGGCGTTGAGTTACGAGCAAGCTTCGGTAAAGGGATTTATTCGGAACACTGAAGCCGTACACTTGCTTCCAGTTAACGGTATCAGTACAAACCACGTGACCACAAGCCCTGCTACAACGAATAATAACTTGACGTTTTTCTTAAAATCCGATCCTATCCGAATGCGCCCCGATATTATTTTTGTAGTATTGTCACCCAACTTTACAATATCATTTCAGAAAACAATAATATTAGAAATCCTTATATTGTACTTTGTGACTTTTGCGGTTACCAAGCCTACCTGTCACACCTTTGTCATAATTTCAATTCTTACAATGAAGCCACATGATAATAAAACGAATTTCGAATTCATCACAACTTGCAACCTTCAAAAGTTATGAATGTTAAAAAACCGACAAACAGTCAATAACATTTTGCATATAGTAACAACGCGTAGGTGGCTTGACGTACAATAAGCATCGGAAGACAAATTTGACCGCTAAAGGTCAATTGATGGTCATGTCCTTGTAAACGAAACTGCAAACTGGTAATAAATCATTTTAAAATTGCCATCGTTTTGTAGATTGATATATGGGAAATTATAAGAAGATCCAGAGAATCTGGCAAATGTATTACATATATCATATTCAAAACTATTTCTTATAATAAAAGATCTTCATTCAATTGACATTTCATTGTACGTAAATGTTTAATAGAGGGTGTCGGTAAATTTTAACTTTAAAATTTAAAAGCATACAGATCTTTCCATAAACAAAATCAGGACAGATATAATAAATGACTGCTAGTAAAAATTAGCCAAATCCGACGCTAATGGAAACGAAAAGGACAGAAAGAATATTCTGAATGGCTTTGATTTATTACAGCAGGACGTGCTTCGTTTGTTACATCACAAACAGTTTTAGCGGTTGGGGCAAAAGGATAATGCAAAGTCGATTTGGTGCAATCGTTTATCGTCTCGAGATGACTTTGACGAATTCGACGTTAGATAATACGACAGCTAACAATGTTAGTGGTAAGTATGCTTGCATCAATACCGTTCTTTAAATCGTTATTTTGCAATAATAAGATTCTGAATACTGCAGTGAAACAAAAATAATGCTTTCCATGATAATTTCGAAATCATTGAATTTAATTCAACCGTCCTTTGAAGCACATTCGGAATCATGTAAATACTAACAGTGTTTTTGTGTTAGCTTGATAATTTGTGTGGGGCAATAAATTAAAAGCAGTCTTAATGACCGTAGTTAACATTTGGTCGGCAGTGTCGGCACCATACCAATGAGTTTTTTTTATCTATTTTTTTTTAGAGTGTAATACAATTTATAACGCCTGAGCTGAGTGAGCTGTGTGGCCATCAGGATTCTTTTAACGCTGAGTTTTTGTTTAACAGTTGTATGGATACTTGGAATCGTGACACTTAAATCCTTAATGCAAAGAAATTGAAATCGATGGCATCGCTTTCAGCACAGTTTTTTGAATTTGATTGCTGGAATAACAAACATCTATATAGATCATGTTTATAACTACTATTAGCTAGAAAACTGAACGGATTTCCTCAAGAGTTTGCAAGTGATGTAAAATTGTTTTCTCGCCTAAACAATGTGGTGGAGCTCTTTTGTCGGTTCCCTGTACATAAGTGGACTCGGAAACTCTGAGAATAGGTGAGATGAACGCAATGATTTGCTGCAGCGATAAATCCATCGGCAGACGGGGACAGACCCGCCCGCGGCCGCCACGATAAGTGTATCCAATTACTATGATACCCTACACTCGCTCGGCTTATACCACCACATAGTAATACTTGCACCAAACCAAACTAGAAAACACCATGAATATTATAGAATAATCTATTACTCTGCAGATGCGTCGGCTGTCAAGCCTTCATAACTACACGTCTGATTGAAATCTTAATTGCGAGATTGTTCGAATGATACCCGATAAATGTCATAAGCCACTAATTCGAGGACGGCTGCGAGTTTTACAACGACCTTCTTTAAAGCAAATGCAGTACATAATTACTTCATTTCCATCGCTTTCGACACGAGATTTCACTTTGACACTCAAGTAAATTTTATGCGCAGTTAACCTTTTTCCCATCGCGCCTCGTCTCGTTTTACACGAGAAACCGTTGGAGACTTCCACTCGGGCTGTCGTATAATTAATTAAATCCTGAGTTACTTATATTACGGTTCGAGAGGAAACCGCAGCGACCTGTGTTCGAGGAAAACGCTTGATCAGATCACTCATTAACTTTGCTCCAATTTCACCAGCTATTATTTCAAAATGCGACCGCATCGTATCGCCACGATCAAAACTAATGGTTTAAAAGCAGAGGGTGTAACATCGGGACTTTGAATTACTCGGTGCGATGAATGTAAGTACAGGGCTATATTGTAACGGTCTAGATTATCTTGTCGCCTATGTTTCGTCTCCAAAGCAGATCGTGACTAAGATCAATGCAAATCATAAGAGTGTATCTGTTGTACATATGGTAGAATAAACAGGCAGGGCAGTCGTGTTCTAATCCAAATATTAACAATACTCGAGAAAGTTAGGAGGAACAATTTTAAACTATGTTCTATATAGACATTTTTATTATGAAACAGTTTTCAGAAGAAAGAGCAATAAACCGTATACACTGTTTTTTTTTTTTTAATGTAATAATTCAATGAATCTCGAGGTCCACTATGTTATTATAATGCAAGTATTCTGCTGGTCAAATGTTAGTTAAAATAGTAAAGGATGTTCTGAAAATAATAACATAGTCATATAATGTAACGGCGTTTTTTCACGCTGATACTCAGGGATTTAAAGGGTTTAAAGATCCGTGCGGCCACCGTCAATGGACACTGCGGAAGAGCTCCGGTATCGAATCCATAAATCAAGCAGCACAACGCCCCCGGCTATCCGCCCTGACCCTACCGCCTTTGTTTACTCACTACGCCATTTTAGTGATTACCTTCAGATAAATCGATGTCCGACACTGAATTTAAATAATGCCATTAGTACCATTGAATATTTATGCTGCGCCGTATCGGCGTTCATGATCAACAAAAAATCGGTTCCCTTTTAACACATGAATGGTCAAAAATGCCTTTTTTGTTAGATGTGACCTCGACGCGATTTCGATAATCGACGTCACAATCGGTACAATCGCGACGTAAAAGGGTATAATGGGAGCGTTTCGATGCAGCGTTTTGATCGTAATCGGCGGCGGGCGGCCAGACGCGACTGCAGCGGCGTCTGAGAAGTCAGCTATGCGTTTTTAACTTGGTCAGATTGTGGTGTTCGTTGAATTGGCCGCGTGCTGATTCAGATCGAGGTCTGCCGGGTCGCTGGGCAAAGCAAGCTGCGATTCAGCGATGCTCGCGGATCGATAATCGCACGTCACGAATTGCGGCCAAATAAGGCTGTACAAGCAAGCTACACGCAATATCATCGATTTGTTTTAATTAATGCTCAAATTTTAATTATTTCTGTGTCCATTGCATTTGGTCAAGTCCATATCAATATTTTCACCCGTCTAGCTAGATAAATCAATAGATTGACGCTCTAGGCGCTACAATAAGTAAAGCGCGTTTTCATTAGCAGTAACTTAGCAGGCGCGAACTGAACATTACAGACATTAGTGATTACCGGTGCTTACAATATCTGCTACATTGGTCCATAAAAATGCAAGGCTTGTGCGTCATTATGTGTATTGGCAATAAATAAGATCGGGTATAACAATAGCTATTAATAATCAAGCATGCTGGATAGCTATCATAGCCGGCGGCGGCACTAACTATGTCTTTACTTAACTGTCACGCGATACAAATTAATAGGTAGACTACTGGAAATATGAGCCAATCATGGCGATGTCCTTTATTTTTAATACAATACACACTTTTTTTGACGTGATAGATACAATGTTTTAAGAGGCCATCATTTTATTCAGAATCTGGATTTTCTCCTTTGTGTATCGAAATATGAAGTAAGCGAAGTAAGTTGGTGCCGGTGCGCCTCGGGGGTTGCGTAACAATAGTCATTAGCAATCAATCAAATGGACCCGGTGGGTGGCATGGACAGGACATTGTAGCCCACAATTGGCCCTTGCGGTCAACTTGAGATTCTATGGGAAATTATATCAATCGATCACATTTAGAGACAAAACGTAATAGCGATGTAAAGCAGAACTTGGAAGGGGTAATAATGTTTTAAAACCAAAAAATGTTTTTGAGATTATTAATGGTTATATAACTTATTGCATTTAATTGAAGATTCAGGTATATAAGTGTAATGATAATGACGAGGAAGAACCTCACAGAGTTATAACGAGCAGCTAAGTAACTGACGCTGACGACTCAATGAACACAGGGTTTTATCGAAATTGTAGAGGATGCCGGCACGCGCTCCACGTACGGGCAATTGAAAAGGCACGAGTTATAGCTGAAAATGTGGGGAATCGCGATTGCCGGTGGCGGACAATGTGCCGGCAAGGGAACGGAGAAAATATAGCACACGGTACGTTGCAATTCATCTGGGCAACTGAGCAACATCATTTAAAATACCTTCTGATACGAGTTGAGTAGAATAAAATTTATTTTAAATCATTTCGTACGGAAAATGTCCCAGAAAGAGAACGAAAAAATCTTATGTCACTCGTCTGTATCATCTTTTGGTTGACAGGTAGAAAACGCTTGGTTTTAAATCGGCTAAAAGTTTGTAATAAAGGTAAATAAAGAAAATATGGTGGCCTGTGGTGTGGCCCTAGAATAGCACCAACCCATCTCTTCCCGTGGGTGTCGTAAGAGGCGACTAAGGGATTAAAAACGGAGGATGGGCAACAGCATCTTTCCGCGTACTATGGCATCACACTGCGATCGCCAACCCGCCTGCCAAGCGTGGCGATTACGGCAAAACCCCCCACGGATAAAATCCTTGGGGGAGGCCTTTGTCCAGCAGTGGACGTCTTTAGGCTGAGAGAGAAAGAAAATATATATGACCAGATTGCAGACATGGATATGAGATTAAATTAGTGTCATTTTAGTGTCATATAGAAATTTCAGAAAGGATACAGGTAATATCGGTTCAAGGACCGAAAAAGCACCGATGCGAAATTAAACAGCGGTTGCTGGTTTGTTTATTGTGTTAGGAACATCACTGTTATTAACTGGTCCTTCATTATACGCGTCCGGTGGACGACGAGTTGCGTGTTGCGGAATAGAATGTTACAAAATAACACCTTAACTCCCATATTCTGTATGAATGGCATCAAGTTTTTTCCAGTATGAACATAAACTGATGCGAAATGCAGCATATTTTAAGGGTTATTACAGACATATCAATAGTAATTGGAATAAAACATTAAGGATTATGTGATTCAGTTATGAAAACAGGAAATAAAGCTCTTATAGAGTTAATAATTTCATTGGCGTACAAAATATTTTCAACGTTCCCCTACAGTTAAAATTTCTGAACGGCTCGAGAGAACTACGTACTATGCATATCAGATTTAAAAAGTAGCATGTCAACTCAAAGAAAATGGACGATGGGGACGTGGAATTTTAATCGATGTCATGTCTTGAATGTAGCCGAGTAAAAATATCTGCCCCTTAGCAGACGCTATCATGATGAAACCAAAGGATGACCCGTCAAATTTTTGATCGAGGTAATGAATTTAATATACATTATAATGTGAATATTTACTATTTTATAAAAAAAATCGATGTAGAATACATTATATTTGTTAAAAAATAATACATAATGAAAGCTAAGATTTAGGTTTTCAACATACCAACACAAAGCACAGTTAATAATAGTATTATTAGCATGTTTTAGCGTACGAGTTTCTAAACTAGGAAAACAATAGAAATGCATGTCAGTTCTACGTGAGAAGATCTGAGATGCAACTCTACAATCGTACTTTCATTCAAACAATCATACATGATTTAAATGGGAACCTAACGACAATACTAACAAACAGACAGAAAACAAGAAATTTTAGTTTCTTGTTTTGCATTTGATACATTTCAAACTGGTTTGTAGAGACAGCAAATGTCAATTTGCATATCATTTACTTTTTCTATTTAACACTGGTACACTTAAAATACCGTAGATTGTTCTAAATACGTGCCGGTGATTCACTGAAGAAAGTTGCACTCCAAATTGTCTTTAATTTACTTACACTAACTAACGCTACCCAATTCCAACTGAAATGCCTAAAATTGTACTAGATGAAAAGTCGAATACTGGAACACACTTCCCTGTCTCGAAAGAAGACACACAGTTTAAGAAGTCAGAAAGTAAGTTCAATTGTTCAAGTGTACAATAAAAGTAAAAAAAAATATATTGGATATTTGGATATAAAGTCAGCCTACTTTATTTTACGCACGCGTAAGGATAAAAAATTGCAGAGGAATAAAAATTGGCTAAAATGTTATCAGTCATGTTATTTTTAAACGAATAAATGGCTTCTTTATAAGCTGATCGTCGTCGTCTATGGATTACGAGCTTATCTATAAAGAGAGGAAGAAGAATATTGGGTTCTCTAGTCTTTAAAAATAAAGCATTTTACTTTCTTGAATTTTGTGCACTTCAGATGCCGTAAGTTTATAGGTCGTATAAAGACCTGGTCGCGGCTTTAAGTCCTGCTTGCATGGAATTTTTTTCACCATATCTAATTTCTATATGAGAGTACTTTATTTTACTTTAATTTGTTTAACAGAGCATGACATTAAAAAATTGTCAACCGGCCTATTCAGCACAGTGAACTTTCAACAACATTAGAAGGTCCCCGTAAAGTTCATAGGGCGATAAAACTCGAAACTAGTGATTTAGGAGCGGGCCACACATAGGTGCGTGGCGTGTAGCCGCGGAGATATCACCATTCTCCCCTCAGCGGCAGAATAGTGCCGAGTCACGCAACCAATCGAGCTATTTGTTCTTCTACGACATGTGAATGATTGATTTTTCGAATTTGTATGCCTCAAATTTTTTATTTATTTATTTACTAGCTTTTGCCCGCGGCTTCGCCCGCGTGAATTTCCCACGGGAACAGTGCTTTTTCCCGGGATAAAAAGTAGCCTATGTGCTATTCCAGGTCATTATCTACCTCTGTACCAAATTTCATCGAAATCCGTCCAGTAGATTTTGCGTGATTGAGTAACAAACATCCTCACAAACTCACAAACTCACATCCAAACTTTCGCATTTATAATATTAGTATGGATTTAATGTTTAATTACATTGTCACATCAATCGGATCAATGTTCTCGTTTGCGTTGCTACGGTGACTTGTTAATTTGAAGATATTCTCGACGTTCGGATAGACCCCTACTGAGATATATGAGTATTTTAAGATTTTACATTAAAATATTACCATCGGTTAAAACCAACAAAAAAGCTTTACACGTCAATAAATATACCTATTTAACGATGTGCAAAATAGGTTTTCTGATAATACAAAGGCTATTTAACGTTTGCTAAGCTTAGCACATCGTTCGGCATTCGAAGACGCTAAACGACTCTCCTTGAAGTTCTATTAATATGATCCTGGATATCCATTATCGTGAGTGCGTAACACTTTGTTTCAGTTGATGTGAGCCATCAATCTAGTTTTAGCGCGAGGTCGATCAGTCGCAAATCCAAAGAGCTACCGTAGTACCGACTTGCGTCTGCGCAGAGACGCTGGCCTTCGAATTACCGACATAACTCTTCGCCGATGACATTTACAAGCGTGCTCTTACTTTTGGCACAAAAAATGTAACTTTCGTACCAGTCCGTTATGATATTGAATATAAAACAGTTATTATTGATAAAATCATTTATCCGCTATCTATAGCTGTACGTGCTGCAACATTTAATAATGCGTAAAAATGTGATTTGTTTAGAAAATAACTGTATTATTTTCTAATTTATAAACCAGGAACTATCTTCTATTAACAGTATTCTTACTAAGTTCAAAGATAACACAATTTATTAACATTAAGAAACGCCTTCATTAGATATTATCCTCGGATTGAAATTGCCATCGTAGTGGTAAAAGTTGATGGTGTTATATGAAAATGAGTCGAAATACTTTAGATATAAGTTCTTATTTCCGATATCGAACTGTAGACAGGGAACTGTTATTATGTAACACATCGGGTATCAAGTTACAGGGTAAATGATACGACCTTCTGCACGCTTGGCCGATCTTTCCCGCGACCAATATATAGCAGTGTGTGAGTATGAATGTAAATGTTAATATTACGGCTTGATTAGGTTCACAGTTTCACACCTATAGAAATATTACTTACCTACTACTATAAACTTCGATTGAAGTTTACTCTGTTATCGCTATTAATGATATTATTAACGGTAAGGATATTAGTAGATTTTAATTAAAATGCAATAATATTTTACAAAAAAAAAATCCTTGATAAGTTGCTTCATATATAAACAATTTATATCTGATTCTTAGGCGAGGAAAGGATAGTCGTGTTTGGCAAGGAAGGAAGACATTGTATTTAAATTGCGAAGCTAGTAAACGTATTAAAAATTAATGTCATCATAAAGTCTACACAGTGAATATAAATTGTCACATTATCAATCTTTCGCGATCGGAAATGGAAGACAAAGATTTATTTTAATGCTGCAGATGTCATGGTACAATGTCCAGAGTCCACACAACGAAAAGTGCTTTATATTGCAAATTATATTTAGATGTTAAGACTAGCTAGACATTCTAGGTCGAACGCTTAGCCCAGCTCAAATAGGGAAGGTATAGAATTGTCACTTCAATAACGTGCGCTAAAAGTGAGGAAGATAAAAGAGAACATCTAAAAACCATTTGGGCAAGACAAAGACTTCATGTTGTTAAAACAGATAAGAAGACCAAAGATTTTAACAGATTCGATAAAAGAAAAAGACAAGAAGAAGTAAAGTTAGGTTATAAATTTGTGACAGGATATCTACTTTAAGGCAGAGAGACGCAACTGACAAAAATAAGGTCCTTAAAGATTTTAGGAGGCCCACATCTCAAAGTCGTAATATGGCAATGTTTGAACATAAATAGGGTAGTACTCGTATGAATGCAACTAATCTTCTGTACTATCTGTTTCTCGCGCCCCAGGCATTCAATTATGCCAGGTCATAGTATCTCACTATGCCACCTGCGTGTTTTCAATTAATGCAGTAAATAAACGTTTACACTTTGATTAGTTGCGCCTCGTGTCAATACTAACGTATTGGCCATTAACACTCGTACATTGTGTACACAATGTGTAGATTCTATTACGATTGGAATAGAATTAACCTGCAATGGCCTTCAAATAACAATATAGGTAATGAAGATTGATTTTGAGATGAGAAAAAGTTGTGACTTTTTATTATGGTTCATTTGACAGGAGGTAAAAAAAGAATACAAAATAAAGCCACTAAAGACATATTAAATAAAGATCATATAAATAAAAATAAACACAGCAATATTTTCATTACATTCAAAGAAATAAAAGAAGAGACAAACAAACGTAAACGGATAAAGCACGTACGACAAAAATCCGTGCGGTGAAAGAAAAGAGATGGTAAATATAACCACCACACGAACCAAAGACACAAAAATAAACTCTTTAAAATAGATCGAAATGCTAACATTTCTGAGTTTGTGAGCTCAATGATCCTGTTTACTTGGGGTTTTATACAAAACATGGTGACAAAACAGATATATTTACAGAATGAGTTGTAAATGTCAGAAAGCGTTAACTTTTAGTATCACGTAACTTAATTAGGCAATTTGATAAACCTGTCACATCAGACGCTCAATTTGTCCATATCGGTCGTTCACCTCTGGTCAATAGCCAAATCAGTAATATGATAATGTGGGCATTATCGCCCATACGATTCAATATGAACGCGTGTCTTTCCGTGTGGAGCATTTTAAAGGAATTGTATTCAACAAAGTAACAGCAGTCACGTGTAGATAATTTATAGCTGGTTTGTCGGGGCTATTTATAAATTTGACCCTTTCGGATAGCCATTACACACTATGGCTACTGATAGTGTCATTACCTCTATATTTATAGCCACTTAAACAATAGATAGACAACAATGTCTCTACTGGACAGTTACTGATTCCGTAAAAGCATCGGGTACCTACCTAGAAATGATGATTCAAAATTATTCAACTGGAAAGAGTGAGTTTGTTACAGACTGACATCTGAACGCAGATAATCCCAAGAACGCAGAATTGTATTGTCCTTATGTCCGGGAAAAGCCAGCTCTGATCGATACATTCATAATCTCTTTTCAGAGATCTGTATGTAATTGACCTTGAAACAAATACTTAATGAAGGAAACAATGACGAAGAATGTGTGTCACAGAACATACACATCAGCAACAAACATGTGTAATTACATCTAAGTCACTACGTGATTGAAATGATAAAACATGTAATTAACACATACCTATATATAATAATATATTGCGGAAAAACACTGAAAACAAATGTGTAACAAATGATCTGAACGCCGACGAATATAAATTAGGATTTAGGTATCAAATACCATAATTTGTATGGAAAAAGGAGCTTTATATGAAGCAAACTTATTTGCGATAAACTTTTTGACCTTGCCTCATCATAAGGCATAATTTTGTAGTCTCGATAGGAAGAAGTAAGAGTGATTCGAAATTCACAAGAGCTCAAAAGTTAGACAGTTCTTTATCATTCAGAAAGTTTAAGGAAACATACTAAGTCAATGTGCATTGGTTATTATGCATTGTTAATTTAAAAAAAATAGAATTTAGTCTATCATGATTATTACATACCTAGTAGGTAAAAATTCATAGATAATCTCATTGATGTAAAAGTAAAGCAAGTTAACAATATTTCTAACTTGAATGGACACTAGGACTTCAACATTATAATCCAATTTAGACGAGTTAAGAAAAAATAATGCGTAGGATGAGACGTCAGAGGATGAATGCGGCATAACCCGTAAAGTTGAAGATAAAATAAAATCCAAAGCAAAAAATGCTACAATTTACAAGGAAAACGTATATCCCATAATTAATTCTCATGATATATCGGAGCGTGGCGCTCGTGACGGTCACATTAGAGGCGTTGCCGACACGGTCTTACAGAGCATCACACGTATTGTGCTTGGTGGGCGGCACTGGAACTGAACATGTTTTGATGGAAATTTGAGTCGTGTCATAGTCGGCTATTATTATTTCCTATGTAAATATTAGATTGAAAATAGACACAGCTTGAGGTTAACCTCCATGGAAATTTCAAAAGAATTTTGTTTAACTCTTTGGCGGACACTAGCTAAACACAAAAGATAAAAGATATCACGTCTATACACGATATCAAAAGGTTGATATTAGCAGTAGATTTATTAAGTCCATATTACATAGACCAAGTAATTATCCATATTTCATATATGATGATTATATATATAAAGAGGACGCTCACTGACTGATTGACATATCACTGTAGAGCCAAAACCGCTAACTGGGTAGGGTGTGAGAAAGGAATTTCGGTAATTTCATACTTGAGGTAAAATGGGTAACAAGTGAAAATCACGCAGGAGAAGCAGAAGGCAAAAGCTAATCTAAGAGGACGCTACCTGACTTACTGATCGACATATCTTCCACTCTACAACAGGGGATGCAATTTTGGATGAAACTTCAATCAACAAATAAAGCGAGCGAAGCCATGGGCAAAACCGAGTCTGATCTTAAAATCGCATTTTTCTGAACAAGTTTAAGAAAAATGTCGGCCAAACGCTACGCTATTTGCTTAATTTTACCAGAACAAATTGCACATTAGGCAAGTATACAAGGCATGAGAAAGTGTCACAATTTAGCAGTAGAAATTCACATTGACACGCTTCAAATTATACACAATTTCGCTACATAGAACGCGTTAACTTGTATAATGCTCTTAATTATCCACGTCCATTTGTAAAGGCAAAATGATCACGTTCAACCTCCATCGTCCCGGGGTACGAACACGTAGTCTTCAAAAATCTTACTAAAAATGTTACTGTACTCAATTATAGACCTTACTGCTTTTATATAAGAACGAAGTTCGCCATCTCATTTTGTCGTTGACAGTATTACCGACCTGACTTTAGTAATTAATTTAATTAACTCAAAGAGACTGTGGAGCTATTCTATTGGTGAATGCGCCTATTCAGAATCGCCCTTTGTGGCCTCTCAAAGCAACACTTTAAGAGAACCCACAGCCCGTATTACTAAAGGGTTAGAGAGACAATTAGTTTCGTAATTTGATTGAGTACACAACCGATAACTTTAACTAGTTTGGTTGCCAGTTTCAACAGAGGGATGATTATTCACTCCTATAATATCTTAAACTGCTTATTATATGTATTTTTGTTATGAAGAAAGTGTTGAGTGACAAAGCACAAATTTTTTACAAGTGATGATTGCAAAAAATAAATCCATTCCATAACTGAATGAACTTTACACGCAAACTCTTGCGAATAGCTTGTTAAACGTTAAACGCCGATACAAAATCAATCTTGCCGAGAGAGTAGCTGAGCAACTTTCTCACCGCTCTCGTATCGACGCCGGCAGCGACCGGCCCGGGACCGGTGCAAATAATAAGCGAAAAAAACGCCTAGCTAAAAGATGAAGTGACTTATGGTCCTAATGCCCCTTGAAGGTGGGCCAAGGGGCGTACATAATTCTTCGTCATCGTGATCTGTAAGGGCTGTGCGCTTCGCTTTGGACCAGGTAAGTCCAAACTACAACTCTGCTGCAACAGTCAGAAGAGATGGAATGCGTCTCCTATTGGTCGAAAAAATATTTATAATGCCTAATTTCTGCTAGCTTTAAACTCAACAGAGTTACTTTACTAGAAAATCGTCAAGGACCAAACGAAACCATTCGATGGCCCGGTGATAGCCAGCAGCAACTAAATAAGTTATAAAAAGTTGGTTGATAAAGTCTGATACACACACATGGATATCTGAAAGAAGGGTCGCCTAAGGCGAATCAAAAAAGGCTTTTCATTATCATATCTTAGACAAGTCTGACTGAAAGGACTAGAGAAATGTAATTTCTTGGAGGAAGAATATCAATTTGTGCATAATATGCCTAATTAAGATGAAGATACGAACTAATTTACAGATGCCTCTCATCGCTTGCACCACATGTCATTGGCGCAAGAACATCGGGAAACGCAACACTATATCTGCTTTCTCCCGCAACTTGCTTATCGCGCCCATAGAAAACAGCTCGGTGAAAATTATGAAATCGCAATCTGTGCGAATGTCTGTCAATCGAGAGACGACACTAGAGAAATTACATTTCACGCGCTTTGAGATGAAGGTTGATTGATGACTTATTACTGGCTGTTCGCCTGTTTGCCTACATTTTAATGGTGCCTAGGTTCCTTAAAGTGGAGAACATAGTAATAATACAACTGAAGCCACTCTGCTTTTTCGTCTTTACCCTAACGAGCGTTATAAAGCTGGCCGAGCGTTTTACCTTAGACTTATTAAATATGCAGTAAAGAAAACGCTCAACGCGCCTAAAGAAGTCAAACTTCAATAAAAAGGAAATCATAAACGCTAAACAGAAAATGAAGCCAACAGTCAGATGAAACCAACGTTTGTACAGTACCAAATGAAAGATTGCTACATAAATTACTCCCGAAGTAATTCATTTCCCTTTAGCTATACCTACTATTATTACCAGCAAGCCACGGTCAAGGCAACAAACAGAATAAGATTATTTATTGAATGGAAACTTTAGGCGGGTTGAATAGAGAATGTTTATGCAGTCGTGTTTGTTCAGTTGGTACCTGACTCCATAGCATGTATTAGACTAGGCTACCGTTCAGGGCTTTGTTTAACCTCGATCACAAGTCGACGAGGTTATCGTTTCATCTTGATCGTAAATTCTTCTTCTGAAAATGGAAGTGTATTTGGCTAGCTCTTTTGGAATTCATTAACGATCTAATAAGTTTAATAGATCTAGAATGCTGGGTAATAAACATCGAAATTAATAGACAAAAACATAAATAACAGGCGGATTAGATATTAAATTACTCTATCCCAATTAATTAAAAGCAGCAATAACACTTAGACGGAAGCCAAAGATGAAAGTAAAGATAGATAATGATCTTATCATAAACGTCGTCGCCGCGCGAAATATAACTCATATTCATTAAATTAATGTACAGTTCAAAATTAGCAAAAAATATGTCAAATTATGAAGTTGAATGTCCTCATAATGTGATGGTGAAGGATATGTGTGTGAATTTATGTAGGGCGATTTAAATTTTAATGTGACTTATGTAAATATTTCTTTTTATGTGAAGCTCACTGTCACCCAATACCTACAAAACGAAATGCTTTTATAATATTGATGGTCTTAAGTCTTATTCTATCATACTTTCTTTCTAGAAACGATAAATGAATCAATATAAAATACGAGGAGAGCATTTTCACATTAATTGAAAGGTGCAAATATAAACAACGCATAAATAACAATCAAAGGTTTGCATTTCGCCAATCAATGGTAGGCAGAATATTAATAATAAAGTGGCGAGTAATTCTTTATAATCGGCGTGCAATGGTCGCGATGATTTGTTATTAAAACCGAACCGGATTGGAAGCGACGTTTCCCATCATGTTCAGCTCTGAATACTTCATTAGATGACTAAACAAAACTGTTAATATACGGCCGGTGCAATAATCGGGCACACACAATGCGTTTGCGCATCCATTCTGCTTTTGACCGTGCGCACACGCTCCATCAAACATTTTTTGTTTCTTTTGTATATCATGTGGATCGAAAGCAACATGGTAAACAAGCTTTTCTTTATGGCCGCCAGCAAAATTAATATCTAGTAATTGACACGTCACTTTTAATGCGTTACCCTTGCGAGGTGTCAGTTTAGTAATTACATTCCTCAGAATCAGGATGTTTCGACGCCAATTTGCGTCATATTCAGTGATTAAGCCACAATTTTCTTATTGTATGTTTCTCAATACATCCTTTGTAATTTTTACCAGAGTGGCATATATTTTGAGCCAAAAAATATCTGGTGAATAAATCAGTGAGGCATCAAACATTAATCGTTTTACGACTGCGATTATAAATTGAATGATGGGAGTATATATCATGTGTTATTTTTTCTTAATCCTCTTTCAGTGTTTTGCAAGATCATCACCCGTTCATCGACCCATCCAATACTTTCAGAGGATAAAGTGTTTTAAATTAGAATATTCAAGTGACCGCGCCATTTGTCTTGCTGAAAAAGAAATAGGTACTTCGAAGTGACAAATTAACAATGTTATTGCAAGACTTGAGAAGAAACTTTTTGTGAACAAAGCGGATAATTCTATAGTCATTCTTTCTCACATTATCATTAAATGCTTTGCGTATTTTATTATTAAATGTACAATGAAATTATTCATCAAAGGGAAGTCAAACACTAACTTACTTCGTCATTCAAACGCAATATTACCTGTGTCTCTGTCTAATAGTCTATTAGACCGGTAGCTAGGCGTTATAATCGCGGGTGCTCTCGCTCCAGTGAAAGCCGTGAAACTAACGGAAGCCAGCTTTCTACCCTGCCTCCTTCTCAAAGAAAATAGTGTAAACCCGTTGTCCCCACTAGTTAGGTCTGTCAATGGGAGACTTGAGAAAGGAAATTGACAGGTTTCACGCTAAGCTTTACCTCGAACGTATCATGTCGTATAAAATTATCAGGATGCGAGAAAGTCGCAAATGCGAGAAATATGGGAATGGAGGGTTGACCTAACAATCTAAAAAATCTCAAATAAGTTAGGAAGCGAACTAATTAAATTCCTTCAACGAAACCTTAACTAAAAATGGTGCATAAAATAGCCTGCTTAATGAGTCATGATTCTCTGTCTCCTTTTAAAAGAGAGGATAAGATGCCGATTGGCCCTACGTCTAGGGCCGAAGCAATCCCAAGAGGAGCAAACCTAGGAAACTAACCCTGCTTTGCACCAAACGGCCACCGACACCATCACTTTACGGCCTTGTTTAGACAGTAATGGAATTCTAGACAAGTTTATAGTTTCTCCGACACATAAAACTATATGAGAACGGTCGATATTTAATCTCGCTTCACGCTTGGTTTCGAACTAGCTCTATAAAGTTCAATAAGCAATTTAACATCACCAACAAAGAGATGATCGCCTTTATTTATTGATGGATTAAAAATGTAAGAGTTTAGAAAGATGGTAGAGAGCATCACGAATAATCCGACGTGACTAAAAGAAAGAGTAAAAACAAGTTGTTAATATATGGAATATGCTTCAAATTCGACAAAATTTATAAATAGAGCCACTTACAAAATATTCCGCAAACCAATAAACATTAAATTTATTCAAGCATCATCTTCACGTAATTTCATATTTGTGTATATGGATTTAGTAATTTTGGTGTGTCTATCAGTAATCAGTAAGTATAATAAAGATACAACTGCCTCTTTCGCAATTAATAAAATGCAAATTCGCAAATTAAGGCACAGCCAAAATCTCATTAAGGAGCAAAGTTGCCGTCGCGACTTCGGAATTCCAAACGTTTTATACCCCGAAATATCCAGTCTCCTCATGACTGTATTATCATCTAAGGTGACCATACTTTCCACTTTGGCCTGAGCCCTTGACCCCAGCGAGAGCAAAAATATTCCGCTTTTAATAATTTCGTCCCATTTATGCCGGGATTTTCTCGCTTTTAGCTTGTCCACCCTACTGTCCCTGGCGTAACCTATAAAAGTATCCTAACTAATATTAAAAATGCGAAATAGAGTTCGTATGTTTGTTTATTTGTTTGTTTGTTACCTCTTCACGCTTCATCTACTGAACCAATCTTCCTGAAATTTTGCATACACATAGAAGTACGGAGAAGGACATAGGGTACCTTTCATCCCGGGAAAAAGTACTGTTCCCGTGGGAAATTCACGCGAGCGAAGCCACGGGCAAAAGCTAGTATCTAATAACAAGAAAGGTAATTTAGAAAATTCAGTAACTGTCCCGCTATCAAATAAAAAAGAAATGGCCACATTAGGATTCCCGGCATTAAAATAGCTTAACTAAAGTCACACGGAAGCCTCACGGAACGCACAATAAACTTTACAGAGACCACAAAACCGATAGTCCCGCTTTATATTACGCCGGAGACACCGAAACTTATTGTCCGAGTATAAATGCGAGTCGTAACGTAACAAACTAACAACGCGAAGTTTTACTTGTTACTTTGTCATATTGCGTCGTTGGAATTGGATGATTTGGTTTTTGTAAATCTGTATGTACGACGAAGTTTTAAAAATAAGACATCATTTATGCCTTTTCTGATATTTCCTCTAAATTTTAACAAATAGATGGCAGAAAACTTCAGGGCTTGATCAATGATCTTTCGAGGAGATGGAGTAGAGGGCCAATAAATTTCACACGATATTATTTCTGCAGCTCTGTTCTTTCATTTGAATATTAGTACTTTTCAGCATATATTTTTATCTGACTGCAAATTTGCATCCTTATCTACATTTCAAATATTTATAAACTTTAATATTAAGAATAAAGATATTCGTCGTACACTTCTACTGAATGCGTCGCCCACGTCAGATCCTTTGTACAAGCACTATGGACGCAATGCGGGACGGTATTCGCCACAAGGAAGCGTCGTAAAACTGTAAACTGCGTTCAGTGGCATTGTTCTTTAAGGAGACCCTTACGTAATATCCCGTTTTATAAACAGCAATTATAACGTCAGGTTGGAAGTACTTCTATACCGTAGAAGAAACATTCAGAAGAAAATACAGGAACATGGAATTGAACAGCGGAAATACGACTTGCTCGTATACTAAATAAACCACGAATCATGTGAGAATACGTAAGAATAAAAGGACTCATACTAATTTGAGACCTTAGGTAGAATCTTCGCATCGTTCCAATGGATTACGGGCACAACTAAGTATTCCATAGATTCCTATTGAATACAGATTGGACAGAGAAGGTCCCCTTATAATCTTCTCCGTCGCCTTAATAAAATGTTTCGGTAGAGGGCAATGCATTGAGTGGCACGTGCGAACATGCGTTTCTTCTAAAGGCGTCATCCATAAAGAAAATAGCTAGCCTTTCGTTTTAAGTAGTCTGACTTGTTATGGAAAAAAAACGCAGTAACAGCAAGGAAAAATTATAGATACCGAATTAATTTCGCTTCATAAGGCACCCAAGTCGGTGACAGATGTTTTTCCTCATACATACGAGGAAGGCCAAGAAGCAAGCTGTAAATTTCACGGGTTACACAACACGCATAGTAGTCATATTCATAACAAGTCTGCTCTCGTCGTAAACGTAATCCTGAATGTTAGCCGACATTTTATTATTGCATCGCGGTTGAACATTAATAAGAAACTGCTCGTAATAGTCTGGCCAGACGTTCGTCTGTTCATAACATTGTATACGTGATAACTACTAAGCTTTACTCGTTTGTTTACATAACTGATGTAATTGTAAATAACAAGAAAATCGTCTAGACTACAGTCGCAGTTGTAAACTAAAGTAATCCGATTTATTTCTATTTCAATGAATCGGCCGATTTTCGTATTTTCAAAACTACTTAAGAACTCTCATCTGATCAGTTTTATTGTTATGTTTAGAAAATTTCTTATTTCTTGGAAATGCCTCATTACACATTCTTCTTGATAATTTTCAGAAACTCTTGACTAATACATAATAGTCAAGAATATAACGTTATTTCTTTAACCCTTTGAAAATATAAGTACTTAGCTTTAATCAAATTCGATATTTGTATCTTTCTAGTTTGTTAACGGAAACCCGAAATGTTGTCTGGAAACTTTGCGAATAAATTTCGCTCTGTTGTATTTTAAGTAGAACTTTTGTAATTGTTTTCTTACAATTCGAAACAAATGTTTTAAGTCAGCACACGATTATTATTCGTATGTCAATAACGTCTCGTCTCTGATTAATACCTATTATTACAAAATCAACATTTCCAGAAGGTTGTCTGGTAGAAATCGCTCTACAGGGGCCCTAATTTTATTGTGTAGCCTTAAACCATTACGTAAAAAATAACTAGAGGTAAAACGATAATAAATTGTAAAAAGATTCATAGAAAAAGCAAATCGAATACCTAAAGAAAACAGAAATAAAAAAAAAAGTCGACGAAAATTACAGGCATTTATCTAAGAAGACCTCTCAAGAGATTAAAGGAAAACTACTAGAAAACTCAAGTACCTACTCCAGTACAGAGTGAAGCGAACACAAGTACGCGCTTCGCCCTCCATTCAACTGAATTCATAAACAAGCCTATAAAACTGAAATAGAAAAGAAATAAAGCTGTTTTATGAAAGGACCGTAAAAGTGGAGTATCATTCGTCATGGCATTGGACAACGTCCTTGTGGAGGACGGTAACGCTAAGAACAGGGAAGTGAGGGTCGTTTAGTGAAAAGCATAGATTATAGAAAAGAGAAGATAAACATTAATGTAAGTGATATGGATGAAAATAGTCCAAAGTCAACACGTAAATATAATACAATAGAAAAGGATAAAGAAATAATTAAAAGTGACTATTATATTAACATTGACAAAATAAAAATAAAATCATTTATCGCCTTTAAATAATTTATTTCAAGTGAGGGACTTGTGGTAGTTGACAGTAACTCTAAAGGATGCTACAAAATTGAAATGGAAATTTTGCTAGAAATTATACGTTTTTTAAGAAGAACATGTCCTTTTCTCTATGATCTATGATGCACACGAAAAATACGACGCGAGTTATGAGCGCAGCGATAGAAAACTGAGATATTCGCTGCTATTGTTACAATTCCATCAGATAACAGTCACGCGATTCTTCCGTCATTGTTCTCATAGTTTCTATTTTATATTTGAATATCACAAGTAGGTGTGACTGATAACAAGTAATTAATTAATTATTTAACCCCTAAGAGAGGCCTGACCTATTGTGAAGTTTACTTTAGTTTATGTTCCGTGTAGAAACTACAAAATTATTGTTGTACATATACGCGATTCTTAACGTATTTGCATTTCCGTGTTTTACAAATATTGAATAAAATTGTAAATAATATTTTATTAAAAAAAAGGAATCTTTAACATAAGAACTATTACGAAAGTTAAAAATAAAGCAATACTTACTAAACATTGGATGTTTCTGTCCACAACTTCAGCAGGCGATAATAAAATTACAAGAATGGCAGTGGTCGCTTGTCGCACAGATAACAATCTAAAATTTGGAATTATAGGAATGGCTATATCATTTCTTCCATCTCCACGCTAGTTAAAAGTAATCTTTTAAAATCAAGCTTTTGTGATTTAATTTAATTGACATTTAGATATTTACTGTTTTATTTACGTAAGAGTAAATCCTAAGAAGGTGAATTCTCGTAGATGATTAGCAAGCTCTCAGGGTTGGTCAATGAGGAAAATCTTTTGCCTGTCAACAGCACGTACATGAAATTTTGTTATTAAAAGCTCGTCTCTAATATGGAAAATTTCAGAAACTCATTTTACGGTTATTTAAGAGATACTTACCTACTTTAGGCGCACTATTGACATGGACAAAAAGCAAAATCCATTATATTTGGCATTACTATCGTACTACTGGCAAACAAGAACACAATGGCATGTGTATGCGTAACCAACAGCTGTACCGCCACAATAGAAAGTCGTACGCATTACGTAAACGAATTTAAGATGTTTACAAAACAAATTGGTGCCTTTTCAACATACGACATCTTCGCGGTTTGTGCAATTAAAAATATTGAGGTTGGCGGATTTCTAGGCAATATTGGAGGGTGTTGCTAGATATGTGCATAATGGGTTGCAAAAGATGGCTAATATCACGAATATAAGCCTTCTTTTATGGCATCGTAGATCCTAAGGATGACAGTGGATTTTAAGAGTGGTTTTTGTTTTAACCAAAAGTCTTGTCTAATGTTGTGGTTTCCAGCTAATATACAATTCGTTCGTTTAAAGATTTAATGAATTTAGATCGTTTTTAGTCGGTAACGGGTCATTTAGTAAATTTTAAATTTATAGCTTTTTGATATAGTTTTAGTAAACACTGCCTAATAGACGGATAATTTAATTAAAGAAATCCATGTTTAACAGCGGTTGACAATCAACACAGCATCACTTAATTAATTGTTCATCGTAAAGTTTTAATGGCTGATGAATATGCATGAAAGTGCAAGCCTTACTTATTAACAGACAGGAAGTCTATAAATATTCCGAAACCACGTTAATCGCTTTCTTTTGAGTTTTTAATTACAGTAAATACAACCGGTTTTTTTTTTTCAAATGTTTATGGTCACAACCACAAAATACGATTTTTTTTCGTCGTTGGTGATATTGTTTAATCAATGTGCAAAATTTGCATTTCTTTTTGTTGTGGTTTGATCTAGAAGTGGAAAATGATAAATACTTATAATAATATGACTGTAAGTGGATATAAAGGAAGACCAGAAAAGAGGTGAAAAGATTATATTAATATCTTTGTTTACTTAAACTTGAAAAGATATTACCGGTACCTAATAAGATTTTTTTTTATAACATAGGGCGGCAAACGAGCAAGCGGGTCACCTGATGGTAAGCGATCACCGCTGCCCATGGACTACTGCAACACCAAGGGTATCACAAGAGTGTTGCCGGCCTTTCAAGAAGATGTAAACTCGTAAGATTATAGAAAGAAAAAGACATTTTGCACTTAAAAATAGAAAAAAAGGTCGATGATATAATTGTCATGTGTTCAACATAGCTAACATAAAGCAGAAGACTAATTCCATACTGAAGTCGATATACAAAGTAGTGAACACGTGTGAGACATAAAACTATAATAAACCAGTGTCACTTAGAATGTTACGGCACCAGTATAATACATATATGGATATAGGTTGACGCGACTTTATGGGGAATTTTTATATTCCTGTTTTGAAACAAAACGCTTTAGGTCTTACGTGATCTAAATAAAATTCTTGTGAAAAAGGCTGAGATGCGCAACGCAAATCTAGTAAAGTTTCTTTAGATATTTTAAATTTGTAAGGAAGTTTCCGTGAATTCCGTTTCCGAATATATGAATAATTTCATTTTAATTGATTCCTACTAAGGAAAATTGTTTAAAACTGTTATTATCTAATTTTACGTTAATTAATATAATCTGCTAACATTATAGGAAAACCGCACGACTGTATGAAATCTATCCACAAATATTAATTGATAGTATAAAGGTATGAGGTAAATCTATACCTCAGCAAATCAACGCAAAATGAAACAAAGGAGTTATAAGGACATGGTATTTATTGTACAAAAATAGTGTGCGAACGTGTGTAACTCATGTCTCATGTCATGACTTACACAAACAAATATTAAACCTATATTGTAGAGTCCGCGCGCACGAGGCAAATACAAAACATTTAGAGGCCAATTCGGAAAATATAGATGAAACTGACGTACTAACTTGAACACAGACGCTATGCCACTTCGTGGCGTAAATTTTACTTCAAAACTAATAACAACGTTGGACGCAAAATAACGCCTTCAATTGGTGCACTTCGTGCCTCAGGCGTTTGACCACTTAATTGACTCATCCACACGGACCCTCATATAAAATGCATTCACTCAGTAAGTTAGACATAGCCTATTTGTTTACATTAAAGTGAGGTTGTATCGTTGAGTTTTACAACCACATTTGGCGCCACGCCCTTACGAAATCCCAACACTAACCGAGGCTCAGCGTAGAAAGGAACATTAATAATTCAATTGAGATTACATTCCACCATTCCCGACTCACAGAGAAGATAACAAATAATTCGAGCACCCAATTTCAATAACTCAAGTTAACAGTAACAATAAAGGAGCTATCGCCCCGTTCCATTCGGATAAAAGTAAACATAAAGAAGGCCTAACTTCAAAGGCAGCCGTTAATGGAACCGTCGATAAATATGTCAATTCACATAGTCCCACTAATACAGATTTCTACAGGAATTTGATTTAGATAACTCCCCATCTACGCAGAGCATGTCGTAGGAAAAAAAAACAAAAGCAAGAACCAATTTATCATGTCGACCCACGCAAGCGAACACAGCATATAAACAAAAAAAATTAAAACATCGAAATAGCCCGTGGAGTGTAAAACCCAACGATAGAGACTGTATACAGGCGTACAGTCCATGAATAACTTAGTTATATTCACATTATCTACAGTATGGAGCTTTATCTGGATTCACAAACTTGTTGGACCCTTGCTTAAACAAAAACATACGACACGTGCACGGTTTTGAATTCGCTGTTTATCAATGAAAAAAGAAAATTGGTTGTATACGCTATGAATTTTGTAACGATTTGTTTTGAAACGCTAACAATGCAATTTTTTTAACAACATTGTGACCGACACGTAAGAAACATACACAAGGTGTAAAAGGTCATTAAATATACAATTGAACAAAAAGTTGTTATAAATCTAAAAACAAAGGCAACGACCGCATATCCAACTCGTTTAAAGCCTGATAGCAGGGGAGAGGCGTAAATGGATCACAAAGTGTCAACAATGCGGCTGTTATGCAACGATAACGATTGTGGGGAATACTATTAACTTGCCGACGTCAGTCACGTAAGTAGAGGGAAATAACTGTTGTTTTATCGCTTCCAACGGTGGCGTATGAAATACAAATTCAAATGTTTCTGCAGTGGGCGGCGAGAAACGTGCATATGACCAATGAATTTGATGAATATGATATTTATGATGCATGATTTATGATGGTGCAATGGATGGAATAGATAAATAAATATAATGATGATATAGAGGTAAGCTAACTCGCACTCACTATATATTTGTAAACAGCTTCATTCATGCATGTGATAATTTTATTATACAATTTTCATACGTGCTGAACAAAACCATTTGTAACGGCTGATAAGAATATTTATTGAAATCCATTATAATGGCAAGCACAGTTTATTTATATACCTTGAGAATGTTTGATATGAGTGTAGTAGTGTAATTGTTGTGTTGAAAAATTAAATAATGATAGAAGCGAATCAAATGTTAGTCGAGACGTAAAAATCATGAGTAGTGGAACGGCGAGGCGCCATCCGGAACGGGGCGTACGCGGTGAAAATCGCGGGAAACCGCAATAGCGAGTCGCGCGCCGCGAGAACCGTGTCAGTAGTGTGAAACGCTAATTGCACAGACTCGTAGGCGCAAGATGCTATCGAGGAATGAGACCTACTCAAACTGAGACGACAAGGAGATTGAAAAGGATGAATATGATTTATAAATAAACTAAGCCTACACCGAAAAATATAACTTTGATAAACGGCGAATATATTTTGTTTCCAGATAAAGCTCCCCGTCAGCTTCCTACGTTATTGTTAATAATAAATTAATTATAGAATCTACAGGAAACTGATGCGGAGATCTCAATTATAATGGGTCGCTGAGATGCTCCATGCAAACCTCGCTGTAACAATAAGTCCAGCTAAACGGCGCGGAGTTCTCGAATGAGTGATAGACGACACCAGTATTTCAATTTATCATATATCGCGCAATTCGATCGCAAAGATCTCAGGCAGTAACTAAAGCTAAATCACAAATGTTGCGCGAAGAATCGCCGGCAGAGAATGTTGACGAACACATCGATTCGGACACCTCCTCACTATTTTTGCCATCCTTTTTAACACTAGACTTAACTTTGTCACTGTTCACTACACTCTTCACTTTAAGGTCGTAACTCGCGGTAATGCATCTGTTCGCAGCACTTTCACTTTTATCAGCGAAGAAGGAGCGGCGGTCGGAGTTCGTTGCCGAAGGCGAGGTCGAAAATAACTTGATTTCCAGGTCACGATGACCGTTCATCGAAGTGACGATCTCTGACGATATCTCTAAAGCGAGCGGAGAGCGCGGCTCAGGGAGCTCGTTCTCCTTGTGGGTGGGAATAATGAGTACAAATTGGGTGCTGAATATGTGTCGGTAGTATTAGCTTCCCGTCGTTCAGGCACCCGCGAAGAAGGATCACTCCAGCTACGTCTCAAAGTAGTGTCCGCTCCCCGCCTGCCTAGTGGCCCGACGACTTTCATCGAATCTTCCAATTTCGTAGGGGCGAAATCTCCGCTAGAATTTTCATCGAGCAAATCTGCGATCGCATCTGCATCCCAGATTTGTCCCACGGGATCACAATAGCGACACTGACACGAACTGACAGCAGATTCGGCAGGGGAAGCGGCCTCCGCTAAACCGAATCGAGTAGCTTCTAAAGCTTCACCTAACGCAGACACACGATACGTCTCTGGCACTGGTTCTGGATATTCCATCACTTTAACATCCAAACGATACGGCAAGGACATTTCTCGGCAATAAGAATCTTCGTAAATACTTCGCGCCGCAGAACTAATTCCCGAAACCGCACAATTGTCCACATCACCGAGATCTAAACTAGCAGCACTTAAGTCATGTGGCGCGATGGAATTCGGTTTTCTGTCTTTTTTGCGTCGCTTTCTCGGTTTAATAATCCTGGGCAACATTGTTTCAGAATTTGTAGAGCCGGAACTCTCATCGCTCGCGACACTAACCGCATCCGTGTTGTTGTTACGTCCGCCTCGAGTGGAACGTGTTTGTTGCTGCTGGATACGAGGCCGGTTTCCCTCAGAGGCTTCACACCTGTCTCTGGTGGCGTGCTCATTGTGCCCAAGAGGTCGGTGATTCCGTTGCTCAGGTGCCGTGGTGTACTTTCTTCGCTCGTGTCTGTTTTGTATGATGAGAGGCACACCCTGAGCATGCATCGCTAGTTTTGACACGGGGTTATTCCGGGCGGGTGGTGGAGCTCGTCCCGCCATGGATATAAGGGGTGCGCCAAGCCATGCATTCGGGTGTGGCACACCATAGGGCGGGTAGTAGGGTGGCGGGAATCCCGGTGCGGTGGTGGCATACTGAGGGCGAGCGGGTTCGCGGCGCCCTAGGGCGGCACGCTCGCCCGGACTCATTACGCCTAAGGGGGCGTTTAACCCATATTCGGTAGTGTTCGTTTCACTGTCACGGTAAAAGTCCGAGATGCGACGCGATGTCGTAATCGTAGACTAACATCTGACGGCGTGGAGAGTGCGCGCGTGCGTTTACCGCAACAGTCGGCAGAGGACTGGAGTGAATGAGTGCAAAGCGGCCGCGACTGCCGAGTGGGAGTGCCTTCGCCGCCACGCGACTATCGCCGGCGCGGCGTCGATGCACCGGAAAGCTTTGCAGCCCTAATTGCTTCACAATTAAACCGGCCGTTGTTTACTTTCCTAGCGGTCTTAAAGAAATTCAAATATTTGACGTCGTCCTATATACATTTAAGTCTTTTAAACTTTGAAATAACTTTTGCCACCACTTAAAGTTTGATATCTTTAATTTTTCACTACTATTAGTTATTAAATCCATTTTATTATATATCGAATTATATCCAGATGGATTAGCATTCGCATTTAAAATTGAGAACGACCGGTCAACTGATATCTACAGATTATTCATTTTTGTTGTGTTAACGCTAAGTTGTGTGTGAAAGGTTGATATCTCCAGGTTCCAGAATCCCGGGTAAAATGTAATAAACAAACATAAGTTAGCTAATGAGACAAGCAGAATGACCGAAAGAAAATAATTCCTAGGATTTACTTAGCTCGTATAATTCAAATGAAATGAGCAATAAAAATCGAATGCTATCTTAATGTTTGATCGGAGAACGTTCGTACTTACAGCTTCCCGTAATTCCCGTATTCCCGTAATGCTACTCACCGCAAATTGCGAAAAGTACTTACCTGTAACAATAAAAGGAGGTTCATTAATGTCAAATATCGTGAATCACCTACACGGAAATGTAAAAGCGTCTTAAACGTCCCCTAACGTAAGTTATAGGGTAATTCGTACAGGCAGCGTTAATAAAACTTTTATTGGCCCGTAAATTGTTTTCAAAACATGCATGGTTGCTTAATGTACTAATGTCATACAGGGAATAGGCAATGTATGAAATTTTTCAAAACGCTAGAATATTTTTCTGGTTGTAGGAATAACATTCCTGATTAGCCTGTAAAAATCTTAGAATTTTTTGTTCTACCAATTAATTGTAAAAAAATATTGTTTATAATTCGCTCAAAAGTGGCGGAGCTATGGCTGTTAGGGATCTTTCTCATGCCATGAGATTTTAAAAAATGCAAGTGTCATTTGACATTTGATTAATGACATTTAATGACTGTCATTTCTAAGAGTTATGTCATTGTGACAATCACATAGTCATTCAAACTGACATAACAAGTGACACTTGCATTTTTTAATATAACATGGCATAGGAAATATCCTTTACAGCCGGAGCTCCGCCATTTTTGAGCTAATTAAAAACAATATTTTTTTATAATTAATTAGGAGAACAGAAAAATCTAAGATTTTTACGGGCTAATCAGGAATGTTATTCCTACTATCGGAAAAATTATCAAGCGTTTTAAAAATTTTCATACATTGCCTATTGTGGGCTTAAAAATCCCATTTATACTATCAGAGAAGGCAATAAAATCTTGATTCACCTATTAGATCTTCTAAACTTCGCAACAGTTTTGATGCGGTTTTCACTATAACTTAGATAATTTCTTTCGGATGGTATATTCCGTGAGAAGCTTGTAACGGAATACAATAAACAGTCCAAAGTTTGAAACACAATGTCACGTCTAAACCTCGTCAATATAATGGATCAGAAGGACGTCAGAAACGGATCGGATTTGTTTAATTCGTCATTATGTCGTTAGTAGATGAAAGAAAAACAAAAAATTGGATTTCTCGTGGTTTTCCGCTGTCATGCCGTATAGTATGACGCGACCTTGCCTGGTCTGGGGCGAGTGAAAGTGAAGCTGATGATTCACAGGCCTCTCTCTCGATAAACGTCAACTCCGTGAATATACGCGTACATCTTGCCATTTAGCATACGTACAGTCAAATTCATGTCATGTTACCCAGCATTGATCCTTATGTGGCGGTTATAGCGGTGATTTTACAATGGGTAGGTTGATGTTATGTTGGATGTCGGGTTTATTTACCATTTAGCATATTCATACAATAACACGACACGGAACTTTCATCGGGTTTCATTGCGTGAATATCGAAAGTTTGTGGAGGATCTGACAGTGTCTGAACAAGTAATTGCTATGAACAATACTACCATTCATTATTGTGCGAGGTTTTGAGATTTCGATGCCAAAACAAGTTTCGCACGTTAATTACTTCAAATTGTCTTTGTTTATAATTGTGTTATTTTCTTCGACAATCCATTCACAACATAAGGAGAACCTCAAGCAATTGAAAGGACGAATAGCCACAGGGTGCGAAGAGAGAGTTCTGACCCGCGCATAAGCCTCATCAAACTTTGTGTCAACGGTAGTGTCAAAATTTGCTCAAATTAGTGCAAGTGAAGGACATATTTTTGGATCTATGACGTTACTTTCGCATGACTCATCGTATTTATTTGCATTTCAATGATCATATGACGAGCGAAATCTATTATTATGATGCGATAAAATAAAAATAGTTACGAAATGAATGGAAAGTGCTGTTGGAATTATGTAACCGCGAAACTATTTCGCATAGCGATAGCGACTGGGTAACATTAAATTGCTGTTGAATTTTTATTTGAAAATATGTTATTTTTATAACGGATCTTAGCTTGTATTAAAAAAATTGAGAGTTTTCACAAAGATTTTTTTATTAAGAGAGCGCGTTTGACCTCTACCTTGCCTGTTTATGTTCAGAAATCAGAAATGTTTATTTTACAGTTCGGTTGTTAGTTTTACAGATCTGTTAACATTATGAATTTTATTGTGATGTTATTTCATCTGAAGATGTTCGAGCTCCGATTTCAATGGCTCTAAATTCATTAGCACCTAGCTAGGTCCACTTACAATACCGACCAACAACCCTAACAAAAAAGTTAAAAGTTTACAATTAGGTAAAAGGGAGGTATAACTCCAAGTCTCAATGTGAATCGAAAAGTTATCACAACACTTAAACTAGTAACAAGATGCTAAAAATCTTATTACTATACGTCATTTTAATGCAATAATGAACTCCGAAAGACAAGTAAAGAAGAAGAAATTACAGTTGGGGGTCGAGTTGGCACTTTATTTTTTGAGGTTCGAGAGTGAACTAACGGTCACAGTGACGATATTTAAATTAAACAAATTCAGATCATGACGATCCAAGGATTTTTTTATTACCGAATTTGTGATGCAAATATTAAAGCAGTCTCCTTCCGGATATTAAAGTCTCAAATTAATTCTGCTAGCTACCTTGGTAGATATATTCACCTAAACAACAGACAGACAGTAAACAGGATTTTTAAGTGCTAATATAAAAATAAAAAAATTGCAGGAAAATCTACATGCAGAAAAGAATACAAAGACAAGCAGTGAATCAATCAAGATCATCGTTAAAAACACGCGACGTACAAGAATTGAGATAAATATCTGCTGGCTATTTTAGACCACCTCTCATTCGAATGGAAAGCCATAACTATGACGTAAGAGTACATTTATTCCATACACTTCGTGGCAACATCAGCCAAAACGTTACCCAACACGCATCACTAACGACCAGACGTAACCTCAAAACTTCATATAACTTTCTCATAATCGCAAATGACTGTGCACAGCGTAATTTTAATAAATAGTAAACTGGACCGTGTGGTGTGCGTTTAGGGTTGCCAACTTTTAAAATAGTATTTTTGAACTATTAAAATATAAATTATACTTACTCAAAAAAAATAGTTTTGGTAGGAAGAACGAAAAATAATTGTATGTGACTCATTTAAGTACGAGTACGTTTATTTGGTGTTAGAAGACAATTTAAATTGTGTTTGTCATGAAGGCAGTACAACTTGTCATCACAGCAGAGTAGATACCCGATGAACTTATAAAATAAATACAGATATTTTGGTACTATATTATTTTATCTTGGTTTATTTTTTAATTGCTATTTTCCATAAGCTGTTTAGTCATATTTCTTCAACAGTATACAAGTGCGTAGACCCAATTATGTACCATACTATATATAATAGTACAGCTGGCAACCCTATGCGCGTTGGAGAAAGTGATCAGGCCAATTCGTTGACCCCACGCTGTTGCGTGCTAAGACAAAATCAGTTTTCTATCCACTCTCACTCTTAGATGTTACTCACCCGAGTTGGGTGCATTATTGCAGAATTTGCTAATCCATGCACAGACAATAGTCTATTTATACGTTTGCTGTTTATGTCACAGAAATATCTGTGGAATGTGAAGTTTATTTATGACCATCAACTATTTTAATTCCTTTCATAGCATAGATTCGAATAGCTCTGATTTCAATAGCTCTAAGGTGTGTGTGCGATATTTGTTATAAGATCCCCTGAGAATCAAACAATATTTTTTATTTTGAAGCTCTCAAAACAAAAAAAAAAGCAAACATAGTGTATGTCGTCTCTTTAGTTTTCTTCCTTAATTTGAAACACAAAACGACTGGTCTTAACAAATTGTCTGTTCTATCGAAATATGTACCACAACTATACTTGTATCTTGTGATTGCCATGTTTGTCAGACAACGTCCATTATTGCGCTAAAAATTTGAAAGTCACCAAATACTCGAATATTTGCAAGTTAATTCTCACTGTTACAACATTCCACTTTCCATCTCCTTTCGATTTTATAGCAAACAAACACGGGTGGTTTGGTCATGGAAATCGGAGCCAAATATGTGGTGCTATTTTTTAAGAGCAGCGTCACTCTGTATGATTGAAGATGAACAGAACACGAAGAATTAGTAAATAAATTGATGTAAAGAAAATCAACGTGGTTCTTCAAATTCATATTATAACAGAGTAGGTAGGTAATGCGATCTACAAAATTATCTAATTGTAGCCTGTTTTCATAAGACCTCTTTAATCAGAGATCTTCTTTAACTCAACAGAATTGTCTATGACTAAATTAAGATAACTGACAGAAGAAACATTATCTGTACTTAATAGTTAATCAGAATACAGTTCTATAAGCCAACAGTTTATCATTTCCAAATGAAAAACAGAACACCAGCAACCATATAACACACTTAGTTATAGTAAATAGAAATTGACCTAAAAGCGATAGCGATTGACACAAAAACAGCGTAGCGAGTCGTCACAGATCTAAGAATATGTCCAAATCAGAGACCGGTAATTGCCCGGCCAAAACTGGACTTTTTCAAACCGTACAATTGGGCGTTGATAAACTGATCATCTATTTCAGGTCTCCCTATGTAAGGAGGTTCAGGTTTATCTGCCCCTGGCTGAACATACATATTCAATTAATGTGAAAGGGCTTTTCTTTCTGTTTACAGCCCGATTAATTTCAAGCCACCCAGGGTATCTAGCGTCAGCCGTATAACACACTATTGCACTGAACAGTCAACCAGTGTGCAAGTTTCCTTACGATAGATTCCTTCAACGGAAGCAGATGGTAGTCGATGAAAATAAACGTACAGTCAAGAATCAAAGATCATATGCCTTTTAGATTGACTGCACTTATGAAGCATACCGAACATAAGTCAGATTATACAGAATCAGAGGTACAAGTCGGGCCGAGTTTCGGCGCGTTTCGGACGCAATTCGACTGGGATTATTGAAAATGTCTAGTTTTGGCCGGTATATTTCTAGTCCGAATCGAACGCGTGACAAACAACGTTTAGCGGACGTAACAGAGTGAGGAAACAACGCCATTGCGTTAGTGAAAGTGCAATCAAAATCGCATCAGCAGTGTAGACGCCGCATCTGTCCGAACACGTTTGCATGTTTGGTTATGTTAAGGGATAAACTCCTAAATAATAGGTACTCAAAGTGATATTAAGCTTGTTAAGTTTCAAGTTAAACGCATGCGATCCGCCAGGTCTAACGTAAAGTTTTTTTTAAATGTAAGAAAGAATAATTAACAATAATTAAAATGTGTACATTATAGGCTTCAAATATAAACGTATATGAAGCTCTTCAGTTGCTGTGTGACTGACAGACAACGCAAGCCGAAAGAAACTTCTAGGCGTAGAAAACTGAAATTGGCATGTAGAATTCCTTGAAGAGTGTACCTAGTGTAGGGTAGCACTAAGAGAGGATTTCATGAAATTCATACAGGAACAAATGGAAATTTTATGCGCGTATGAAGTCGAGGGCAAAGCTAGTTCAAAATAAAATGATACACACGTTAGGTTTTGAAGCAACACTGTTTCATGCAAATAGCAGAATTCTTTCGAACACGCTGCACCAGTCCACAATCCCTACATAATGATTGGTCAATTACAGTGTTTTTAATTATGCACACATAATATCACAAACACGTAATTTATAATTCATAAGTTAATTGCACAATCGATTGCTTGGGCAGTAAGTACTTTCAGCTCGTAAACAGCATAGTTATGGAAAAGAAAACGACCCCGTTCTATAGAGCTCCGTCTCTTTATAGTTTCTGCCCGCGGCTTCATCGTGAATTTCACACAGGAACAGTGCTTTTTCCCTGGATGAGAGGTACCCTAGGTCCTTCTTAGTACTTCTAGCTATGTTTAAGAGAAATTTCAGGAAGATTACTTCAGTAGATGAAGCGTCAAGAGGTAACAAACAAATAAACAAACTCTCTCTCGCATTTATAATATTAGTTGGTATTTGTTGGGATTTAGAAAAGAGAAGGTCACAGGGAAGACATTACTACTAATGCAAATATCTTCCACGGTATCATTAAAACTATTGGCGACATATAAAGATCTCCACCGACTACTGCGCGGGCGTCGATCGAACACGGAAAGCAATCACGCGCACATTCACCGGAAGTCTTACCGGGTAATAGCCACAAAAGCGGTAAATGCAAATACTGCAATTGCATTTGCAGTATACACGGGATGAATGCACTCTTTATTAAGTGCTTTCGTTTGATCTCTTAATTTCTAAAGTCGTCAAGATGGTAATCTTCAAGTTTATAACATGATAAGATCTACTGATTTTAATATCGCATCTTATAATGATTTGATAAGATATTCTCATAAAGAAGTGCTATGGAAATATGTGGCGGATTCTGACTGAATTTAAATAAATAATAAAAAAAAAAACCATAAGGATAGAGCTAAGCCAAAGTAAATTCCTTTTAAAGTACTCTCATATAGAAATTAGATATGGTGAAAAAAACCAAAAAGACCTGGTCGCGGGTTCAAGTCCTGCTCGCATGGAATTTTTTGGATGGAACCATATCTAATTTCTATATGAGATTACTTTAGTACTAATTGCATCTGAGATGCTCAAAAATACAAAAAATTAAATTCCTTTTGCTATGATATTCAACTAAACAATATCTCTTTATGTTTTTAGCGCTGTTGGATTAGGTTAAGCCTGTAATGACACGCTGTTTAAAACGAAATAAATAAATAAAATAAATACCTATTATATTTATAATAAAAACTAGCGGCCCGCCCCGGCTTCGCTCGGGTGGACAATATTTGTTTTTTAGGGATCCGTACTCTCAAAAAGGCAAAAAACGGAACTCTTATATGATCACTTTGTTGTCCGTCTGTCTGCCAAACTTTTTTCTTTCTCATGAACGCTTAAAGGTATCAAGTTGAAATTAATTACGAATAATCGGATCCACGATGTCTTTTCAGCAAAAAAATAATTAAAATTATACGTCAACGCGATCAAGAGATATTACCGTAAATATTGCGAATTTTTGCATATATTGCAATTTCAGGCAGCAATCAAAATTATGAAAATTGGCAAAAAGCAAGGTAGAACAGCCGGTTCACGACTTTCCCGCTCCGAGTGACAGCGGCGCGCGGGAGTGGCGAGCGGCGTAACACAGAAGTCGAAAGATCTTTTTGACAACGCCACTGGTTTATTTCTTGATTTTTTGCCCATCTGCTCCTTCTGCAGTGGCGTAGTGAGATCCGCGGCAGGCGGGCGGCAACAGTATCAGGGCGGACGTCGATTTGTTGCACTCCCGCCCCCAACATGCATAGTCCGCCTCTCTGTCCTTGTGCTCCTCCCCATAGAAAAAATCCTGTATCCGCCCTTGTGCTGTAGAATGTAGTCAAACGTTTCCACACTCTCATTCTAGTGTCATAAAACTTATTCGGATGTTTCCTGTAATCTTGGTATAAATTACGGAAATTCTCGCCGCGAAGGTATATATTTTTATTTAGTTCGTGCTACTTTCAAAACAAAAAAGGGATCATGAATACGTCCACCTTAAACCGCTCCGCTAATCGCTACCACAGAATTAATATCCGCTACCGAGAGTACGTGGCGTGCTATAGATAAGCTCCCGCCCGCCGCCGCTTAGACTCCCGCGCCGCGCCCCGCTTAGACCGAACGCGCAAAGTCGTGTACCAAACCGTATTAACACTACTTATACAGAAATAAATCAGAAAATTAAATAAATAAATATATACGGACAAATCACACAGATTGAGTTAGCCCCAAAGTAAGTTCGAGACCTGTGTTATGGGATACTAACTCAACGATACTATATTTTATAACAAATACATATATATATAAACATTCAAGACCCGGGTCAATCTGAAAAAGATCATTTTCCATCTTGACCTGACCGGGGATCGAACCCGGGACCTCCGGTGTGGCAGTCCGGCGTGATGACCGTTGGGCCATAATGGAGGTCGTCAAAATTATTTTTGCGCTGAATTCAGTATGAGTCTTAGGGATCGAACTGCAAAGTTAAGTTTTGTTTTTGAGAATTAGGTAGGTCTTTTAGTGATAGCTTATAATGTGAGATGCTTTGCGTGTACGGAAGTTTGATTCTCCAGTACTTGGCTTCGGTTTTTGTATGATATTTACGTTATTACCTCCTACTAAAATAAATACATACCAAAAAACGCGCCCGGCCCGCTCAGGAGATTACTGCGCCTTGCGCCCTTGCTAGCTAGCGCTAGTATAGGTGATTTCGGGGCGGATTGCCCGTTTTTTAAATAACTCGTAGTATTTCGTAAACTATTGATCCAAATTACATGCAGTAAAAAGCTAATATTAAGTATATTAAGTACTTGTGACGATAGGGACTTGTTTAATTTGATAAGGATTAATAAATTGTGATTAATATCACCAGTTAAAAAACATCTAACGGTTTTAATTATTTTTTAAAACATAAGAAGTAGTTACTGTGGCTGGAAGTATAAAAGCTAGATATATGCTATCGCGGAGTTTTTTGTAGATCTATTAAAGATACACAATTCCTCCATACATTGTTTTGTTACATCTCTAAGGGATTGGACAGCGTTTTCGATGAAAGCTGCCGGGCGGCAAATTTTTTTCTGTCTTCCTTAACAATTATCGTCATATTTCAACTAATATACACTGTTCTGTTTTCAACGTAAATGACTTCGTTTACTTTTCAATTCGAATTTCGCGCGCGCGTTATCGACGCACTCGTCAATCATCATGATTCGTCGTGCTGCAGGCGATTTAGCCAATGGAGCGCCCGGATTACCGCCGGCGCATGTACTATCCTACCGGCGTCTTGGAATACAGCGCCATAGGCTGGTGGCAGAACCAGTAAACCATTCTGAGTCTGGACGTTGAATCGAAGGCGCGCGCGCACCAAACATTACATCTTTTTTACTCAATTATCCTAATCAAACTTCAAGAATTGCTCAACAGTGTTTTTGGAACTTTATAATCGTGTGTGGCTGGCCGGCCAGGTGTCTAAAGGAAGAACTATTCGTGAGGAATCGTGCTCGAAGCCTGCCTACATGGTAAGTGATCTGTGCATTGTTTCTATTGTCTAAATCGTCTGTAACGCATATTAACGGCGAATGCTCCCAGCATTCGATCCAATGTGGTGATTGACAGTGTACAAGTGCTCTTTATCGAGTCAATTTAGCCACATTTATTGGTGCCGAAAACCCGGGGAACTTTGGAGTACCTACCTTCAGTCTGCCGCCAAATACCAATTCGATTTAGTAATTGCTACTTCATTTACCGTATTCCACGCTTATTATACTTACTAGTACAGCTAAAACGAATAAACATAACATTTTGTTTCAATTACTAGTCGGAAAACAAGTCTTTGTTCCATTTTGTTTTGTTGAGTACCTTACCTACCGTTTATCGATTTAAGATGGCTTCCATCAGTTTCTAGAATATTTGTTGAAAATAAATTCTTTTGTCGTTTTATACTTATTAGCATAAAATTATCTACCGTTTTACCGTTCGCAATAATACAAATATTGCAAATCCACCTTCTCATAATTTTATGTGTTGATAGTTCGCAATTTATAACTCGACTACTACTTTTTTCCAACCGTTCAACGTTTCCTCTTGATATTTTATTTATCGAAAATTTATTTCGTTTCAAATTACGAAATATTTTTTATCGTGACGTTGTATCGTTTATCGTATCATTATTTTACAACGAATTTTGGTGCGTTCACATTTTCATTATTACCGTTTTAGGTTAAAAATCATAGTTTTTTGTTTTTACAAAAAAAACTGATTTTTATTTTTTTTATTTACCGTACATTAACGAATATCGCAAACCGTTTTTTTAGTGTTCCTAACGCCTCATTTAATTCATATCCTTATCAATTTAATTTATTTCAATTTAAAACTCAGGTGACCGGAGGTGACAATATTACCTGTTGTCGTGTAATACTGCCCCAGTGATTCTCGTCGATTCTTGTGAACGCGGTCTCGCTGAAGACGTTTCGCAACTAAACTTTTTTATCGAATCCGAATATGTTGTTGCTATCAGGTTTATTGTTTTGATATTAATTATGTCTTCTACTTATCAAGGCGTAAATCTAAAACCTACTATTAAAAAGGAGTATCGAAAATACGTACACTATTAATAATTTGCCCAGTTTGCGACGTAAACGAACTCCACTAGCATATAATCGCTTAACGAAGGCTTTGGAAGTAGGTACCTTAGCCAATACCGATGAATCGTCCACAAGTAGGGTTATTTCTTTTCATATTGTCATGAAATAAAAACGATTGCTGATAGTTTTCATGACTCCCATTTTATTATTTTGGACCTTCTTAAGGATGATGCCGATGAGGAGGACGGATGAACTTCAGGATCGATTTGGACGAATTGTATTTTTCAAGTGTTGGCAATTCAACGAAAATTTGAACAACGTTCATCTCAACAAGCTGACACTTCAAGAAACATAATTCATTGACCGGTTCGCACAGTGGAAATATGCGGTTACCAAAAATTTTCGTTGCCAACTTTTTCCGGTGCTATCAAGGAATGGCCTGAGTTCATTGCAACTTATAACGCGTTGATACATGATTCTTACCTCCTTATGTAATATTGAGAAATTTCACTATCTCGTGTCAGTTTTAAGTGGTGATGCTTTATCGTTCATTAGAACTTTTCCTGTTGCAAGTGAACATTATTTAAGTGCGTACGAGGCTCTCAAGTCCCGTTATGAAGATAAACGCGAATTAGCGTTTACGTGCTGGCGTGATATCTTGGACGTTAGTTTAAAGGCTTCGAACGCTCAAGATTTTCGACGCGCCTTAGACACGATCGATGAGGAACTTAACAATTTTAAAAACTTTAAAATTACCTACCGATAAATGGGATTTTGTTCTTTGTTATAATGTTCTGGCCAAACTCGAGACCAAATTAAGACGCGAGTTTGAGGAAAAACATACCGATATTGAGCTTCCACGAGTATAACCATTTAAGGGCATTCTTACACTCTAAAGGTCGAAGCGATTAAATTCGCGACACGCACTTTTCGAATGTTACCAATAAAACCGCTAACGTTTCAAAGGACACACCGGGAACTTCACAGAAGTTCAAGCGGACATAAATCGTCACGCATTCGCTTGTCGCTCCCACCTCGTCACTACTCATAAAAAATGTTGGTGATAAACAACAAGCGAAACCTGCTCACAATTCGAGCACTCCGATTCGTAAATGTGCCTACTGTCGCAATGAACATCACTATCTCGGCCTCGTAATGATTTTTTGGCAAAAATCAATAGATGAGCGCATGGCTGTGGCCACTCGAAAAGAAATGGTGCTACAATTGTCTTAACGCATCCCATTCAGTGCGAGAGTGCACATCAATATTTTCATGTCGACAATGTAGACGTAAACACCACACTTTGCTAAGCATAAGGAGCCGGCGGCAAGCTCGGCGACCTTAGTGGCTAAGGATTCGTTAACTCAGTCTGATCCAACCGTAACCACAACCGTGTTACTGGCAACAGCTCTCGTCCAGATTCGTGATGCTTCTGGTGAATTTCATACATTTCGCGCGTTCTTTGACACCGGCAGTCAAAACAATTTTCTCACGGCTCACGCCGCTCAACGATTAAATCTAAAACCTATAACTGGTAATATCAACGTTTATGCGGTTAGGGGGCAGCCCTGCCTCAGTCAGTGGCTTTGTTACATGCGACATTGGCACCAACTGTAACGTAAAGTTTCGTCTGGGGAATGCTCGTCGCTATACCGAGCATTTTGCGGAGATCAACCGATAGCAAGGCTAAATACGAAAGGATGGGAGGAGGTCAAAACACTACCGCTAGCTGATCCTGGTTTTGACATCCCCGGTCCGATCGACGTCTTGTTAGGTGCCGACGTCTTTGCTGAGTCACTTCTCGAACAACGTCTGAAGGGTAACGCCTCTCAACCGCGAGCTTTCAACTCAGTCTTCGGCTGGCTTCTTCTTGGGAAGTCCAGACTCGCATCGTCCAGTCTACTAGGAGTAGCGCCTTCTTACCGTGGTAGACGATAGTTTAAACAAAATTGTTCAACGTTTCTGGGAAATCGATAACGTTCCACAATCTTCCCGATTGACCCCAGAAGAGCAACGCTGTGAAAATAGTTTTCTCAGTAATCACTACCGTGACGAGACAGGTAGATATGTAATTTGTCTCCCCTTCAAGGACGACGAGGAGCCAGTCTTTGAAGGTTCTCGAGAGATAGCCTTACGACGCTTTCATGCCATTGAAAGGCGTCTGTATCGCGATCACAATTTAAACCAACAATACGTGGAGTTCATGACTGACTATATCGACAGTGGTCACATGACTCTGGTACCTGCCAAGCAAATGGGTCAAGGCAAGTATCATATACCGCACCAGTGTGTGCTACGTCCCGACAGCGCTACAACGAAGCTTCGCGTTGTATTCGACGCCTCGGCTAAAGATGCAACTTCCAAATCGCTAAACGACTCGCTGCTGACGGGACCGAAGCTACAATCAAATATCGTAGAAGATCCTTCTTCATTTCCGTGAGCACGCAATTGTCTTCATGCGCAGACGTGCGCAGCGCAAATGTACCGTCAAATCAACCGGTAGCTCCTCAACATCGTGATTATCAACGTATTCTCTGGCGAGCTCACTCCGGATGATTTCCTCTTCAAGAGTACGTATTAAATACCGTAACGCAGGTACGGAGTGTTCTTCCGCCTCCATTCCTGGCGTGCCGCTCTATTCAGCAACTGGCCAACGATGAGGGTCACAAGTACTCCAAAGGCCAAAACCTGTTTTAACTTCCGACATATACGTTGATGACGTCATCATCCGGGAAGCTCATCGCTGAAGGACGCCAGAGAAAATCAAAACTCAACTCATCGCTCTTTTTTCGGTCTTGGCTCGTTTTGAGCTCCGAAAATGGGTGAGATAATCCGACCCGAGCTACTTAAAGCGATCTTCCCGCGGAGGCGTGTCTTTCAGAAGCAATCACTTTTACCGAAACTGAAGACACAACTTATCAAGGTTCTGGGCCTTAAGTGGGAGCCTGGCTTCGGATTCGTTCGTCTTTACCGTTAATCCATCTAATCAACCGTGCACCAAGCGAACGATTTTGAGTGAGGTTGCCAAGAATTTTCGATCCTCTGGGTTTTCTATCTCCTTTGACAATTCATGCCAAATGTCTTATTCAAAAGTTTTGGATTCTAGGTCTTTCATGGGATGATAAGCCCCCCACCGGAAATTATCTCTCAATGGGAAAAGTTCTCTGAACAGCTTCCTCAAGTTAGGAATCTTAAAATTCCACGTAAATACGCTACCGATAGCGCTCAATCATATCAACTGCATGGATTTTGTGACAGCTCCGAAGCAGCATATGGCGCCGTTATATACCTGCGTGTTATCGAGTCTGACGGCTCCGTTCGCGTCTTTCTCGTATGTGCAAAGGCTCGTGTAGCTCCTCCTTTTTAAAACGTCAATCGTTACCTCGCTTAGAGCTGTGTGGTGCAGTTTTGCTTACAGACCTTATCAAATTTGTCAAGGACACGCTGCGGATTCCTGTCCATGACACTTATCTGTGGTGTGATTCCACCGTTACCTTATCCTGGTTGCGAGCTCCTTCTTCTCGCTGGGTGACATTCGTTGCAAACCGCGTAAGTCACATTCAAGCATATCGTACCGACCGGAGTGCTGGAGGCACGTACCATCTGGTCACAAATCCTGCAGATGTTTGTTCGCGTGGGCAATTGCCTCACGATTTAGCTAAACAATGCCTCTCTATGGTGGGCGGGCCCAGAATGGTTGTCTCAACCTACAGTCTGAGTGGCCAATCGATACATCGAAAAATCGTTCAAACGATGACAATGCGGTGCTCTCTGAGCAGCGTCGCACCACGGTTCTCGTTTCGGATCAAATCGAAAGCGTTAATCAAGCACGTCTATAATTGATCGGCTATTCGAAAAATATTCTTCTTTAGATAAAATCTGTCGCATTATCGCTTACGTTCGCAGGTTTTGTAATAACATGCGTGGCACTGTTCCGCGATCAGATAATCTTTTTTCGTAACGGGACGCTCGAGCGTCATCGTGCAGTTACTAATATCGTCAAACATTTCCAACATCGTTGTTTTTTTGGATGTCATGCCATCCAAATTCACAATCAAAGATACAGTTACCTCCCGCAGATTTTTCGTGTAAACTAAACCCTGCTGTTTTTGGACGAGCAGGGTATACTCAGAGTAGGCGGGCGCCTATCGCGCTCCGGGATCTTGACTTCGGAACATAAGCATCCCGCATTATTGCCCAAAAAGAGTGTTCTTACATCAGCTGTAATCGAATCTATTCATCGAAACAATTTTCATCCCGGACTGAACACAACCAACTATCTGATTTTACAACAGTTTGGGATACTTGCGGCAAAAGCATGTGCTAGTAATGCGTCATCATCTTTTCAAGATGCATAAGATGCTACCGTCTTAAACCGAAACCTTTGCAACCCTTTATGGAAGCGACCTTCCGGCCTTTCGTGTCAATCAGGCAAAACCTTTCTCTGTCGTAGGTGTCTGAATCTAGGAGGGCCTTTTTCGAATTAAGCTCGGGCTTCATCGTGGTGCTAAAATCGATAAAAGGCGTACTTGTGTTTATTCGTATGCTTGAGTACAAAAGTTAAGTGCACCTTGAGGTGGTTTTCTACTTTATCGACTGACGGCTTACATCGCGGCATTGCGTCGCTTCGTTTCTCGTCGTGGCCGCTGCAATGTTATTCACTCTGACTGCGGTACGAATTTCGTTGGTGCAAGTTCACAACTAGCATCATGTATCGAACAAGCCTCTCATGCGGAAAAAATAGATTTTAAACGTAACGTACCTTCTGCTCCCCACTTCGGAGGGGTGTGGGAAATCCAAATCAAAGCCGCAAAGAGTCATTTGTACCGTATTGTTGGCGATCAGGTCTTAACGTTTGGAAGAGCTTACCACGCACTCTTCGCTCAGATCGAATCAATTTTAAATTCGCGGCCTTTGTGTCCATTTTCGAGCTCGGATCCTAACGATTTGAACGTTCTTACGTCTCCGGTCATTTTTTAACGCTAGAACTCTCTAATACAGCAGTTCCTGATTTCGACTACAAGGACGTAAAAATCAATCGACTAAATCGATGGCAACTTATCCAATCTTTTCAACAACAATTTTGGAAACGCTGGAAAAATGAATATTTACATGGGTTAACTCAGCGAGCAAAATGGACCACGGACTCAACACCGTTAACTGTAAACTCAATCGTACTTATAAAAGAGGACAATCGGCCTCCTCTTCAATGGGCATTAGGACGAGTTGTTTCTTTGCATCCTGGCCCTGATGGGGTAGTTAGAGTCGCAACCATTAGAACAGCCAGAGATCGCTCGCTTAAGAGACCTTTGGTCAAACTATGTCCTCTACCATCCGTATAATCGTTATAACTTAGCATTTCTTAGCTTTTAAGTTTGGGATAGTAACTTAAACATATTTATCGTTAATTACCGTTTCTTATTCTTACTCTGGGAAAATCCCATTGGTATTTTGGTGGGCGGAATGTTCCGTTTTCAACGTAAACTTCGTTTACTTTTCAATTCGAATTTCGCGCGCGTTATCGACGCACTCGTCAATCATCATGATTCGTCGTGCTGCAGGCGATTTAGCCAATGGAGCGCCCGGATTACCGCCGGCGCATGTACTATCCTACCGGCGTCTTGGAATACAGCGCCATAGGCTGGTGGCAGAACCAGTAAACCATTCTGAGTCTGGACGTTGAATCGAAGGCGCGCGCGCACCAAACATTACATCTTTTTTACTCAATTATCCTAATCAAACTTCAAGTGCTCAACAGTGTTTTTGGAACTTTATAATCGTGTGTGGCTGGCCGGCCAGGTGTCTAAAGGAAGAACTATTCGTGAGGAATCGTGCTCGAAGCCTGCCTACATGGTAAGTGATCTGTGCATTGTTTCTATTGTCTAAATCGTCTGTAACGCATATTAACGGCGAATGCTCCCAGCATTCGATCCAATGTGGTGATTGACAGTGTACAAGTGCTATTTATCGAGTCAATTTCGCCACAGCGATATTGGGATGATAAACCTGCAGTATCTAATGGATTAAGGACAATTTCACATGGCTATTTTAAGCCTGTCGAAGTAATGCTTTTACGTTAGCTGTTCAAATCAAAAAATGTTTTGCTCACGATTCTGTGAATTGGGAATATGTATAATTATATACACCTTGATAGGTAAACACTATATGGTTACCTAGGTTTAATGAATTAAAAGACATAGTTATTAATTGTAATGAAAACAAAGAAAACAATGAATCTCATTGTTGAAATGGCAGAAGAGAAGACTAGTTGATTTATTTTTATATAAAAAAAATAATAATAATGCTTCATTCGTTTGGCTACACAGCCTGCATTAGTTGCGTATTATATACTCTATTTATAGAAGAAAACGTGAAACTACATAAAAATAATACAAAATAATGGTAATTCTTTTGCGTTTCACCATATCCAACATTAGTGATTGATGCATTTACATCACATACCGCAAATTTATAAACTGATGGAATCTGTTTAATTGCACTTTTTGTTTTGCCCAATAAGACGACTCTTGAATCTTACTAAATTCTTCTTGTGATAAAACTAAAAATGTTAAACTTTGCAAAACCTTCTCGTAGAGATCGATAACTCAAGCAAGTTGTTTTAAGAACGATGATTCTTATAGGAGAAAAATCAAAAAGTAAAGTGGTTTTGTGTCTTTTACATTATTAATTTATTAATAAATTTATTTGAGCAGATATATAAGCTGGACTGTACTTTTAATATCTTATAATTAAACCTTTTTGTCTTCTTGAGCACTCATGGCTGTGTAAACTGAAAGATATTTTACAATATCAGTTACGTTGTATAAGATAAATTATAAAAATGGATATTATAAACCCAAATAAAAAGCAAGTTTTAGTTCAATTCATTCATATTTTATTTACTCGAGTAAATCTATAAAACGAAATAAGTCGATTCTTAAATTCAAAATCGGATGAAACTTATATATTATCAAAAATTAATTAATATATAAATTATATAGCTTATATTATACATACACATCATCACGCCTGTACCTATAGGGTCAGGCAGAGAAATTTCGTACAGAAACCGATCTACGAATCCACGTTGTAGCCATATCTAATTAAAACCCGCTAGCCGTGGGTTCATGATGTACTTGTGATGTACGTGTATTTTTTGATTCATATCATTGATATAAGTATATCACTAAAATCATGATAATCAGCTATAAAGAACTTTTTTGTATAATATTAATCGCAAAAATGTTTTGGATTGACTTGAATACATTCAAATGACAGAACCAAAAAATTTTAAATGAACCTACCGCTTTATTAATTAGGTAATTCCATGACTAAGGTCTTTGAGGTATCCTTAAAGTATTTTCTTTGTTTACATGTACTTACGTGTAAACATGACAACCTTAGTGTTATTTTTGTGGTCCTTTATAAAATAAAAAATAAAAACTTTTTCAAATTCTTGGTTCCAAATATGTTTACTCCAACATAGCGGTAGTCACTATTTTTTCTAAGAACTACTTATTTCATATATGAAATTCATATTATCTCATATCAATATCGTAATAAATAAAATATACATTTCCAAATGTAACGCTATAATTCGCTGCATAAATCAACAGCAGATTGTTTTAAAAAATAATAATTCGTTCTTGTCTCACCTTCTTTGTAAGGAAATTAATTTAAAGATATCGTTTATTGACAGTTCATTAGTACATTAATTCACTATCTAGGCAAACTAGATTTTTTTGATAACCATTTCTGGTTACCACGATTTAATCGTACGGCTGTTGTTGTTATATACTATTGACGCCTGTTCTCACGAGGTGGTATTTTTCTAATAATCAGAAATTAAAAAGGTAATACATTTTATCGTCAGTTTAAGTTAAAAGTCTGGTGTGGGCGTAGAGATTTACCTGCAAGTAGTTTTATCAATCGATGAACGAATCTGATAAAATTTAGGTAAATCCAGGTTGGCAACCATTATTGCCCTTGTCAATCGTCAAATGTCAGTTGATCACGTACGACAAGATTTTAAAACCTACAGGTTAGCGTCAATGTATTTTTACTTTGCTACCAGTATCAAATATACTAGCTCAATAACTACGTCAATGATAGGTAAGATATCTTTGCTTTTTATATAAACAAAAAAAAAAAAAACTCAAATATAATTCAGTTAAATACCTACGTATTTTATTAACAGAGTGGACGTTGTTATATTGAATTAAAATTCAAGGAAAAATTCTAAGAAAATCTTTGCTATAAAATCTTCCCAAGTTATTTACGGTATGACATAAATTAATCATATACATACATGGATTCATTTATTTCACTTGGTAGTACAAAATTGAATTCATCTCTAAACATCTACCTGTGTTTAAAATTATATCGAAGAATGAAACGTACGAAGTGTAATTGATGATTAAACGAACTTACCTGAAATGAAGTTCTATCACAATTAATCGAGTACGTTTCATTCGAAGATATAATTAATTCCCTCCCTTCCAGGATCCCTTTGGAAAATTTTGTAGCTAGGTGCCCTAGGTATCTCTAAAGAATGAGCGTTGATGACTAACAGTCTGGCTTATATCGGATGATAGGTCGTTTGTTTTCTAACTACCCCCTACATCCTATGAAAAGTGTGATCGTCCTACACAATAAGAGTACTACCTGTGTTTAAAATTATATCTTCGAATGAAACGTACTCGTATAATTGTGATAGAACTTCACTTCAGGTAAGTTCGTTTAATCATCAATCATTCTGTACAATGTTTATAATAATGACAGTAGCTTTTGATCGCACCTTGGGCTTGCGGTAAAATTTGAGGTGACGTGCGAGCAACGCGGACTTCCACGCGCAGAGTTGTGCTAATACAACATCGCACCGATCCCCTGTCAGTAAAATTCGCAAGTTTGTGATACAGTATGTAATATTACTTTACTAAAGTTGATTTATTCTCTACTCGGCGCCTTTGTTTATGAGATTGTTAATATCTATTTATTTATTATTTATTTATTTACATTATATTATAGGAACGAAAATTGTTATCTTTATCATCACATTATTAGAAGCAGTATTTGAAAAGAAAACTGGATTTAATTCATTTAAATCTAGCCCACTATTTAGCTAAATGTGGCCTTCGAGTCTCACGACTAAACCCCGTAAGGGATAAAGACGTGATTCTATGTATGTAAGTGTAAATCTAGTCCATATGCTATTTAGCGAAAGCTTTCAATTTGCTGTTCAAATTCTGCCCAAACTTAGGAACTTCTATTTTATACAAAATCTCAGCCCTTTACATCTGACGAAATAAGTAAAAGTATCCCAACAAAATACTTAAAAAATTACAAATAGTCGAATAGGGACAAACTTTCTCTACTGAATATTTATGCGTGGGCTTGTGAGTAGAGTCAATGTCACTGGCTGATTAGAACCGACGAGACGGGCATTAAAAACTTTTTGGTCGAACACTTAACTGCAGTAAATTACCCTACATGGATCTCTATGTGAAGGTTATAGCAGAGATTGTGACGAATTGGGGTAAGTAGGATATTTAGTTGACTGTACACGCGTTTAAGGGTGAGGCTCGTTGCTATTCTTTCGTAACGACACCGAAACATAATTACTGTCGGGGCAGTGATAATGTGATTCAGGTAACACCTTTTGTATAATTCGAGTTGCCAGGATTTCGCATAGCTGATCATAAAACAGGAATCAATTTTATGCAATGTTCTTTGAATCAATCGTTGATTACCATACATAATAATACATAATACATACTACTATACTTTCACTATCTTTTGTGTTTTTCTTATGTGTATGTGCAATAGAGTTTACAAACAAACATACATATGAAATAATTTAGAGACACCATCATAATAATTATGATGGAAATCACTCATTCACAAACGCAAGACGTGACAGAAATCGTCAATACAGAATCGAAGGATATTAAATGAAAAAGCGAACAAATAAAAATCGACAGTTACCAAATTTATATCAGATCCGGAACAAAATAAATGTCATCAGTTAAGACATTAATTTAAGTCAAACTAGTTTCAGTTTATAGAAATACTAGCTTCCGTTGCCCTTGCGGCTTCGACCGCGTGTTAAATTTCCCACGGGAACAGTGCTTTTTCCCGGGATAAAAAGTAGCCTATGTGCTATTCCAGGTCATTATCTACCTCTGTACCAAATTTCATCGAAATCCGTCCAATAGATTTTGCGTGATTGAGTAACAAACATCCTCAACCTACGATTTTCAAAATCATGAATTCCTTCAAAAAATTTATAATATTAGTATGGATTTTGCTTCCTGTTGCCATAAATTTTGCCTGTATTTAAAAAATGTCAAATAAAAAATATTGATAAAACATCCAAGGTGCATCATTAATAACCTAATTAGCACTTTATTGATCACTCTTCCGCATTTATTATGTGCAATTCAAATATCAGTATCATAATTTATGCTTCACTATGTTACCTGGAAATATAATATCATTGAAACGAATGATCATTAAATATTAATGTTCTTTAAATAAATTAAGATATCTATCTCCACCTTGTTATATTAAAATAGTCACAATGGCATTTATATTACAAGATTAGTTAGTAGACGTCTAAACATGAAGCGAACTATTTCAGTATCTTACAAGTCAAGAGTTGAGCAGAGTTCCAATGCAGTATTAGTGTTGAGCGTTAACTTTCATTTAATGATAAAACCGAACTGTTAATTTAATGCTTAGTTAAATTAAATCTCGTTTTAAATTACAGTCCAATAAAAGCAAAAAAGATCCATTGTTTAGCAAGCCTAAGATTTCTAAACACTAACAATTGAGAAGTGTAACGATTTGATCAGATGTCAAAATAGAAAGTGTACTGTTCATTTATCGGTAATTTTAATCTAATTTATTTTAAATCACAGGCAAAACAACAACAACAGAAGTTCTCAATGTTTTTAACAAACCTCAAATTTCTCAACTCTAAAGATTTCAGACTGTGGCGATTTGACAACCCTATCAAAGGGTTTTCTACCCACAAATGTACAATCATTCAGCGCCATATTAGTAAAAACAATAGCCCTTGCCTATGCTAACATTGTATTTCGCCAACGCTAACGTTGTATCAACAAAAATTACAGTCTGAAACAAAGTTACTGGAAGGGATGAAGTGACCTTCAGACGCAAAAAGGGCGCAGCGTCCTTGCACCTACGTCCTCCGCCCTTCGCCTGAATCCGTGTAAGGTTTAATTAGTACTTTGTTTGAAAGCCACAGTTTCTTAAGAAGTCTAAGGCTGTGTTTTTATTAAAGCTGAAGTAATTCGATAGTTAGGAATTTTCTTCTCGCTTCACATCGCGCTTTCACTCGCAATAAAAAAAAATACAATCGATTATGTACTTTATAATTTGTGCGTTTTATAGCTTTTTTATTATCTTTATAGCTTTATATAGGTTAAAATAGTTTATTTAAATAATTTTTCGACAATGATTTATCATTTCTCCCGTGCATTTTCCCTGGTCTACCCCATACCAAATTTCAGTATTTGAAACTCAAAATCTTTCGAGCCAACAGACAAAAGACAAGTTACCGTAAGGCTTTCTCGTAAGATTACAAACGGAGAAATCATAGACCTAGTTACTAGTTAAAAAAAACTGTTTTAAATTACCATTAGCACAGAGAAAGCACTAAAAGCGAGCACTTCGTGAAGATCTTTTCTCAAAACATCTGGTAGAAAACCGCAAGTTACCGCCGAAGGGACGAAATAAGGGTACATCCGCGACCTCTAGACTTTGTCCGCTGAAGGGCGCTCCGCCCTTGCACCTTTCAGGGCCACTGCCAACAGCGGGTGCACGCTCGACATTGTTAGGGTTGCTACACATATATTCGGGCCAGCATTAATCGGCACTTGGTGAAATTGAAGATGAATAGATTAATGTTCGATAAATACTTTGTTTTTATAATGGATTTGTTCGACAAACACTGCCGAACTGACGACAATGCCGGCCCGAATATGTGTGTACCAACCCTTATGCTTACGCCGCGCTGTCTAGCCTCTCAGTATTTATTTGCATTTGTGTACGCTAACTGATCCTCGTTGAGGACAGTAGGCAAGAATGTATTTAAAGGAAAAATGCAATTTTTGTTTGAGATTTTCTTGTCACATTTTATGGAATTAAAAAGGAATAACCTAGATAACCAATACAGAACACGGAGCTTCGTTTAAATTCTAGAAATTCTTAATTATAATTGACATCGTGAATATCTTCTTTTTTTGTTCTAATTCTTGCAATCTCATTTAATTTTATAGATTTCTAATTTTAAAACGAAATTTGAAATGAAGCAGCCGCTTTAAAAGAGTATGTTTTTTAAATATTTTAATAACGTAAATAATTTATAAGAATACCCATCAATGTACAATTGTACATTTGTAGACGATTTTCTATTTTTAGTCAGACTTCTAGATTTATGAGTTGCAGCATCCGTGCAGCTATTGAGGTAGGTCTTAGATATTTTTAATTTCTAAAACCTGATTGACTACAGGCATTAGCTAATCGTATTAATTTCTCCTTTTAGAAATTTTGTGTCACTTAACGTTAAATGAAAGCTATAATGATAAATGATTGAGGTAGGTCCGTAGAGCTTTGCGATTACCATGAAAACGAAAGGAAACTATTTTTTCTTTTAGCTGACATAAAAAAAAATTGACTGGTTGTTTTTCACTAAATAATCGTTACCTAATATTATTAATAATCCTGTGTAAAGAGAGCTTTAAGGAATAATTTATGACTATCCACTTTCTACGTGTGATTTACCCTACAAGTACTAAGTAGCCAAGTATCCATTATAAGTTCATAGAAAGTTGACATAATGTAACGATAATCTTAATTCTTAAGTTGAATACTAAGACTTTAAAGGTAGGTAACATCAGAGTACTAGAAATTTGAATTAATTAGCAAATGGTATATATATATCGTATTAAGATACTTATAGGTACCGAACACAGAAATTACAACTATAATATTATTATGAAAATTTCGAAATTTTCACTTGTGAACCTTAAAGGTTACTTAAAGGTAACTTTGGTATAAATTACCTATTTATTTTTCAGATCTCGTTAACACTAACCAAACATGTAAGTATTACTCGAAACAAAAACTTAAATTCAAGAGAAGTTTCATTATTTTGTGCGAAAATATGATAGTACAAGAAAAACAAAAGTAATAATATTAGAAAGGTGTTACGTGAACTTAATCTGAAAGTTATATAACAGTTACTAGTAGTTATTTAGTATTTTTATAATCTAACTAGCTTTTGCCCGCAGGCTTCGCCCGCGTAGAATTTCCCACGGGAACAGTGCTTTTTCCAGGATAAAAAGTAGCCTATGTGCTATTCCAGGTCATTATCTACCTCTGTACCAAATTTCATCGAAATCCGTCCAGTAGATTTTGCGTGATTGAGTAACAAACATCCTCACAAACTTACAAACTCACAAATTCACAAACTCACATCCAAACTTTCGCATTTATAATATTAGTATGGATTGTAACTTTTGTATTTGAAAACACTTTATAGGGTACTTTTTATCCCAAAATTCCCACAGGAGTGGAGCCCCGGGGCGCAGCTAGTTGAAAATAAAAAATAAAACTTCTATTTCTTAAGGGTCAAAAATAGCAATGATGATGGTCTTGCAAACATCCAAGATTACGGTAACTGCTTTCCACAAATTGATTCACGCTTTATACATACATACATACATCACATACATAGAATCCCTTACGGGATAGACAGAGCCAAGAGTCGTGAGACTCGAAGGCCACGCTTAGCTGAATAGTGGGCTCTCTGATGGAATGGAGATTCAGGTATATTGAAGGAATCCCCAGTTTAAAGCCCTTTCCCTCGATTGAGTTTTACAATCTGCGCGGGAAGAGAAGCAGCTGGCACATTCTATGTTTTATCTTCGCTCCCAGACCAGTTGGAAGCAAAACTCTCACGCTTTATAAATACCAATAAGTCGAAAACTCAGAAAGCGATTACATCAACACACGTAACGGGCCCACAAAAGAATTACACTCGAGCAAAAAAGGCGCCAAGATCCTCTGGCCTGAACAAAACAAGACATTTCGCAACGGCTCTCTACCGGCGTGGTCTTGCGCAAATCGTGACGTCACTGCGGTTCCGGATTCACTTTCGCGTAAACTTTCACTCCACCCGACGGCGCTGGCGCCGCCGGCTGCGATCGAATCGTTTGTCATGGGCCACGGCCATTGCGCATCGATCGTCGTCATCCATACAATCTATATCACTTATATTAATAACAAGAAGGTAAATATTACCCTTCCTAACTTTCTTTCTGTTCACATTAGCATGGGATTGGCTTCCTTTCCTCTCTTGAGAAATGGATCTTGGGAAGACATCTCTTATTTTTGGATTTTTGTGCATCTCAGATGCAATTAGTACTAAAGTATTCTCATATAGAAATTAGATATGGTGAAAAAATTCCATGCGAGCAGGACTTGAACCCGCGACCAGGTCTTTATACGACCTTGCTCTTTCAACTGAGCTATCGCAATCCTGCACATCGCAAAAAAGTCCATCGTCGTATAAAGACCTGGTCGCGGGTTCAAGTCCTGCCTGCACGGAGTTTTTTACCATATCTAATGTCTATATGAGACTTTAAGACATCTCCTATTTGTTACCATTTGCTCTTTTTCATCAAAACATCACCTTTCTATACTTCTTGTTCATTAGATGCCATGTTGTTGGTAGACAAATCACTTAAAGAAAAAAGCTATTATAACAATAACAGGCACACGTGTACAAAGTCAATGGGAAAGGAGAACAAAGCTTAAATAAATAAATGTTTTATAGAGATAAACAACAGAGGTTGCAGATACAATCTAACTTTTGAAAGCGATATTTACGTCGCAGGAAAATAATGCGTAAGGAAACGAAGCAAGGTTTATTTACAGATTTTCCTGTATCTATTTCTATCCACAAAGGCATATTATTTATTTATATTATAAATAGCTCTTGCTCCAATGGAAATTTCGAAATATCTAGATACACAGTTAATTCGCAACTCGAGAGAAATAATGATGACAATCTAGTCTATCTATATAATTTCTCTACAATCTGGCTGAAAAAAATATTCCATAGCTTAACCATACGATTCGTCCATGGATTTTGCAGGCCCGAGTTGGCAGACTTGCCTGCGTCTGTGTTCCCGAGCACATATAACCTGACTCTCTTCAAAACCAGAGTGAATAGGCTACTTCTGGGTAAGCTCGCTATATCGTAGACATCTCTGTCCTCGGACAAGATTGTGGTCAAGAGCAAACCCATCTTTTATTTAATAAAAAAAGAATTAACGTAAGCACATGCTCTAAAATCTAAATCCGCATAAAGGTCGCCAGCGGTCACCCAAATCCGGGAGACATAATAAAACGTATCTTTATTTACATAGACACTATATCTGGTAATTGCTGTGACTAATGCAAAATTGATGTTGACCATATTAGAATAATTGCACAACTTGCATGCATGCACATGTGTGGCAAATTTGAAAACCAAATCGTACTAATATTATACTTGAGGGGCTAACTCAAGCGAACTGTACTTGCATTGAATTGAAACGTCTAAAGATGAGTGGGCTTAGCTCTCAGTAAAAGCTTGTGTTCTTCCAAGGTACAAGTCGGTTCTAATGCTGCGAATGTACCTATCTAAAGAAAAAACTATTTCTAACTTAACTACTTCAAAGTAATCACGATATATATAATAATCTAGGATATGAACCATCATATCTTTATCTAGGTCTTCTATCGTATTATCTGACATTCATTTATTGTTATTACATTTATTTGAAGCACTGAAAGCTTGTTTTTATTTGAACATTTCAATGTCAGTCCACTTTTACAAATATTAACAAAAAATACAAAATATATATCTGATTCTTTAAAATGTAGACACCCATAAAAGTTACTACTCAAGGAAAACTACTGACCGACAGATGGCAAAAAACTTACTGTTAAAATATTATTGAGACATCCCGCTTGACCTTTGACATTTTTCTACATGGCAACAGTGGAACAGAATTAACGCCCATTATAGTATAGTATAAAACACGTCAATCGTTAAGTTTTGTTTTTATTGCTACTCGTGGTTGTGAGAAAATTTCCGTTTTGACTGATTAACATAAGTAGGTAGTTTTAGGAAGTTTATGAATATTGTTTGTTTGTGGAACTTTGACTTTGTCTCTCGCACCAACATATTATTTTTGAATATTCAGAAATAAGATTTTACCATCTCGAATGGATTAAGAATAAACCATCTTCTGACGACCTCCGTGGCCCAACGGTCAACACGCCTGACTGCCACACCGGAGGTCCCGGGTTCGATCCCCGGCCGGGTCAAGATGGAAAATGATATTTTTCAGATTGGCCCGGGTCTTGGATGTTTATCTATATATGTATATGTTATAAAATATAGTATCGTTGAGTTAGTATCCTATAACACAAGTCTCGAACTTACTTTGGGGCTAACTCAATCTGTGTGATTTGTCCGTATATATTTATTTATTTATCTTACACCTACATAAATTCAATGTTTTTAGACGACTTTCGGCGACTTGAAAAAAATCTGATACCAATTTTAGTTATAACACCCTGGATATGAGAAGAAGAATGAATGAAGGCCCCTGATGTACTCCATACTAGTATATTTTGGACTACTTAATTTACGCGCAAGGCATAGCAAGAGTACTCCTATTATTACCATCTTACTTATTTGTTACTCAGTTAGAGAAACACTATTTAACATAACGAATTTTGTAGTTCTTAATCTAAAAGATAGCTTAGTGTTAATAATTTCTAAATATCTTACCGCTATTTAACTTAGCACGGCAATATTGTAAATTAGTATCAAGCATAAACAACATAAACTTTAAAAACTTAAAACAAACGAGGAAGCGTCTCCTTTCCTTATTCGGATTATAAAAGCGTAACGCGACAAAATTAGCAAGGCCATCCTTGAGGTAACCGGCTAATCAGGAAACTGACGACACAATTAAACCTTAATATAGGCTTTAGATGAGAATTATACAAAATCTAATTTGTAGTATAATTTAATTATGTAATAAACATGCCATAGGCTGCAAGGTTGTTGACCGGTCGTTGTGGAAATCCTTGGGGGAGGCCTTTGTCCAGCAGTGGACGTCTTTCGGCTGAGAGAAGAAGAAGAAGAAGAAGGCTGCAAGGTATAGGCAAATATAAAAAAATAATAAAGGCAAATATATAAAAAGGTTTATGTAGAGGAGAAATTGGTAAACCATCAAAAAAAAGAGTAAGTTATAAAAGAATGGACGTATACATTATCTTTCATCAATCTGTACTTTTATACATGTATAAGTTATTATTGCATTGCGCATTACAACGATTCATCAGAATGCACTTTGTACTTGCATTTGATAAAACCCAAGCCTTTTTTATTTCAAACAAAGTGCAATTACTTTTGATCTTTAAACATCTCAACAATATGAAAATAATACTATTAGCAGATTAATTGTATTTACCAGGCGAAGGAGAGAGACCTGTGCCCAGTACTGCGACATAGATGGCTATTAAGGCATAACTTATTCGTATTTTAGACAAAGAAAAGATGGCGATAAAGGCCGAATAAAACTAATATTCCGCTGTAAAGAAAATAAGTTTCAAGTTTATATTACACTCAGACAATTAATATCAGGAGTCGTGACTGAAATGCCATACAATAAATCAGTACAAGCATCGAGCAGGCGATACAACGATTCAATACAATTAATTTTTCACTCCGATATTACTTGGCTATTTCCATAAATTTCTCCGATTGGCTTTAACGGTTCAGAGGTCTCGTGCCCACTTTGAACTGGTTATATCATAACCAATACCTAACTAAAGGTTCCCTATACTGTAATATCTCATATCTCAGTCAATATGAAGGGGACTTAATCCTTATTTCTTCAGAGAAACTTTTTACGCAGTTAGGCCTCTAATTTATCTGCATTCGAAGAGTCTCTTCCTCTTAACCGATATCTATAAATTTTGCATGAGATTAACATATTTTAGGCTATATTATCTGTTCATTTTAATTTTATTTCCAGGCATGACAGACACTTGATGTCCCAAAGGTCTCTACATTTTTTCCTCCATTTTTTCACGTATATTTCCTTCCACCCAAAGGTTGGCTGGAAGAAATTGCATTTGCGATAAGCACGCCTTTGCGCTCATTTATATATTCAAACCGCCGCCCGGGCACACACAGCTAGTAAGGATATACTTGTGGAGTTACATCGCTTAAATAACTACGTTACATTATTAAAATTAATCAATGAGAGTTATCGCTTTTCGATCACTAGTTAGCGCTACTGGCGAGTAAGTTCTGTCAGATGATACAATACTGTCACTTGAATTTGACAACTGTTTTACTTATACTTTTTACTATTAGTTTTATACTAGTATTAATTTTATTTAAATACTTACTTCTACTGTACCTACTATTTTTTGATGAAATAAATGAGTTACTGATGACAGTATTGTACTATCTGACAGATCTCACTCGCCAGTTACGCCAACTAGTGAGCGGGAAAGCGATAATCATCATTGGAGGACCAATCAGTTACGAGGTGCTACATAACAATCTATATACAAATAGTAGTTATTCGGCCGGTCGCCATGTTTTGTCACTATTATTAGTATGGGCAAGCCGCCATCTTTATGCCAAATCCTTAGTCGACGCCGGGTTTAGGTATGCACGATTTTTTGTAGGTATATCATGTCTGTTCTTTTTTCGTTCGTCTGAGGCTTCAAATCAAAAGTGGGCGCGAGATCGGTACAGACTACTAAAACAATTAATTACCGGGACGACCGTCTTCCCACACTTTCCAACGCTATTGTGCTGGAGTGAGACAATCGTATCTCTTTTATTGTCATACAGATTGCGCCAATCACGATGTTTTTGCCGTTGTGATGTTGACTTTCATTTGTATTTTGAATTTTGCACGATTTGAAGGCACGCGTGGAGGCTTTGTTGTGACGCAGCGGGCGAAGTCAGGTTTTGTGAGTGATCGGTGTCATTGATTTCAATATGATGATGAAGGTGACTGAAGACACTAATTGTAATCATAATTATTTATATTTATTTATTATGTATAAGAACATTATGATATACACAGTACAAAGGTACGATTTCGACGTACATAAGAACATAATACCAGAAATTATACTTATTAAAAAGAAAAATTCTTCCGAGAAATAAATAATTTTGATCAGAGAGTAAAATTTAATAATGTTTGGTTGAATCCAATTAAGTGTGTTAATAATCTGACCCAAATCATAAATCAATTAGATTATGACAGGCCATTAATATGTACGATAAATTAGAGAAAATATGAAGATCTATTAACAATGAAATCTCGTTAGAGAAAGACTTAAATCTGGCACGCCTAGTTTTTGTACCAGATTTAACGAAGTTGCGGTGTTAAACAATATTTGACATTTTGTTAATGTATTAATTTAGCTTACTGCACGCCTTGGGTAACTGTTAGTACCATCGATCAACTATACACATAAATTAAAGGTGACAGCTCTGTTAACGGCCCGAGAAATAAGAGCACACAATAAGCGTGTGCTCTTATTTCTGACAGTACGGTCCATTGCATTATGATATTTATTGCTTAGACTTCAGATATATTTTTGATCAAAGGTATACATTTAATCAACACGGACTGTTTTTCGCTTCGACTTTGTAAGAGATCTTTAATCTAGGTGTATTATTGATCGAAGGTTAAAACAGCGAGTTGCTTAATGTGAAATAAAGAACAAAACTCAACAAAGATGGCGGTACCAGCGCATGCAGGAAACAAATCACCCGTTACCACGGTGCACACGTCAATGTCATTAGTCATGCTTCGAACACTTGTCATTGTCAAAATAGGTACTCTGTTTACCCCTTATGCGAGTGCTGCCCACAGGCCTGATAAAATCGAAGTAGTCTTCGTTACTAACGAGTCGCAATATAATCAACCCGCACTACAGGATATATTCTACTTTCTATACCACCTTACTGCTCCTGACGTGATATAGCGACTACCAAGCAATAACCATAAGGCAAACGCTGTTCAACAAAATAAGAACAATCTTTACTCGTGACAAAAACAGCATAGATCAAGCAATCGCTTCTGTATCTACTGCTAAAGTGCACGGGTCACGATGATTTTAACGCTCAATTTGAGTAACCCGGTTTACCAAAGTCATGTTTAACAAAAATAGGCTAGCAAAAACACTTTCACAAAAATCATATCGGGTCAAATATATTTCTGCTCTGCGTGACCTTTCGCGGTTACACTTAATATAGCAATCGCATTGCGAAAGAAAATTGTTGACCTAAGTGATTTTCTATAATAGAATAATGTCCAATATTGTCCAATCTATTCTCTATTGAAGATAATGTAGCACGGTTTTGGAGCGTGTATGGTCAGCAAATATTATCCACTTAATAGTAGGATTGTTAACACTGAAGTGTTGACTCTGAGTAAGATCATTGTCAACAATTAAAATGCGTATAACCCTACGACAAATAATGCGTACGTACTTGGTCTTCAGACATTGTTGATCATTGATTGAAATCAGTGTTGTTGACTATCATCCAAGTGAGCAATTTTAATCCACTTTTAAGTTGTGTATCCTATTGGCAACATTGCTCAACATATTTGCTCTTTCTCGCTCAGGCCTCGATTCTACAAATTGAAAATGTAGATGTCGTGCCTCAGTTGTGTCTCAAAGGCCAAAGAAATCGTAATAAAACAGAAGTCTTACAGAGGTCTTGTTACTTAATTTGATTTTTTTGGCTTTTGAGACACAATTGAGACACGATATCGACATTTGTAATTAGTGAAATCGGCCCCCAGTTTACATGAACAAGAAACACGATATGCTATTTCACTTTAGTCAGTAGAAGTGAGTGATATAGCAAAATATACAGCACATCAACTTTGCTTCAGCTTTGACAGTGGTGAAGCCCAACATTTTGTTAATAGGGTCTAATAGGGCTTTAAAACTTCGTCTGATGAATTCGTTCGCACTTATCAAGTCCCATCCCATTACTTCAGCAGCCCTTTCGTGTGAAAAAGACCTTCGTCTCGTCTATCGAGCCAAGAAGTATATGGGGCTTGGACCCACTAAAACCATAAGGTATCAACGTCACTGCCACAATATGCTAGGACAGTGTGCTTCACACGCTCCACGGCTCCATCTAAGCTTAATGTCGTCGGTATAGACGTTTTGCTTTATTTGAATCGCTCAGCACCAATCAACACGTTTTAGATACAGTATCACATCTTCGTCTTTAACGAGGTAGACAGAGCCAAGAGCAAGACTCTGCCACGTTTACCACAGCTAAAAAACAAGACTTACCTTGCAAATTGTCCAGCATATAAGTCAACAGCTTCGCGGTCCCGTTACAATCGTTGTATATTGACAGCATCTCCTTGCTAAGCGGGTTCCCTTGCAGCCCCAGCATCTGAAGGTGGAACAGCTTGCCGAGCTCGTACGGCAACACCCGGAGGTAGTTGTTGTGGAGGTGGAGCTCTCTGGAATACAACTTTATGGTTATTATCTCAATATCGGATTTAGAGGGGGGCTTCATACTGCTTTTTTGTGTACCTACTGTGGAGGTAGATTCCATAACAGTGCATATCAAATTAAGAAATAACAGAAACCCAGACTGTTTTTTGTCTACCTACTGTGGAGGGAGATTCTATAGCAGTGCATAATTTAGTGAATTTTTTCTCTTATAGTTTCTGACAAGTTTCTTCTGCAGTGGCGACCTATCACCGTCTTTAGGATTCGTTTCAAGGCGGGCGGCATGTCAATTTATTGCACCTAGGGATTGCAATCCCGCAAAACGGGATCCAGCATTCCCGCGGGATCCCGCACCCTTTATCAAAGTGCTGGATCCCGCACTTTCAAAACGCGGATCCGCGGATCCCGCTTTAAATTTGCCGCTAAAACGTTCGTGAGTTTGGCTGGAACATCTGCAACTCACACAGGTCCTACTCCTACTCTAACGTTAAAAGAAGAATTAGAAAAACAGCTCCAAGAAGAAAAAGAAATATTCAAGAATAAGCCAGAAAACAAGGAAAAGGATTATGATAAAATTTTGAAAAAAGAAATGGCATATTTTGAGTCCGATGGTATCAGAGGAGAATACCTGACTCTCGCCTATGAATATATGCTGACGATTCAGCCTACTAGCGTAGAAGCTGAAAAAACGTTTTCGGCGTCAGGATATATTTGTAGCTCATCAGAAGCAGGCTTAGAGATGATACTATAAATAACATTTGCTTTTTAAGAGCGTATTTCCAAAAGTTATCAGTATCATCATAGGTGAGTCGTAGTAATAACATAAAGATAAGAGGAAGTTGTGATTTGATAATTAGTCATTATAATGGATAAGACTGATTACCTTAAACCTATTAATAGCTAGCTAGCTAGGGATAGCTGTGTTGAATACTTTAAGACCCTAAATATACTAACTGTCCCTTCTCTATACATTTATGAAATGGCTGTTTTTGTAAAGAGTAACCCTAAATTATTTCCGATGTTGTCAGATTCACGTAGAAGGAACAGATTGCGACCACAATATTTATATAATGTTGTGACACTCAAATGCAATTTAGCGCAAGTTCGCAAAAGTGTTATTGGAATGGCTCCTAAGATATATAATAAATTGCCTAATGAATATAAAATGCTGAATTTGAAAATGTTTAAACATAAGTTATACTCGTTTCTAGTTAAAAAATTTTATTACTGTATTAATGACTTTTTAAATGACACATTTTAATTTTTTTTTTTTTTTTTGACATTTGTTTTATAATTATTTGATTAACTTTTCATTTATTTTAATTTATATATGATTCCTAATAAGATTGTTATGACAACTTTTATTTAAATATGATTTAATTTGACATGTCTGAATTAATTAAAATATTAGGTACCTATATATTTGTATGCTGTATTGTAACGGCAAAACATAGTGGTTCAAAATTTTTATTTTATCTACCAAGTGCATGTACCTATGTTTAACAAATAAATGATTTCTTTCTTTCTTTCTTTCTATTATATGTAAGGGTAGAATTAAAAAACTTTTGATGCCAAACATTTAAAATTTAAGTTTTTTTAAGACTGATTTGATTAATAATTACTCTTGCTTACTTAATTACAATTTAATTAATATTTTGTTTGAAAACAAATACTTTTGTTGCATTATGTGAGACATATATAATTTTAATATTTAAGTTCTTTTAAATAAGACTGCTTTGATAAATAATTACTCTTGCTACGTAATTACAATTTTATTGATATTTTGTTAGAAATCAAATGCTTTTGTTGCATTATGTGAGACATATATGATTTTATTAAAATAAAACTTGATTTTTATAAAAAACCTGTAGTTTTAATTGATTTCATAAATGAAATAAAAAAATGCGGGATCCCACGGGATCCGCGCGGGATTGGTCAATCCCGCATATCAATCCCGCGGGATTGAATAAGCTGCGGGATTGCAATCCCTTTGCACCCAGCATGCATAGTCCGCCACTGCCCCAGAAAAAATCCTGAATCAGCCCTTAATTATCACAGCCTAGTTGTAGTAGTAGTTGTAGGTTAACCTAACCTAATCAAACCGCTCTGGTCAGATGACATGGATAGCGAGAAAACGATGGATGAGACTGGCACAGGACCGTAAGAAATGGCGCGAAAAAAGGGAGGCCTATACCCAACAGTGGGTTGATGTGGGCTGAATATGATGATGATGATCATGAGTCGTTCATCGAACGCCTCAACGCTACATCGCATCAATCGTGAAGGGTGTGAGAGATGCAGGGCGAAGGGCGAGCTCTCGATTTGTCATACAAATAAAATGAAATTTGTATGACCACTCGGGAGACAGTCAAATGCTTTAACGCTGCCTGCTGGGGCGGCAGCCTTTGCGTCAATATCAAAGCCGTTGGACAGCTGCATCACATGCGTAGAGATTTAACTAATCTGTGGCTGTATGTAGTATTATTATGGTATACACAGCACAAATACTGGGTTGGTTTTTAATACAGACTCAGACCCATTTAGTAATTTTTACACAACTTATTTACTGTAGAAAAATATTTAAAGTGGGTTAAAATTTGCGGTTAATGTAATCTTGGAAACTGTTTATATGAAAGATTTAACCCAGAGAGACAAAGAATACATGTTAATTAGATGTTTTTCCAACGGCTTGAAATTCGCTAACGGGTATGTATAATCTTTAACACTGTTTATCTGTCTATTCAAACACTGAAAATCTATTGTTATATACTGACACGTTGACTTCTCACCTACAGTTTCCTGAATACCTACTTGTGTCATGGTCATGGTGAAGTTGCGAGGTATGTCTGAAGACAGTAGCGGATTTAGGGGGGCACGGGGGCACGTGCCCCCCCAGACTGCTTTTTTGTGTACCTATTGTGGAGGGAGATTTCATGATAGTGCATATCAAATTAAGAAATAACAGAAACGTGCCCCCCCCCATATCAGAAATAACAGAATTTTTTCTGCCCATCTGGTTTATTTCTTGATTTTTTGCAAATCTGGTCCTGCAGTGGCGTAGTGAGAGCAAGTCTTTAGGATTCGTTAAGGGCGGGCGGCAATTTGTTGCGTCCCCCCCAACATGCATAGTCCGCCAAGATCCCTGTGCCCCCCCCCCCCTCCCCCAGAAAAAAATCCTGGATCCGCCGTTGTCTGAAGAATATCTTTCAAACCATGTTCAACATTACACCTACGCAAATACGCAAAAAAACTTGTAATGTAGTAACTGTAGATTTTAAATTATATAGGTAACTAGCTTTTGCCTTTGCAACATCCTGACAAAATACATTAAATAGGTAACACAATTTTCAAATATATTTTTTTTATTAAGGAGCAACGGCAGCGTAAAGCCAAACTGCTTTAAAATAATTTTAAATCTTAGTTCTATATGCACCAAGCTAAAGGTCTTACAGACGAACGGAGGATGGGAGGATTCGCCCCTTAAATGGCAGGCGATTTTGTGGTACTTAATTATGAAATTATAAAATTTGTTACATAAGGAACATGTTTTCATTTGACTTTTAAAAGGGCAACTATAAGGCAATATTTTCAGTTGGACCACGGATCAACTTTTTAAGGATTCATTAACTTCCTAATATTGTTATTAGACCACTGTCCCTATCAAAGGCCCGTAGTCCAACTAGTTGGAAGGAGCAGTTGGACCCAGAATTTGTTATCGGTACCAAATTCTCCATATAAACTCTCGGAAAGTACCGGTACTTTATATGTGAATTAGGTACCGGTAACAACCCCTTGGACCTTGATCATACATATCTATCAATGGAACTCCCTGCCTTCTCCTGTGTTCCCGAGCACATACAACCTGACTCTCTTCAACACCAGAGTGAATAGGCTGCTTCTGGGTATCGTAGACCACAAGTCTATCCTCTGACAAGATTGTGGTCAAGAACCTTTGTACTTGTTGAATTAGTTTATAATACGATGTACATCATGATAGAAAAACTGAATCTAAAAATACTACAATTAGTAGTCCATACTAATATTATAAATGCGAAAGTTTGGATGTGAGTTTGTAAGGATATTTGTTACTCAATCACGCAAAATCTACTGAACGGATATGGATGAAATTTGGTATACGGGTAGAAAAATACCGAGAATAGCACATTGTGTACTTTTTATCCCAAAATTCCCACGGGAGCGAAGCCCCGGTGCGCAGCTAGTCTTTAATAATAAAAAAAAAAAACTACATTTACATTACTTTGCCAAATTGATTTTGCACACAAAGAAATCTCCAAATCTCTTTATAATTTTAGCATAGATAAGATAACAAAATGTCCACAGACGTGCTCGCAGAGTGTTTACAAATAAACGCCAATTTACATAGTTATCATAACACGTGAGTTCAATGACCTTACATACCTAAACGCTTTGTTTTTCAAATCACCCACGCTGTTTGTACGGTGATCGTATTTTGCAAACGGCTGACGAATAAAATGTTAAGACGTAATGTTCACTGCAGGCTGGAGCTGGATAAAAATCGTCATTTGATTTTTTTTGTTATTTTGGATCAAGATTGTTGGGCCATTTCAGCTACGCACTGAATCCTAATCCTAACTAATATTATAAAAGCGAAAATGAGTTCGTTTGTTACCTCTTCACGCTTCATCTACTGAACCAATCTTCCTGAAGTTTTGCATATACATATTTAGAAGTACTGAAGTCAAAGTCAATTTTTTTTATTGAAACTTGGCCTTCAAAGAAGGCTCTTTTTCACGTCGATAACTAATTATTTAATCATAATATATTATGTCTCAAAGCTACAAACTACTAGCATTTCGGAATGACCACTGCTGAGAAGAAATGCCGAAAGAAACTCATGAAACAGTCTTGGTCATTAACTTTATACATACACTAGATTATGTACAGTCAAAAATAAAATAAAATATAAGAAAAAAAATAATTATAAATCATGTTATGTTTGTGATCAAGTAACCACAATGAATTGGTTAAGAACATAAAATAAAAATAAAATTCGAATCAGGATCGAAGCAGGATCCCCCTGGCAACACCCGTTCACGAGTTGACGCGAGGGTCAGCCATCGCAAAGCTAAGGCTAAGGCAGATGATGATGATATCATACCTTTAAGTACATACACACTCATCGAAAGTATTCCTCGAAGTCTCGAACCTTAAACATACCCTCTTAACTCAGTGCGTTGCATTCATGCACGTCCGATTTTGAATTTCCACTAAAATGCTGTGTTTAAGGACGATCGCGGCATAAAAAGTCACTTTAATAAGCAATGACGAGTTTATGTGTTTACATCAGCATTTATGGTAAACTAAACGCTTTTGTTGGAATTTAAATTATAAAGCTATCAAAGGTTCGTTACTTTTGTTAAAGGTGAATTCAAAAACATTGGAAACCTGTCTACTAGTGAAAGTACTAATGAATATGAGAAACTTTTTGTTAGGGACCGACCAACTCAAACCGACCGAATAAAATATAAGCCGTTCCATACTATTTAGGAAAAGATGGCGCGACGACCTTGACGCTTTTCAGCCGGATTGGTCGAACGTTGCTACGGACAAACATGGTGGAAGCAAGTGGGGGAGACCTTTGCTAAGCATTGGGACAACATAGAGGTTAATTAAAATATTAATAATTCTATTTTACAATACCTACTCGCACAAAATGGAAAAGCTGTTTTTAGGGTTCCGTACCTCAAAAGGCAAAACCGGAACCCTTATAAGATCACTTTGTTGTCCGTCTGTCTGTCAAACTTTTTTTCTCAGGAACGCTTAAATGTATAAAGTTGAAATTAATATTGAACACTCGGATCCGCGGTCTCTTTCTGCAAAAAAATAATCAATATTATACGTCAACGCGATCAATAGATATCACAGTAAATGTTACGAATTTTCGCATATTTTGCGATTTCAGGCAGCAATCAAAACCTATTATCGTATTCCCGTTGACCTAAAATTATGAAATTTGGCAAAAAGCAAGGTCTAACAGTACTTATACAGGAATAAATCTGAAAGTTGTAAATATGTTGTTGGAAGTAAAAAAAAAGTGGTACAAACTTATTTTTGCGCTCGATGCACTACAAAGTTAAGTTTGTTTTTGAAACTAGTTTGTATTTTAGTTGATGATGGTGAGATGAGATGCTTTGCGTGTACGGAACCCTCGGTGCGCGAGTTTGACTCGCACTTGGCCGATTTTTTTAGGTCGGATTGAATCGGTCCCATACAAAAAGTTGCTCACGTTCATGAATACTTTCACCGGTAGAAAGGATGCCAAAAAAGTTCATCATATACTTAATTTCTATGCTTCGTGGCGGGGCCTTTAATTTTTAGCATCTTTTGTTTTTCTTTTATTTTGGTAGGTATCTTAGTCACTCTGTCAAGGTGTTTTTTACATATTTATTTATTTATTTAAACTTTATTGTACACACATACACAAGAACAGTACAAAAGGTGGACTTAATGCTAAAAGCATTGTCTGACAGTCAAGCCTTAGGGTTGATGAGCAGAGAGTTCATGTGGGTGTAAATAAATTCTTTAACATTCTTTGCTTGCTCCGTTTTGGAAGGAGAGCACAGGTCAGTGCCTCCGTAATTTCTGTTTGAAATTCTAAAAGGTCAAGTTAAGATCCAATCGTTACTTAACGTTACATGCATTAGGCCATAGAAAATGGATTATTTGTTACACAGTGAACCTGTTCGAATTCATTGGAAATTCGCCTCTATTACCAGCTCCATGCTGGGTAACTTGACATGTAGATGACTGTACTCAGCACATGTTACATAGAGTAAAGCAAGCAGGGCCGATGATTTGCAAGCAAATGAGCAAAAAGTTCAATGTTTCAAGATAGGAACGAGGCCACTTTGTGTTGTTTTGCTATCCGAAGCATGGAAGAGCTCGAGATAATACATTTTTGGTCACCCATCCCATGACCGACCATTACGAAAGTTGCTTTACCGCCACCATCGCAGGCCGAACACGCGAACGACTGCGCTACCGAGCTTCTAAGAGCAAATTGTTGTGCGTCAATGTTTCCATGACTGAAACTAGCAACTGCCAACTCGACGTGGAAATAACGAGGGTTGTTCTAAAGATACTTGAAAAAAAAGTGTCAATAGTTAGCTCAACTGTTTTTGATCTGCGAGCTCAAAGACACGATAGCATGCAACTGCGGGTAGCACCTATTTAGATGTTTCTCCAATAGGGGTCCGGCCAAGGTATGATAATTGTAAAAAATACATTGAATTATAAATAAATATGGAAGTGTAACTCTCATACAACGAACGCTCAAATCTTGGTTCCATTTACGCAAACAAATGTACTTAAAAACAACAAGACACTCACACATTCTCATAGAAAAAGCTAGTACACGATTGGGCGCGTCAAGGTCACGGGGCGGAGTCAACACACCGCGGCAGCCGGCTACCGCTCAAACAAACGGCCAGCCGCTTGGCGTTTGAAGTCTCGGCACAGAATTAATATAAGTACTACGTAGTCTCGGCAAAGGAAAGAAAGGTAATTCCGCTGTTCTTCATATCTGTGTGATTTCTACACCACTTTACGACACACGATGGCCTATTTTTGCTAATTAAACTTGCGAAATTACTCGATGATACGTACAATTGACACTTATGCGTTTGGTACAAGTACAACCGTTGAACGCGCTGCGCCACGGCGAACTGAGGCGAAGTGAGGTGTCTTTTTTACGCCCCGCCCACCGAGGTGCCTATTTCGTGGAACCATTTTTTTGGCGTTGTTAGAGTTCTATGGTATATTAGTTCGTTAAAAAAATATGTAATTTTGTGATAGAATACATTTAATTAAACACATTTTGCGACTTTTGAGCACGAGTTTATTCTCCATAGCTAATTTATTAGAGTTCAAACTTTAAGGGAAAGTCCATTTTCTACGCCTCAGAACAATAACTAAAGCATAGAAGGAGTCCAAGATCACACTCATATGCTTGTCCTAGTCTTTCATATAAGGCTAAAGCATTGAAGAGAAAGAGATAACTATATTTAGCTATGAATGGCTTGCGTCACCTACATAAACGTCAAATTGAATACCTTTGAGTACCTTTACGATGACGAATTAAAAAGGTGTCTACTGTCAAATGTTACATTTTACCAAAACCTACCACGCAATTTGTTTACGTAATCAATCAATGCGTGTTTGTTATTAGTCGTCGCCTGTTCGTGTTTTGTTTTACTTATTTCAGTGAAATTACGCAGTGTTATTGTAATTACATCAAAGCCCAAAGCATAAACAATGTCCTGTATTGTTCACGGATGTAAATCACGTTCTTCCCGAAGGGAAAACGATGTTGAAACTATTAGCTTTCACCGGTGAGTAACAAAATAACTCAATTTATTTGGTAATAACCTGTTCAGAAGTGCAAAAATGCATAATACCGCTTAATTAGACTGCGTAGTCCTATTATAATCAAGGATGTAGGTTATTTGCCTAAGTATTTTTTGTATTTTTCATGTTTGTCTAATTTACTTGATAACGCTCAAAAGGAACCAAAAAGATCTCGGACCTCACCAACAAACTCATGGAAGAAAGACGAAACTTGGTTCTGCAGTCCTCTGACGATGCTGCTCAGTATCGACGTCTAAACAGACAGATCTCCAAGTCCCTAACGCGCGATTTACGCCAATTCAATACTGACCGTATTGAAGAGGCGATTAAGCGAAATAAGGGCTCAAAAGTGTTTGCAAGGGATCTGTCTGTTGGTCAAAGCCAACTGACCAAGCTGAAGACTGAGGATGGCAGAATCATTTCGTCGAAGCCAGAGCTGTTGGAAGAGGTTGAGAAGTTCTACGGACAATTATACACCAGCGTACGCGCACCTGTCAGTAATCTGGCCAAAGATCCAAGAGCCAGATTGACCCGACACTACACCGAAGATATCCCGGACGTCAGCCTATACGAGATTAGAATGGCTCTCAAACAGTTAAAAAACAATAAGGCACCGGGTGATGATGGAATCACGGCTGAGCTTCTGAAAGCAGGTGGAACACCGGTATTAAAAGCTCTTCAGAAGCTATTCGATTCCGTCATACTCGAGGGACAAACGCCTACGGCATGGCACAGAAGTGTGGTGGTACTTTTCTTCAAAAAAGGCGACAAAACCTTATTGAAGAATTATAGGCCTATCTCACTTCTGAGCCATGTCTACAAACTGTTTTCGAGAGTCATTACGAATCGTCTCGCTCGCAGGTTCGACGACTTCCAGCCTCCCGAACAAGCCGGTTTCCGAAAAGGCTTTAGTACCGTAGACCACTTACATACGCTGCGGCAGATTATACAGAAGACTGAGGAGTATAATCAGCCCTTATGCTTGGCGTTTGTGGACTACGAGAAAGCCTTCGATTCGATCGAGACCTGGGCTGTGCTACAGTCTCTCCAACGGTGCCAAATTGACTATCGATATATCGAAGCGCTGAAGTGTTTGTACGAAAACGCCACCATGTCGGTCCGTCTCCAGGATCAAGGCTCGAAACCTATCCAGTTGAAGCGAGGGGTGAGACAGGGAGACGTTATATCTCCAAAACTGTTCACCGCCGCCCTGGAAGATGTCTTCAAGCTTCTGGACTGGAGCGGACTCGGTATCAATATCAACGGCGAGTACCTCACTCACCTTCGATTCGCTGACGATATCGTAGTCATGGCTGAGACCTTGGAAGACCTAGGCACAATGCTCGATGGCCTCTGTAGAGCCTCTCAACAAGTGGGTCTAAAAATGAACATGGATAAGACGAAAATCATGTCTAATATCCGTGTCGCACCCACTCCTCTAAAGGTTGGAGACTCTACACTCGAAGTTGTTGACAATTACGTATACCTGGGACAAACAGTTCAGTTAGGTAAGTCCAACTTCGAGAAAGAGGTCAACCGTCGAATCCAACTCGGCTGGGCAGCGTTCGGGAAGCTTCGCGATATCTTCTCGTCCAAATACCGCAGTGTCTCAAGACTAAGGTCTTTGACCAGTGTGTGTTGCCAGTGATGACATACGGAACAGAGACGTGGTCGCTTACTATGGGCCTCATAAGAAGGCTCAAGGTCACCCAAAGGGCGATGGAGCGCGCTATGCTCGGAGTTTCCCTGCGTGATCGAATCAGAAATGAGGAGATCCGTAGGAGAACTAAAGTAACCGATATAGCCCGCAGAATCGCCAAACTTAAGTGGCAGTGGGCGGGGCACATAGCTCGCAGAACAGATAGCCGTTGGGGCAGAAAAGTTCTCGAGTGGCGACCACGAACCGGAAAACGTAGTGTTGGCAGGCCTCCCACTCGGTGGACCGACGACCTGGTGAAGGTCGCGGGATGCGCATGGATGCGGGCAGCGCAGGACCGGTCGTTGTGGAAATCCTTGGGGTAGGCCTTTGTCCAGCAGTGGACGTCTTTCGGCTGAGAGAAGAGAAGAAGACTTGATAACGCTCAATAGTGTTGTACTAATAACATTATCGATAACTTCTAAGTACCTATTTGTCTTTCCTCATCATCTTCCGAGCGGATTTTCTATACTATTAGTTTTATACACAACCTAATAGCGAAATTGGCTAATAATTTAAAAATATCCATGGCAAAGAAATGGAGTGATATTATTTTAAGCCTGAAATCATATGGAACAATAGTAGTCAAGTATATTGTCCTTTTCTATTTTGCATAAATAGACACTTGAATATATTAGGGTGTCGGTGTACCCGCGTACCTGGCCCTTGATTCTACAAATTACAAACGTAGATGTCGTGCTTCAGTTGTATCTTAAAGGCCAAAGAAATCGTAATAAAACATAGAAGTATTAAAGAGATCTTGTCACTTTATTTCAATTTCCTTGGATCTTGAGACACATTGAGGGATTTTCCGTGACACAAATTAAAAAAAGAAATAGTTCCAAATGACTTCATAGATGGCGCTTAGTAAAAGCCGAGAGAAAAATTCCATACAAAAAGCAAAAAAATCCACGGGATTGGCATTAAAAAAAAATAAAACTTAGTAAAAAAAAAAAACTAAAAAGTATCTATATATTGTGATTTGTGCAACTGTCAAACTGTTATATGATTTTTTTTTCTGCCTCTGGTTGAAAAGTAAAAGCGCACTATATAGGTTCAGCAATTATTACGACTCGGCTTTCATAAAACGCTATCTGTTGAGACTTTTTTGTACTGATTTTTTTTCTTAATTAGCTGTCAGAAAAATCGCTCATTGAAACACGACATTTACGTTTATAATTAGTGGAATTGGCCCCCTGATGTAATAATTTGCATATGGTCAAAGATGTTTTTTATTTGTGTGTTTCATTTCAGATTCTCCACAGATGATACTATGAGGCAAAAATGGATTGATGCTCTTGCTCGTACCAATTGGCAATGGAAAAAGCAGCACCGTATTTGCTCTAAGTTTAAAGTGTCACAATCTGCCAGAAAGATCATGGCGACTGTCTTTTGGGATACAGACGGTATTTTGTTGATCGATTATAAAGATCGTGGTGTGAGCTACGTGGAAAAAAATTTGGCGACGATGAAGAAGTCAAGTCTGCAATTTCGGCCTATTTGACAGCAAAGATAAATATTTTTTTTTCGATGGTATAAACAAATTATATGAAAGATCCGAAAAATGTATTAAGGTTAAGGGAGAATATATTGAAAAGGAAAAATAGTTTCAATGTTTAATTTCAACCCCCTTCCCCCCTCATTCCGCAAACTTATTGACCTCCCCTCGTACATAATTGTACTCGCCCCGGTAATAATTACCTACATTACAATATACACAAAAAAAGTCAAAGAGTATAAGATCCTGGCGGCGGCGGTTCGCTTGTTTTCAATAAATGAGCCGAAAGTCCATAAATAAAGAGATGTCTATCGATTTCGATAAACTGGAAGAAAAGGGTCGCATCACTTGCGAATTTCTTGTTGTCTATGAAAGTGTACACTCAAATGTCATATCATTACTTCTATGCTTTAGTTATTGTTCTGTGTTCTACGCGTAACGTTATATGAATGTACGTTTAGTTAGGGGCGTTTTGTTATCGTTCAAACATTGCTTAAAAATGTAAATTGTTTTTTGCTATATCTTGGGAAATACTTTGGTTATGGATGTGATTATTTTACGGATGATTCTATTAATGTGAGATATTTCAAAGCATAAAAAAAGTTGTCCGGTCCCCTATTATGGCGGATTTATACGACTTGAAGAATGCCGCCATCTGGCGGCAGCAGTCACACACTAGTAAACAGAACAGTCAGCTAGTCTGCAGGTTTCCTCATGATGTTTTACTTCACGAGAGATAGTGGTCGATGAAAATTGCCGTAACATTACCCAGATCTGGGTGGGTCTGGGCTTCCAACCGACCACTTGGGCCCTCTGGCATGATAGGCGACCAAAACTTTTGGAGTGATGAGTTTCTTTCGGCATTTCTTCTAATCAGTGGTGTGGTCGTTCCGAAATGCTAGTAGTTTGTAGCTATGAGATTTATAATATAATTCTGCAATTAGTTTTAGACGTAAAACAGTTTCAATAAAGTTTTTTGATAAAGTATTTTGAATTTTACCACAGATTAGCCGCTAATACTCTGTCCTTTCTTATTTTCATTTCTAGCTTTGTCTATGGGAATTTCGAGATTCTTAATAGCCTTCCTAACACCTGTTCTCGGGACGACTTGTTTTTGGCGTCCAATGAGGCTGTGGTCGTGGCATCACTGGTCATAGAAAATCTTAAATCGTTGAGAAATAGTGTCGACACGCAAAGACGTATTAGTTTGAAAGTATAATGAACATCATTCTCCAGCTTACAGTGCGACAAGGATCTTGTGGCACATAAGTTAGGGCGCGGGCACCACCTACATTTTAAATAAGAAATTTTAATAGAATCATCGTTCATCAGAAACATCGGTCACAGTGGTGATAATTTTTAAGTTATCAGCGTAAAGCAGACAGGAATACGAATGGTTTTCTAATTATTAATTAGCAAAAAAATACAGCCTACTTGAGAACCTCCTCTTTTTGGTTTTTGAAGTCTGTTGAAAATAAAAAACAGCAGTGGCCCAAGGTGATTTCCTTGAGGTGCACCGGAAGTTACTGTAACAGGTGTAGAACATTTCTATTAATCTCTAGGGTAAATATAACAATTAAATGTATTATGACATGTATAACAATAACAATAGTGTCGAATTTACCTACTGCATATATTTTTTCATTAGTAATCTCGCGCTGTATTTATATTTAAATTTTTGTATTTGAATTGAATTGCTACTGTAATGAGTAGGTTTTCCAGACTATGAGAGTTCTGCCTGACCATGTGTCCAAAAAACCACAACGACCACCTGAACGATAGACGGGCGCAGCACAGGAGGCCACTAAGAGAGGCGGATCAATAAATCTGAATGACAGGATCATATGGAGAAGGATTGTGGCAGAAGTTGATGATTGTGGTAGTCACGTTCCTCAGCCATGAGAAAACGACAAAGAACAAGAATCTCCTAGATAGCTTGTTGGACACGCAGTGGGTAGCTACCGCATGGGTAGGAGGTGCCGTGTACTAGGCCTTCTGAGCTCATGGGGCCCTCCTTAGTTCGGTTATGCCTTAAGATCTGAGTGAAATGAGTAAGGTTTTAGTTTTAACATGTTCACGGCGGAAAAAAACACATTGCGTGTTTGAAAAGAACGCACCCAGTGGTTTTAGTCGACCGAGCGAGCGCAGCGAGCGAAGCGTCTCAGTTTCCACTAGCCGAAAATTCTTTTGTCTGTCCGGATGTTATCGCCTACAGGTCGCATTTCTGAACCGATTCTCATGAAATTTTGTGAGCAGGTTCGGTAATTTTATAGAATTTTTTAGTCGAGCCAGTTTTTCGGAAATTTTATAAAATGGCGATAATATATAAAAAAACCTCATATCTCAGCTATTTAAAAAAAAATCAAAAATGTCATTAGACATTTTTGTTATCCTTATTAAGACGCAACTTTTTTGTATGAACAACATAGTGAAATTCAATAAAACCGCTATAAATCCATATATTAAATTCTTATACGATAGTTCACAAAAAAAATCAATAGATGGCGCAGCAAAGCTTTTAATACTCGCAAATTCATTTAAGAGTGACTTGATTTTGATTAAAATGAGATTGTTTGAATTGCGTGTATTATTTTTTTAAACTGAGTGCGTTTGACCTCTATCTTGCCTGATGAGAAGCATAGATGAGATCTAGGGTGGTACACGCAAACTGAAAAAAAAACTGAAGTGTCTATTTGGTAATGGTATTGTATTGTGGATTGCTTTGCTTGGTGTAATTATCTTTAACACTTGAAATAAATCTGATATCAAAAAACTTCATTGTATGAGTATGATTAGAATCCTATTAAAAAAAAGTAATATATACGTATATGTATATAATAGATTCCGATTTCAAATTGAACTATCTTTTTTGAACTTTAATTTTGTTGCGCAAATTACATAAATATACATATATAACCAATAGGTCAAACCATGCATTTCTGACGACTGACGACCTCCGTGGCCTAACGGTCTGCATCACGCCAGACGGCTACACCAGAAGGTCCCGGGTTCGATCCCCGGTCGGGTCAAGATGGAAAATAATCTTTTTCAGATTGACGTGGGTTTTGGATATTTATCTATACATATATGTATTTGTTATAAAATATAGTATTGTTAAATTAGCATCCCGTAAAGTCTTGAACTTACTCAATCTGTGTGATTTGTCCGTATATATTTATTATTATTATTTATATTATTTCGAGGCGGAAAAGGCAGGTTTCAGTCAACTTTTTAGTGGTATTGACCAACCACAAGAACTTTTCCTTTCTTTACAGCATTGGTAGGTTGGTTTCAAAACTCTTCTAAGCCAGGGACACGGTAAAATATCGGTTATTTCGTGGAAGGGCTCGCGAGGTCTACTGTTCTCACAGAACCACTAGTAATAAATCTCATAGTGTATTTTATTTTAAAAAGCGCGCCTAGTGTGTTTTTGAAAGGATTCGCCTAGCGTGTTGAAGAAAATTTCACCAGTGTATTGTCTGGTTATCGGAACTGTTTAAGATTGCCTTCGGGTTCCAGATTGCTTTCGGAGATTTGGAGATTTACTGGCTCAGCTAGCCTCCACACTTCCGAAATCCGCTCCGAGGATCCCCTGCAGGGAGTCGTCCATATATAGAGAAGTAGGGACGGGTTAATTTACCGAAATGAGATGAAGAATGTATTGTAATAAGATCCTAGTGTGTAACAGAAAAACCTACCATGTAGTGTAAAATCGTGCCTAGTGTGTTAAAAACCCCGCCCGGCGTGTTGAAAAAACCGCGCCTGGCGTGTTGAAAAAACCGCGCCTGGCGTGTAGAAAAAACCGCGTCTCACGTTAAAAAACAGTGTAAAGCAATCACCAGGGGCCCTATTTTTGAAAGTGTGACTCACGAAAAAAGCGTGAGCCGAATGATTTTTCATTCGTTATCCATTATTCCGTATTTTTGAATTGTCTATGTCGAATAATTCGCAACGAGTGGTCTAGATCACTCGTTTTCGTATGATTTGGTAGTCGAACGTTTTTTACGTCAAAATCATGAATGACATAGACAACCGGATACGGATATAGATGGAGTCTATTAGAATTTTCATTGTTGCGTTCCGTTTAACGATTACGTTCTCTTTGACTGAAAATTTACGAACATTTTTTACGATTCGTTACCGATTCTGTTTTCGTTGCGTAGAGTGGACCAGAAATTATTTCTCGCATTGTTTTCATATCACTGGCAACATTGCTAGACGAATGATTTCAAAAATACGGCTTTTATGTTTTTAGTGACATATTAGGACGAGTGCGACATATTAGTCTATTCGTTTTCGGCTGTATGACATACTTTCAAAAATAGGGGCCCTGAGCTGTATAGAGTCGCCCAGCTCGGCTGATCGCGAGCGCAGCTTATTATTGGACACGTCCAGGGTATGGAGTTTCGCGAGCTGGCTGATGTCCGGGTCCGGGGGGATCCGTTGCGGGGAGTTGTCCTTCAGATACAGCGAAGGTGGGACGGATTCATTTACCGAAACGAGAGAGACAACAATGCGCCTAGTGTATTAAAAGCTCCTTGCAACAAAACCTAACGAGTAGTGTAAAATTGTGCCTAGCGTGTTAAAAAAAGCGCCTGGTGTGTAGAAAAAACCGCGCCTGACGTGTTGAAAAAACCGCGTCTGACATATTGTATAAAATAAAGCGTAAAGCAATCACCTGAGCTGTATAAAGTCGCCTAGCTCGGCTGGTAGCGAACGCAGCTTATTATTGGACACGTCCAGGGTGTGGAGGTTCGCGAGTTAGCTGATGTCCGGGGGGATCCGCGGCAGGGAGTTGTCGTTCAGATACAGCGAAGGTGGGACGGATTCATTTACCGAAACGAGAGAGACAACAACGCGCCTAGTGTATTTAAAGCTCCTTGTAACAGAACCTAACGAGTAGTGTAAAATCGCGCCTAGCGTGTTAAAAAAAAGCGCCTGGCGTGTAGAATAAACCGCGCCTGACGTGTTGAAAAAACCGCGTCTGACATATTGTATAAAATAAAGCGTAAAGCAATCACCTGAGCTGTATAAGGTCTCCCAGCTCGGCTGGTAGCGAGCGCAGCTTATTGTTGGACACATCCAAAGTGTGGAGGTTCGCGAGCTGGCTGATGTCCGGGGGGATCCGCTGGAGGGAGTTGTCGTTCAGATACAGCGCGGTCAGGTGCGTCAGTTGGAACAGTTGGGGCGCCAGTGCGCGCACACCTCCTGTTACCTGGAAATGTTTGAAATTGGGTTTTAGTATCATGATAATTGGCATTACGTGTTTGGTACAAACTTTTGGTAAGTCTTGATTTTTTTTTATTAATTTTTTTTAGTGCGTTTGACCTCTATCCTGCCTGATGGAAAGCAAAGATGAGATCTAGGGTGTTACACGCCAACTTAAAATATGTTTATTCACTCTTGCCTCGAAAACCCCTAAATTATAATTGTCGAGACACAGCGACGCGGGGAGAGAATTCCATACCTTAGCGATACAAACATATGTTTGATACAACTTTATTCTTTGTCCAGAGTCCTTGGCTGTAACGTCGTTTCGTTAAATAAATTGGATGTGCTACATAATACAATATAACTATACTTTTTGATTGCGTGGTCCTTGGTTAACGTTTATATTATTAGTTAGGACACCAAAACAGATCAAAGTTATTCATGGAACCTGATCTATGAATTTAATGCACCCATTTAAAGGTCGTTCACACGAGATTTGGTCTCAATATGGTTTGTTTGATAAATAAACATTTTGCGGCAAAATGTTATTTATTCTGTATGTATTTTAGTAACTGAGTAAATGAGCTCAAAATAAAAATTGTTGGTTGTAATTCGAAATGGTTTAAATGCGTTAATTGCGAATTGGTTTAAATGCGATAATAATTACATCAAGCAATATCAATATATAAAAAACTAGCCACGCCCCGGAGCTTCGCTCCCGTGTGAATTTCGGGATAAAAAGTACCCTATGTGCTATTCCCGGTATTTTTCTACCCGTATACCAAATTTCATCGAAATCCGTCCAGTAGATTTTGCGTGATTGAGTAACAAACATCCTCACAAACTCACAGACTCACAAACACACATCCAAACTTTTGCATTTATAATAATATATATTAGGATATATTAGGATATTAGGATTAGGATTATTAGGATTAGGATTAGGATTTAGGATTATTAGGATATTAGGATTAGGATTTTTCGGTTACCGACTGAGTGACTGACAGACAACGCACAGCCAAACCTGGGCGTAGGAAGCTGAAATTTGGCATGTAGGTTCCTTAGGGAGTGTAGGGGAGCACTAAGAGAGGATTTCCCAAAATTCCCACAGGAATAAAGTCCCGGGCCATGCTAGTAATTACATATTAGACAAGCTTTTGCTCACGGGTCGAAAATTTAAAAACGAAATTCATGCAGGTAGAGAAGAGTGCATAAGCTAGTCTTCTGAATATATAAAACTAGCCGCGCTCCGGTGCTCCGCTCCCGTGGGAATTTGGTGATAAAAAGTACCCTATGTGCTATTCCCAGTATTTTTCTCTCTGTGTATATTTCATCGAAATCCGTCCAGTTGATTTTGCGTGATTGAGTAACAAACATCGTCACAAACTAGGATAAACAAACAAACAAACTAGGATAATAAGCTGACTGACTGATTGGTATATCAACGCAAAAGAAGAAACCGCTGAACGTAGAAACTTGCAATTTTGCAGAGGTTCTTTATATAGCGTAAGTGAGCACTAAGAAAGGAATTTTGGGAATTTCACCCCTAAGGGAATGAAATAGCTGAAATACGAAATTCACATGGGTGAAGTAGAGGGAAAAACCTAGTTAATAAAATATATGTTTTCTAAACACATTAAGGACATACTCGTATGCATGAAATACTATTTTGAGGTCGAACTTGATAAAACCAGTAGAAATACATTTTATGGTAGGGTAATTAACGACATGTTATCATTTTATACGTGACTTTATTGCGCTACATTTTACCTGTTCTTCTAAATGGTTTCTTTGTCTAAAGCTATATTTATTTTAATATAATTAGGCGTATTTAATGATAAAATCATTTTCTACCAGTCAACCTTCGAGCTAAAGCAGGTGAAGATATTTTACTTTGGTCTAACATAAAATCAACGTCAACAACAAATAAATATAATAGGTATTTAGTCCAAATAAATAATATCCTTATTAAATGTTGTTTCTTTTAATATTATCGTATCACTTTTCAAAAAGTTTAGTAATATTAAAAAGTTTGCAGTTATGACAAACCACAAAAAAACTATCCCGAAACCCCAATATGCCAAAAAGCAATATTGCCAACACCACAAATATTTTTCTCAAATCGGAATTCTTAGCCTAGTTAACTAGTGTACTAGGCTAGTTACGAGTACTTCGCTGCACTTGTTATTTTTTAATTCGCATTGTCCACATAATTCAAGTGCAAAGATAAGGTCTGTATAATTTTCTCACGAACAATCGTGTAGTATCACTGCTGTTAAACATTACAAAGAGATTAATCCAACTTTATCCTCGCTTTAAAGGCCGTGTCGCAACTACACGTGTATGATTAAAATTTTAACGCAAGATTCGGCTTGCTCTACGTTGGTTAAACCTTGCCTAAGCCTAGATTAATTTTTAAGTATTTTGTAATGAGAATGTAGGTATGTGTGTATTCACATTGAATACAGTAAGAGTTGGACAAAAAAATAAACAAGGTCTAGATGCAATTAGTTAGCTACTCGTGAGTGGGTGTGTGATTAAGTTAATCCACACCCACTTTATTTTTCTATTTCACTGTGATGCGATTCCAACCAGCCAGTAATAATATGAAAGTAAACATAGGTACTACTTTTACTAGTTTTTTTAAATATATTTTAGAATTGTGTTCGGTTTCTTTGTTCACTTACTTACATTGGAAGGCAAATTAATTTACAGATACAGTAATGTGTTTATCCCTTTTGGGTCTGACAGAGCTAAGAGCCTTGAGACTCGAAGGCCGGTCTTAACTGAAAAATGGGCTTATTGGTGGAATGGCGATTCAGATATAGTAACAGTTGCTATCCCATCGCCAATAATAAGAATCGCCAGTTCAAATCCCGTTTACTTGATTGACTTTTACAATCTGCGTGTAAAGAGAAAAATTTTCACATTCTATGCTTTTTCTTAGTTAAGACTACCTATTACTATTTTTTGTGATAGATTTTTTGAAATTTTTTTACTGACATTGGAAGGCAGGTGGAAGGTGGTCGACGTCGGAAAGGAAGGCCAAGGGAAAGATGGCGCGACGACCTTGACGCTTTCCATCCGGATTGGTTGAGCATTGCTATGGAAGATATGTGGAAGCAAGTGGGGGAGACCTTTAACCAGCAATGTGACGACGAAGTTTAAGTATCTACCTAGTTTATGGTCTCAAAATCCGTAGCGTCAACACACAGACTACGAGGCATATTAATAAGGATCCGTTCTCAGGGAATTGGGTGAAATGGTCCCAGCGTGAGTGGACTGATCACCCGTCTGGTGCTTGCGCTGGCGTCCCCAAAAAGTAAATCCTAACTATTATTATAAATGCGAAAGTGAGTTTGTTTGTTACCTCTTCACGCTTTATCTACTGAACCAATCTTCCTGAAATTTCGCATACACATAGCTGGAAGTACGGAGAAGGACATAGGGTACCTTTCATCCCAAAAAAGCACTGTTCCCGTGGGAAATTCACATGGGCGAAGCCGCGGGCGAAAGTTAGTAGTAAATAAATAATAAGGTTCAGTTTGGACCCTTTGGGTACGGAACCCTAAAAGCAATTACCTCAAGCGTGGTCCAGCCACCACGGCGCCCGGACGCTCGCTCCGCCTCCGACATGATGTGGTACGTGCGCCCACTAGCGCCCTCATGCTTGTCTTTGTTGCGAGACATTCTGTCACCTGAAACGTTGGACTCCTATTAAACATAACACTATTATTGTTATGTCTGGTCAAATTACAAATAATGTGTGTAACTAGTTTTATCTCCTGCCATTTGCTGCTATACTAACTGAAAACAACTGCAATATTACTTCAATTTTAAAGATGAAAATACAAAATAATGTTTCTTCAATCAACAATGCACCTAGATTAACGGTCCCATATAAAATCAAAGCGAAAAACAGTCCTTGTTGATTGAATATATACCTTCAATCAACAATATACCTTATTTAAGTCTAAGCAACAAATATCGTAATGCAATGGACTGTACTGTCAGAAATAAGAGCACATGTTCTTATTTCTTTGGCCGTTTTCAGAGCTTGTCACCTGTAATCTTGGTGTTCTGTTGATTGATGTGATGTTCAATAAATAATTATTAACTACCTAATTATTTAAATACTCAATTGATTACTACAGTCTATTGTTTTCTTGTCTCTAGGAAAAATTGTCATTAGATCTTTATGCAATACTAAGTTGTATGTTCTAAAGAAAATGTGACCGAATTAATGGTCAACTTTGACAAGTAAGTCATTGAGTGGTACATGTATATGTATTTCTTTCCATTAAATATTTGGTATCTGTAGCTTTTTTTAATATATAGTGTCCCACTGCTTTTTTTTATAGAATAGTAGGCAAACGAGCATGCGAGTTGCCTGATGGTAAGCAATCACCGCAGTCCATAGACACCAACAACCCTAAAAAGGTCACCGATGCGTTGCCGACTCTTTGAGAAAGCGATAGGCTCTTTTCTTGAAGGGCAATGGCATTCCCTCTGGTTCGCCATTCTTGCCTATTAAATGCATTAGCTCTCTCTCCAATCTCTATCTCATCTGTGGCTTAAATTTATAAAAAAATTTATTGGTTCAGTGTCACCAAAACTGAACAATGATCATTGTACATAAGTAGGTCAATTTCTAATCTATTCATGACACTTGTTCGACCATTGAGTTTGTATTTGTGTTGAATACAGATATGACATGCTTAAAAAGATATAACATGAATGTATTATAAACAATAGTAGATACTAACAATTTGCATAATAAAACAAATAAATTCTGTGATTAGGATTAATACTGATGTTTTTCTATTAATTGGAGATTTATGAGACATATTGCCCATCCGTAATATCAAAAAACTTCTAAGTATAATTTTAAGAAAATATAACTTTTAGATCAGTAATTTTAATTGTGTCAAACATTATTGCCCCTGCTGCTGGTGTGTACCTCTTCCTCATTTAGTTGTATTCCTCATAACTGAGGGTCGTGGTCATTATATGGAACGAAACACACACAAAAACTAACTTGGCAATGTTAATGGAGTGGTTTGCCGTCTCCATCGGCCATTGGCGAGTACCAGTCAGAAGAAATTGTATAAATCATATTGAAAACCACTTCAAAAACTATAGGATAGTATAGAAGATCTAGAGTACATAGGGATGGACATGGGAAACAACTATTTCATAGTATGCTTACACAGTTATAGCTATTTCCGTATGTTTTGCGAATGTTAGAATCTCAGAGAACATACTTGAGTATTGTGAACTAGCCAGACCCTAATTATCTTCCTCTTTTTACACGACTGACCAAAAAAGGAGTGTTATGTATTCAGGGTTCATGTACGTATGTATGTAAGTTTCTTTATTCCACCACAAGTCCTGAATGGCTTAACAGATTTTGATGTGAGAGGTATTTTTAGATTCCTTGCATTCCTACAGTGACAAAGGCTATGTGAGTTGTCAGTCGTGTTTTTATTTTTTAATAATTAGCTTGTTATATATAAGTCTACTGGTGTGTGAAAATTGTGACTATTGTTGTAACCCTACTTTACTACTAGAGTTTTCAACCAAGTATATCTAAACATCAGTAAGTATTTTCATGTAATCTTTAAATCTTAGCATTTTAGATTACAAGTATTTAACATCAAATTGTATAAAATAGACACAATATTGCATGCAGTCTCTTTGTTGTTGAAGGATACATATTGCATACTTTCTGTGTATAGATATGAGACTGATCATGGACTAAGTGACAGATAAATAGAGGTCAGCTTTAAGATGATGTGGTTAAATATTCAAAACTAAGTAGTAGGTAGGAAATGTGAGAAAATAACAACAAAATACACAACGGTACTATTATTACTTGATCCTACAAGTTGTACAAGTATATATAAACCAGCAAATGTTATTTGAATCTATATTTTACTTTATCTAAGTAAACATTGATAATGATTGTTATTGTATTGTACCTATACATAGTTTGTAAGTTACGAATGATTTTAGATAGATAATAATACCTTAGTAGCACCGCGAGGGTCATTAGGCGTGTTAAAAAGACTATGTTTGATAATCTATTATCTTCTTTTGGAAAATAAGCACAACAGGACAGTTCCATAACCTCCGTCGTTCGGGAGGTAAACCTAGGGAATTAAGTGAATTAACCTTAAGAACAGTCTTTTAACGGACAATCAAAGCTTAATTTATAGAAAAACGACGGATTTAATTCATTATTTTAACGATTACTAGGTAAATGCGTAGCATCTTTGTGTACAGCTGACATCAAAAAGATGGGACGAGACGACTCAACGCCTAAGTCCAAGCGCCAAATGGTATGCAACATTTCCAATGGTTATTCACACAAAATTACAGTAAATTAAAAAATAGAATACCTTCATCTACTCCTGAAAACCTTTTACTTCAATTAGGATTATAGTAACGGGAAATAAATCACTGTAAACACACAATATCACAATCTTGACAAACACCACATCAAACGTCCATTTACCGACTGCAGCGACAATCGACATTAGCGGCAAATTCTTGAACTTTTCTTTGTCTTGTGGCGACCATAGACAACAAAAAGAAAGTGCACAGAGTTCAATAAAGGTTACCATTCACTTCACGTCATTATAGTCACAGACTTGTCTTTAATAGAGGAATAAAAAATATTTTTGTGATTGTTGTGATTATAACTGAAATCTCAGCTCAAACTTAGCAAATTAATCAAAGTGATGCTTTAAATCATAGAGATATTGTAGTAGTTCTATTTCGATGCTTTAAATTAATTCCTTAATCAATATTCAATATTGCATTTGCGATAAGCCCGCCTTTGCGCTCATTTATTTATGTATTTACTTTTGTTACCTAGTGCCTACTACGTTGTATGTTCTTTTCTGTAAATGGTGCAATAAAGTGTGGATCTATCTATTTGTTTTACTTCAGTTACAATAATGTAGGATCTGGCCCTTGATTCTACAAATTACAAACGTAGATGTCGTGCCTCAGTTGTGTGTGTCTCAAAAGCCAAAGAAATCGTAATAAAATATAGAAGTCTTAAAGAGATCTTGTCACTTTATTTCAATTTCTTTGGATCTTGAGACACAATTAGGACACGATATCGACGTTTGTAATTAGTGGAATTGGCTCCCTGTAAGATATTCTTTTATCAGTACATACGAGAAGCTTTACAATACGTGGGATTATACTAGAGTATCTTCACTCCAAGATTCTAAAGCGACTTCATTGCGTGATTAATTTCTGCTACAGTGCGAAGAAATAATCAGCTCAAAATTATTCTCTACTATATAGCCTGTGTTTGCGACTTTATCCTCGCGTAATTTACTATTGTTAAGGTTCTTGGCGGCACATCAAGTTAAACACCTAAAACCTAAAGCAGATTTTAAGTCAGACATTCAACAAGTGGTAACATAATAAGAAAACTGCATCAAACGTCCAGTAGTTCTTGCGTGATGCGCAACATATAGATGGTATACATATTTATATATATGTCGGAATTAACACACATCACAACATCAGAACATTCAGATCATCATGGGTTCAGGGGGGCCGAGCTCGGAAATGGATAACCTGGGGGCCAATTCCACTAATTACAAACGTAAATGTCGTGTTTCAATTGTGTTTCAAGATCCAAGGAAATTGAAATAAAGTGACAAGATCGCTGTAAGACTTCTATGTTTTATTAAGATTTCTTTGGCCTTTGAGACACAACTAAGACACGACATCTACGTTGGTAATTTGTAGAATCAAGGGCCAGAGCGGTAAATAAAACGATACAGGTACTTTAATAACAGGTTCACGTAGAAACACATGTGGGTACTAAACTCAGTTAGAATATTAACTGTCAGGATGAGGGTATTTCCAAAATAACATGCACAGCTCTTAATAGACAGGGTAAACAACTCCTATCTCAAGTTACAGCCCAAAGCATCCAGGGATTCATCGGATATTAACGGATTAAGAAAACATCTAGCACTAACCTCTCATTTGGTCCACGTGTCACGGCTAGGGTCCAACCCTAACCTACCCACGGCAAGGAACCGTGCCCCACCACGCACGTATCAATCCATTTTAACCAGTGAGTTCTACTGAATGGTCTTTCGTGCAAACTAAGATCTCCAATATCGCGCTGATAACACCATCACACATAGTCACATCGTTAACGCACTAAGTAACACGACAATAACACTATTCTGACACTGACTACATAGCTACAGAGAATTCAACACAACCGGACGACACGTCCGCACCGCACCGCGCCACAAATCAGACTGCCTCGCTATAATGTCATAACGATCATATGTTGGATTTATTACAAAGAGGGGGTGAGACAAGTGACATTGTCACTTTGACACATTTCCTACGAGTGCCGTCTTGAAAACTGTTTTAAACCATTGATTAAATAACAAAATAAACCACAGTTAATTTAATTAATGTAAACGCTCCGACATATATTTATTAAGTTTAATATGAATAGGAAAGTTAATTGTTCTTTTCCTTTTACCATAATGAGATATGCGTATTTGACCTAGGTAAATTACCTACAGCAGGCAACACCGCATACAAAACCTAGTTTAAAATCAGGTATAATAATAACCTTATGTTGAATTAAAAACGATTTATTATTGTGAGACACAATGGTACCGCCCATCAGGTACATGACATGTTTTAAATATGACCTAATGAACCTTTGTACATATTTACATTTAACGTACATATTTTGCATATAATACCAGCTATTACGATTTCAGTATCATATCCGTAGCTTTAGCAAAATGAAGTACCTACTTTCATTAAAACGTAAATTAGGTGGCCGATGAAATTTGACCAGTGCGCAGTGTTCTGTTTTATTCATTGTATACCACTCGTAATATAGTTATTTATTTATTATTCAAAGTTAAAAATATAATTTTCTTTTTATATTGATAACAATGGTAGAAGTAAGCAAGTTTTTAGTTGAAAAATCTAAAGTGGGTTGTTTACCGTGTTCAGAGCTTATACATCCATGGACTGATAGCTGTTTTACTGCTGGATGTGAATTATTATTATCCTGTACGAAGGGAAGTTTCTTATTTTTTACTCCAATCTATTTGGTACGTAAGTATATAAAAAAAATAAATAAAAAAAATATATACGGACAAATCACACAGATTGAGCTAGCCCCAAAGTAAGTTCGAGACTTATGGGATACTAACTTAATTATACTATATTTTATTACAAATACATATATAGGTAAACATCCAAGACTAAGGTCAATCTGAAAAATATCATTTTCCATCTTGACCTGGCCGGGGATCGAACCCGCGACCCCCTGGTCCAGAGGCAAGGTCTTTGCACTGCACCACGGAGGTTGACATTAATATCAGCTCTACAGAAATGCATAAACGTTATCACTTAATGTAATATTTTACTAATTTGTATACAACCGCCCAAAATGGAGTGTGTTATTTGCGGGCTTTATGTATGTTACTTATTGTCGTGAAATTACCGTAACGGAGTTTATGAACCTACGTGATAAGTAGTTTTAAAATGGTCATTTTATTTGTATTATGTTTGTTGCTTTAATATTTTTTTTTTAACAAGCCTGTAGGTGTTGTGTTGTGTCAGTTGTTTGTGTCCCACCCACTGCTGAGCAAAAGCCTACCCCTTTTTAAACGACTGACCAAAAAAGGAGTGTTGGGTTACTAAGTTCATGTATGTTTGTTTACAAAGTATCTTTATTTTAACTATAGTTAACAGATTTTGATGTAAGGGGTATTTTTAGATTTCTTGTATTCATCCTAGTGACATAGGCTATGTGAGTTGTCAGTCGTGTGGATACCTTTAATCCCGGGAAAAAGCACTGTTCCCGTGGGAAATTCACGCGGGCGAAGCCGCAGGCAAAGCTAGTTTTTTTAAATAATTCTTCTACTCATGGTAGCCAATCTCGGTCAACTTTCTGGCCGCATACGAAAAACGTGTCTATTCCCTAATAGCATTTTTGGTAGGCATTTGGTAGGGCCACATACATATATATATGTGGCCCTACCAAATGCCTACCAAAAATGCTATTAGGGTTATTCCGTGGCTCTTTGGCAGACCATGAGTCTGAACTTTTGAGCCTCGGCAAAAGACCATGCCTACGAGTCATAGGTAGGTTAGAATAGGCACATGCCGAGCAGTCTCCGTTTGATGGAAAGTAAAAGGGTGCCCTTCAGTAGATTTTTCATGTAAAATAAATTTATTACAAGCTAATTATTAATAAAAATGAAAAACACGACTGACGAGTTTTTGCTCAAAAAGTACATACAAACATATAGTAATATACATTTTTGAAATCGCCTTCTAAAGCCCTTCAATTTGATACCCCACTCGATAAGATTGATCAAATTTTATTTTTTTGGTCTGCTATTTATCGCATATATCATCCGCCATTTTGTTTTCATGGTGACGTCATATAGCCTATGTCACTCGGAGGAATGCAAGGAATCTAAAAATATCTCTCACATCAAAATCGGTTAAGCCGTTCAGGACTTATGATGGAATAAAGAAATTTACATACATACATACATACATACTTACATACATACATGAACCCTGAAAACATAACACTCCTTTTTTGGTCAGTCGTGTAAAAAGTTCAAATCAAGAACGCTTCTCCTTGTTATAGTTGTGGGTAAGGGTATTATACATGAGGCAGTTTATCGCCCACAGATTTTTTTTATTTTTATTGTTACCGCCGCATTTTTCTACTTCAATTTACGGCAACAGGTAACAATTTATCCACTCAATTATTCATCATCCATCGTCCTGTATCGCATTATCTCAAATCCTACCTAATATCCGACATGTATTCACCTTATGATGCTCATTTGCTTAACTGATAAATAAAAATGTGTACTCCTGCTAACCCGTAGTAGCCGGCCGCAGCAGGCAGAAGCGGGTCTCTATTGTTTCCCCTAATTTTTTGTACTCCTAATGTAGTTTGGTGCACAAACTTTTAGTACAACATTGTTTCGTACATTATTATGAATTCTAATTTAGGTTAGCCTATTTTTGATTCGCCTAAGTTTTTATCGCCGTATATTTACTTTTCAAATAAGTCATTAGGCCTAATAATTGATTATTTCTAATATTCACAAATACTAATTAATATTTCGTACAAAGCAATTAAGCACAAAATTGTAACACCTAATTATTTCTGTTATAATAATTTCTGATAATTATTACAAAGTATTTAAATCTAATAGGGGGGGGGACTAAAATTAAACATTGATGGATTTGTGTTTGATAAAAGTCGAGAAGTAAAGAAAGTTACATTAGGCATGTGAACTAAAGCGTGCAGCATGCAAGCAAGCATACAGCATGCAAGAAAGCCTGCAGCATGCAAGCAAGCATGCCGCATGCAAGCAAGCATGCCGCATGCCGCATGCAAGCAAGCATGCAGCATGCAGCATGCAAGCAGGCATGCAGCAAGCAAGCAAGCATGCAGCATGCAAGTATTTCTGGGTGGCTCCACCAGAAGACTCGCTCCGTCGGCCCTTCCATTCATTCGTGCACTCGACCTCGCTACGCTCGAGAGGTCGCCGGCTCGCTTGGCTCGCCACCTCCCCCTCGCTGCGGTTCGGCCTCGTGCCCTCATTTCTCTCAGGACCTCCTTCGCGAGCTTCTGGTTCCGCGCGAAGGAATAACACTCTAGTATAGGGCAAACTTGAGCCACGTGGAGTCGGGGTGCTCTAAGTCGGATCTGTGACTTATCAAGATTTTTAGGAATTATTATTAGTAGTGCATTACTGACATCATTCTGAAAATGATTGACGACAGACTGGACTGTTCTTATCTCCGGCACTGTTGTGATAGACATGTCACAGTACCCATGCCGGTGAGAAATAGCTAATACTTAGTAATAATTAAATTTACTAATATTCAATTAGTTATAATTATAAGAAGTGATTATTACAGTAAGTGATAATTGTCTCAAACAAATTTATACGAGGATATCGTTACGTGTAAAAAATTAAAAGCCAAACGATTTTAGAACATCTAATAATAGAGACTCAAAAATTGCATCTAATAATTATTAGGCTAAATTATTATTGTGCAAAAACATCAATTAGGCGAGACAATAATTGTGCATAACATGTTTAGGCCAATAAGGTTCGGCGAAGTGAAATTAGAGACAAAAATTTTAAGCGAAACAAAGGGCACCCGGCAGAAGCCGTGTGATAGGCTGAGCAGAGATAAAAATCGGAATTTATCCGATGGTGCCGGGCAAATGATATTATACATTGTCATGAAATTAATTTTTAAAAGGATTTTTCTTTATTATCGTTTGTTGGAAAAAAAAAAATGATTTATTTAAATATTTTTTTCGAAGTTGGAAACACAGGTGTCAGTGTGTCAGTAAAAATAAATGTGAAGTACTGTCAACCTTTAGTGTCATGCATGTCAATGTCAATCTATCCTGCCTGTCCTGTCCTGTCAACAAAAACAGAAAATTTTTGTGGTTGTGAAAGGAAAATGTGAATTAGAAAGCGTATTGCCAAGAAAATGTTGTGTATTTTGTGATTAGGACTGAGGATTGTAAAAAGAGATTGTTCAGAATTATACGCGTATCTTGATAATTAAAAATGAATTAATAATTCTATCCTTCCCTTCCAGTCAGTAGACGAAAACGATTCAAGTTTAAGACAATTTTTACAGTCCTACTTTTAAACTATCCTATTTTGTTACTTGATTACTAAAACAATGGTTGAAGCAAGTAAGCTTTGGTTTGAGAGAGCCTGCAGCGATCGTTCGTGTGGTGAAATTATCCACCCATGGACGAATAGCTGCACTGATGCGACTGCGACGATGCTGCTTAGCTGCATAAAGGGGAGCTATAAATTCTATGCTATGGTCTATCTTGTGAGTTCATATCAGCACTTGAAAGATAAACTGATAGAAATTTCGAAGCTTTTTTTTACGATAATATTGTTTTATTGGGACTTATTTTAGACAATGTTTTTATCTGGAAAATACATTTTTTTAACTAGCCTGTAGATGTGTCCCACTGCTGGGCAAAGGCCTCCCCCTTTTTCTTCCACTCGTCTCTCTCCATTGCAAGTTCTGGTCACTCAGGTAAAAAAAAAACTTTAAAAAATAGTAATATTATTCTTTCTTTTTGCTTTCAGATTCAAATATTGATGAGGGGTAAAAAGTTGGATAAAAAGGAGATGATAGAACAGTTCAAATTGTATCTTAAATCTGGAATATTTGGCCTAACAGTTGGCAGTTCATTTGTTACACTGAACTGCATATTCAGGTACACATTTTTATTATTGTAAATACATTCTATTATAGGGCTAAGTTGGGGCAGAAAAGTTCTCGAGTGGCGACCACGAACCGGAAAACGTAGCGTTGGCAGGCCTCCCACTCGGTGGACCGACGACCTGGTGAAGGTTGCGGGATGCGCATGGATGCGGGCAGCGCAGGACCGGTTGTGGAAATCCTTGGGGGAGGCCTTTGTCCAGCAGTGGACGTTTTTTGGCTGAGAGAGATAGGGCTAAGTAGAAAGTGAATATATAGTACAGATTATTACTATATATGGACTGAAAAAGGTAAAAAAAGTAACATGCTGTACCAATCCCTCACATGAAGCGGGATATGTGAGGGTGGATTATGATGATTTATTTCCTATTGGCATTTCATTGAATTTGTAACATTTATTGTACAAACAGTTGAATGTCTTTGAAAAACAATACTGAATTGATTTAAATGATAAGAAAACATAGAACAGTAATGTGTGTTTGATCCTTCCGTTATGCATGGCAAACAACAATAGGGGCCTTGGTTGGCTGTCAAATTCTTCTGAGGCATATGCAACAATAACTGCATTTTCTGATTCTGTTGCAGTCATATTTTAGAATGTGCCTTATTTGAGATGCATGACGAAACAGTGTCTTTTTCAATTTGGACACCTAATATAGCAAGTCTCAATCTCAATAGCCTTTTTATGCCGAATTTATTTCGGCGTGTCCTCTTGACACATAGGCCATTATAGCAAGTAACTGCTGCTAATAGTCCGGTCATTCTATGTAACCAATGTATGGGGAAGAAAAACTAATTCATAAAGTTTTGAAACTTGTGTGACATATACCTTCGGTTGTGGTGTTCAACGCTCACTACCCTCCCCTGCCCTCCCCCTGACGCTACCCCCCCTTTACTCTGAGATGTGTCCCCTTTACCGGTTTTTTCACTTTTTCTCGAAAACTATGATAGAAACGAAAAAGGTGTCAAAGGCAAAGATGATCCTTATTAAATTCTTAATAAAATGTGTCCCATGTCTTATTTTGATAGACTTGATGGTTTACGAGCTAAAAGTTGTGTTTGGGGAACATGGGGAGAAAATGTACGTAAAAAAGGGGTATTCTTGCAGTTTTACTATTATATCTCGAAAAAAACCCAGAATTTCGAAAACATAGTACTATTAAAAGTTTTAGAAGATTAAATTCTGCGTTTAATGGGACTAAATGCATATCTTTTGGACCACTCTGTCCTATATACTAGTGCTCATCGAAATTGCACAAATCCCACAGATATTTTAAATGCGAAAGTTTTGATGTATGTTTGATCCTCAACTACGCAAAATCTACTGGACGGATTTTAATGAAATTTCATACACTGCTAGAAAAATACTGGGTGTAGTACATAGGGTACTCATTATCCCGAAATTCCTACGGGAGTAGGGCTCCGAGGCGCAGCTAATATTGCCTTTTTCATAGGTATGGTAAACTTGCTACGCCCCGGGGCTCCGCTCAGTTGGGAATTTTGGGATAAAAATTATCTTACGTGATTTTTCAAGTCTTTCTCTATTTGTGTACTAAACTTCGTCGAGATCCGTCCAGTAGACTTCGTGTGATTGAGTGACAAAAATTTCGAGTTTGTGTGGGAACTTCATCATTTATGATAATATACTAGATGCGCCCCGAGGCTTCGCTCCTGTGCGAATTTCAGAAAAAGTAGATTATATGCATTTTTAGGTTTAACTCTACTTGTGTACAATTTTTTGTTGAAATATGCCCGGTAGATTTTGTGTAATGGAATAACAAACATACATCCGAGACATCCAAACGTAAAAAAGAGTATGTTTGTTACTTAATTACACAAAATCTACCGAGCATATTTCGACGAAAATTAGTAGACGAGTAGAGTTAAACCTAAAATTGCATATAATCTACTTTTTTTCTGAAATTCTCACAGGAGCGAAGCCTCGGAGCGCATCTAGTATATATTATCATAAATGATAAAATTCCCATACAAACTTGACATTTTTGTCACTCGATCACACGAAGTATACTGGACGGATCTCGATGAAGTTTAGTACACAAATAGAGAAAGACTTAAAAAATCACATAAGATAATTTTTATCCCGAAATTCCCAACTGAGCGGAACCCCGGGGCGTAGCAAATTTTCCTTACCTATGAAAAATGCTATATTAGCTGCGCCTCGGAGCTCTACTCCCGTAGGAATTTTGGGATAAAAAGTGCTCTATGTGCTATTCCCGGTATTTTTCTACCCGTGTACCAAATTTCATCCAAATCCGTCTAGCAGATTTTGCGTAGTTGAGTATCAAATATACATCTAAATTTTCACATTTACAATATCTGTGGGATTTGTGAAATTTCGTTGAGCACTAGTATTGGACCGAGTGGTCCAAAATATATGTACTTAGTCCCATTAAACGCAGAATATAATGCTCTAAAACTTTTAATAGCACTATGTTTTCGAAATTCTGGGTCTTTTTCGAGATATAATAGTAAAACTGCAACAATACCCCTCTTTTTAGGTACATTTTCACAACATGTGCCCCAAACACAACTTTCAGCTGGTAAACCGTCAAGTCTATCAAAATAAGACATGGGACATATTTTATTAAGAATTTAATAAGGATCATCTTTGCCTTTGACACCTTTTTCGTATCTATAATAGTTTTCGAGAAAAAGTGAAAAAACCGGTAAAGGGGACACATTTCAGAGTAAAGGGGGTAGCGTCAGGAGGAGGGCAGGGGAGGGTAGTGAGCGTTGAACACCACAACCGAAGGTATATGTCACACAAGTTTCAAAACTTTATGAATTAGTTTTTCTGAAAACATAGAATGACCGGACTATAAATACACACACACAAATATAATCTATTAGTAGGAATATTATATTAAAGCAATATTTTTTTTTCCACAGGAAACTGTTCTTCAGTGAATTTACATACTACTCAACAGTTCTACTCCCATGCACAATCAGTGGTCTTGCAGTCTACTGGGAACCACCATACAGACGGATTCTAGTTGTTAATCTTTTTGTCAATTTGGTATGACTCTTTATTTATTAGTATTAGTAAAGTCATATTACTAGCTTTTGCCCGCGGCTTCTCACCCGTAAATTTCCCATGGGAGCAGTGCTTTTTCCCCGGATGAAAGGTACCCCATGTCCTTCTCTGTACTTCTAACTATGTGTATGCAAAATTTAAGGAAGATTGGTTCAGTAGATGAAGCGTGAAGAGGTAACAAACAAACAAACTCACTTTCGCATTTATAATATTAGTTAGGATTAGGATTAGATAGTTGAGCTCTGGGTTCATTTTTATGTTACAAATACAGCACATGAAACTTAAAAAGTAACATATTCTGTCAATTTCGTCACATATTAAAATTTTATTAAAATTAGCTGTTAGTTTTCCTGAAATTTATAAACAAAATAAAATATTCGTTGTTTTCAAAGACAACTTGTGAACCTCCTCCTTTTTATGAAGTCGGTTTAAAAGAATACTACTTGTCTTTTTCAGGTTTTCGAATATTGGACAAGGACATTAGAAATGAAGGGATGGCTACGGCGTTCTCCTGGTAAAGAGACGCTCATTTTCATGTTTGGAAGCGCTGTCTTCTTCTATCTTATGCGACGCGACAGAGAAAGCGATAGGCGGACGCCTATTTTCTGGTTAGCATTTTATTTGCCGTTATATTTATCGTAAGAGCAATAAAAAAATCTGTTATAAAAAAAAATAATATAAAAAGTTAACCATCACCCTGTTTTGTCTCTTTCCAATATATCACAAAAAGAGCGAGACAACACATCTTATCTTATCTTATCTTGCTGCGGGGTCCGTGTTCACGGTAGCACGTCGAGTCTTGGACCCTTTTGTACTTACCCCCAAGCCTTACTCACACACAGCGGGATTCCTGAAGAAGGACTGCATAAGCTTCAGGATATCACCGGCTGCGAAGTGCCTGTAGTCCTCCAGTTCCGGATACGCAGTTCCAAAGAGGGCCAGCCGCTTGTTAGCCAGCGAGTCACACTCACACATAATGTGCTTCATAGACTCCTCTACTTCTGCACACACCCGACATAGAGGGCTTTCGACAAGTTTTAGCTTGAACAGGTGCCCACGACATTCGAAATGTCCGGTCAGAGCTCCCATTAAGATTCTTGTCTGTTTTCTGTTTAGTTTACAGATCGAGACAACACATACTTTAATAAAGCATATCATATTCTTATTGCATTGCCCACAACTAAAGTAGGTAGGTATTTGGTTTATAAAAACATCACATTACCTATTCATTTATTTTTTGTCAATGTGACTGATTTAAAGCTGTATTGTTCAATTGACCTTGCTACAGTTACCAACATTAGTAGGTCACTGGATTTGGCATTTTAATTTGATGATCAACTTGATAGGTTATTGGGAATGGCGGCCACTGGGTATACTAAAGTCTACATACATATATGTTTTTCGCAACTTTCTTTTTACGCTAGGTACTAAGTAGGCCAGAGAAGTAGTAAGGGCTGCGCGGCGGCGACAGAATTGGAATATGGCAATGATACCCTGATATAAACCCTGAATTAGAGGCAGCACTTATGTGTTTTATATTGCAACATTATTGAAAGCAGTGGCGGATCTAAATTTTTTATTGAAACTTGGGCTTCAAAGAAGGCTCTTTTTCACGTCGAAAACTTATTATTTAAACATTAGTAGATTTTACAACAAGTGCACAAAACGAATCATTTTTATCCGAGACTTTTAGCAGCCCGAGCCGAAGGCGAGGGCTGATAGTAATGTCGAGGATAAAAATCGTTTTGTGGACGAGTTATAAACTCTGCTTTTCACTTCGATTGCGAGGAAATAAATAAAATTGAAGAAATTACATATTAAACGCACAAAAAACAAGAGCTGTTTCCCGCCACTTTATTTTTTAATCTTACGACATTGATAGGCTTGGGCTGCAGACCTATACAGCCTACTATTAAATTAATTTTGTAATAATATTTTTCTTAAATTAATTAAATAACCTACCGTACTTCAATTTAAATTTTAATATATTTTATGTCTTAAAAAACACATAAGGCAAATAAATTAAAAGTAAATATTATAAAATAACAAATTTTATCTATGAACTTTTTATCGTGTTTGGCTGTATGGCTCATTTTCTTTGCCTTAATATAGATACATTTATGAGTAGATACGTTAATGCCCTTGTGCACAAAATTCGATTTTGTGCAGCCTATATCCTGCACAAATAAGCACTTTCCGAGCATGAGAAGTGAAAAATATATTATGTCTCAAAGCTACAAATAGCATTTCGGAACGACCACTGCTGAGAAGAAATGCCGAAAGAAACTCATGAAACAGTCTTGGTCGCCTTACATGCCAGAGGGGCTATTTATTAACTTTATACATACACTAGATTGTGTACAGTCAAAAATGAAATATAAGAAACAAATATAATAAAACATGTTATGTTTGTGATCAAGTAACCACAATGAAATGGTTAAGAACAAAAAATAAAAATAAAAGTTGAATCAGAATCGAGCAGACCAGTTCCCCCTGGCAACACCCAGGGTGGGGGCACGTGCCCTCCCCACATTTCCAACTGCTATTTTGTGTACATACTGTGGAGGCAGGTTCCATAACAGTACATATCAAATTAAGATTCGAGTTGTTAAAATAACAGGATTTAGGAAAAAATTACATAAGTACATTTTCAAAAAAAATAATCCGTCACCATTAGTGATGTTTGGATTCGGTGGAACGCAGAGCCAAAAGAATAATCGGCGATTAAAAACTAACGAACGCTAAGCTCCACAGCCTAGCTCATCGTCGAAAAGTTGCCTGCTTGTCGGTTTTCTACCGATTGTACTTCGGAGAGTGCTCATGAGCTGCATGAGCTCATACCGCCCGCCCCTTTCTTCAACCGGACAACCAGACGCACTGCGGGCTATCATCCCTTCTTAGTTAATATTCCCCCTGCACGCACCAAGCGCTTTTCGTCATCATTCTTGATGCGCACAGCAAAGCACTGGAACTCCCTACCTGCGTCTGTGTTTCCGAGCACATGCAACCTGACTCTCTTCAAAACCAGAGTGAATAGGCTGCTTCTGGGTAAGCTCGCTTCATCGTAGACCTCATCTCTGTCCTCGGGCAAGATTGTGGTCAAGAGCAAACCCATATTTAATAAAGAAAAAATGTAATGATAGTTCAAAGAAACAGCGGACACTTTCTTAAAAAATTCTCGGAAATATTCTCGGGAACGGAAAACGGTGCCTTCCCCAGAAAAAAAAATACTGGATCCGCCCTTGATTGAAAGTCAAACTTTGACAGAAGAAATGATAGATGGGTTTTTAAATTAGTTGCCAGCATAAGAAATTAGTTCTATTGCTTTTCCGCAACATGGCGAGGGTTTTTATATTCCTGGTTGGGCTATATATGTAAACCGACCGTGCCACGAGCGGGGGTGTCGGTCTGAGGGATATATCTAATTCTTGGATGCAGAAGTTAATGTTGCGCAATGGCGTTTTTACTTACAAGAAATCAGATTGACGTACTTCCTTCACACTATTTTTTTGGTGTGTAGTTGGTAAGAGCGGCCAGCTGGTTACTGTGGTTCTAAAGGCGGGCGCGCGCTTCCTACTTTTATGATGTATGCGGATAGGTAAACTACCAATCTGAAGGACTTAGGGATACCTGCAACATTAGGAATAAATTTTTGTTTATTTTATTTTATTTATTTATTTTTTATTTACATGGAAGACCAACAACTTTCTTAGATTCTATAGATAACAACTTAAAAAACATATAGTCGTTTATAGTCATTTATTTATTAATTTATTTAACTTATACAAAAAACATGTAAATGGCGACTTAACGTCGGAGGATTTTCTACCAGTCAACCAAGAGGTCATTAAATCAATAAATACCATTGATTCGTAGACATAATCGTTAGGCTTATATGCACTGTATATCATGGTAATGCTATAAAAAACACAAATTTCTCATGTTCCAGGTTTTTCAACCCGCCTCGTGTGTCGAAAGAAACCGGGGAACCAGTTAAAGGCTTCAAAGGGAAGAGTCCAGCGTGCCCTCACAAGGGACCGTGCATGAATTATATTTTAAAGGTTTGGTACTTCATTACCTATTGTCATTGTCACAAGTTTTAAAAATAGTTGTTATTGTGTAAATTCTAAACCCTAAATCGTTATTCAGACAAGTGCGACCACGATCTTTTGGCACGTGAGTGAGGGCGCCACCTACGTTTCAAATAAGAAATTTTGATTGCATAGACATTAGTTCGCTTTCCTACCACCAAAAGATCGTGGTCGCTAGGAGGCAGGAGTTCATGTCCGTTTTGTTATCCATTGGTGAAACCCGAATGAATATCCGTTCAATAGTTTATTGCGATAGACAAAAGGATGCCCGACTTTATATTAATATTGTTACGAAAACGCACCGGCGAAGTCTAGAAAAGTACGCAAACTGGAATGTTCTAGACTTACGCTTCGTGAACCCTCTTAGGTTCTAGAAATGATCGGCGGTGCAAGCAATAATGGGCCTTACGTTTCTTACGGTTAAGGTTCATAGTCGCTTGCAACCTAAAGGACAAGGACAGCCATGTGTAAGAGCGGGATAGCGATATACTCGATAGTTCGACAGAGTTAGGCCGGGAACATTCGAGATGTAGCTCGAGGGATTTGGCTGGCCTATATAAGCGTGGTTGTTCGACGCCGAGTTCAGTTCATCTTTAGACGAGCTAAGTGAAAGATCGAAGAGATACAAGTGCGAAATAATAAGTGACGACTCTGGCGATTAATTACTGGACTCTGATCATAGTGTTTGGACAATTTGGACATCGTCGTGAGGAAACCCTTGTAACTTAAGTGTGGTGTACTGAATAAAGTCTCATCAGTGTCATCAGGTGTTTTTATCCAAATCCACGGACCAGTAGCCCGTAACATTTGGTGTCAGAAGCGGAATTTGGATAATGCCATTGACTCCGAGGGACAACAACGTCACCAAGTCGAGACGTGTCAAGGCGAAGGCCCAACGTGCTGCCGGAGTCTCCCCTACTGGATCCACGCACCAGGCCACGCACCCCGTGGCCCCGCCTACTCCGAGGGAAGCTCCGCCCACTAGCCACGCCCACCAGGACACGCCCCCTATGACTCCGCCCACTGGCCACGCCCACCAGGCCACGCCCCCTGTGGCCCCGCCCACAAGCCCCTCCCACCAAGGTACGTACGAGGGCATACGCAGGATATTGGATCGTAAATTTGAAGCTATGCAGTATCTTCACCAAAAGTTTGAAGAGGAAACTAATCAAAAATTTATGGAAACGGAAACGAAGCTCGAGGACATGAAGAGCGACCAACAGGCGTTTTTGTCGACTGTTCGCGAGATTGTTGGTGTGGTTTCCGAACTCAGAAAGGATTTCAACGAAATGGGAGACAGCGTTTACACCCTGGCAGACGACTTGGATAATGTAAAGACTGGGCTTACTGAACTTCAAGAAAAAATGGTGCGCATGAAGAACACAACAGTAGCCGTACATGGAGCTCCTGCCGTGGGCAGTGGACCAAACGTGAAGTTACCTCTTTATGACGGTACCTCGTCTTGGGCCGCGTATCGTCAACAACTTCAGATAATTGCCGCAGCAAATGGATGGACAGAACAACAGTGTTTGACTGCTCTTGCTGTAGCACTTAGAGGACCGGCACTCACAGTTTTGGAGGTACTTCCAAAGTCTGGAAGTGGATTTAAGGATCTGGTGGAGGCACTTGAATCCAGATATGGAGACAGGCACTTGGAGTATGTTTTCCGCGCCCAACTACGCGACAGAGTACAGCGTTCGGAAGAAGGATTACAGCAATGGGCTTTGGAAATAGAGAGGTTAGTGCAGAAAGCTTTCCCTACAGCGGACGTTGAGATGGTGGGAAGTAAAATCGTGCAAGCCTTTGTAGATGGGATCAAAAACCCTGAAGTTAGAGCTGCAGTGAGGTTACATCATCACACCTCATTGAAGGAAGCACTGGCCCACGCCTTGGAGGTTGAAGCAGTGAGACATGAGTTAACCCAGATTAACCGAGTGCGGGAAGTATCCGAGGGGGTTAAAGGAAGGAAGTCTCCACTGATGAATGGCTCGGGGATGAAGTGCTATAAGTGTGGTGGGAGAGGCCATCTGCAGTTTGATTGCCCTCAAAAGGAAAAGCGGTTGCTGACCTGGGAAAGACGCAACCCACAATCGGACTCTACAATCTTATGGGAAAGAGAAATGAAAAGCCAAGAAAGTAAGATTGTAGCCCTACAGGAGAAGCTGGAATTAAAATCTGCAGAACTGAGCTTATGGCAGAAGTGTGTTTCTGAATTAAAGGATAAAATCAGAAAGTTAGAAGACATGCTCAGAAAGGAAAGGGAATCGGTCAAGAGACAGGGCTGGAGCAACAGCAGGCAGCGACAGCGAGACAGGAAGCGAAAAGTTTCGCGGAATAATGACTGCGAGGAGATTACTGTGAAAGTGGCTCATGCTGCCCCTTTTGGATGTGTGGAAGATGAGGTAATAGTGAATCAGGAAAAAGATGATGATCTTTATCCCCTCATCACATGGAAGTTAAGGAGCAACACTAGACCAGTGTGGAGTGAAGTTGCACATATGAGCGCTATCACAAAGGCATACTGGGCACAATGGGACAGCATTGTCTTACAGAACGGAATACTTTACCGTAAATGGGAGCGGACCAACGGCAGAGAGTTCCACCTGCAGATAATTGTTCCGAAGTGCAAGATACCAGATGTACTCCGTGAAGTTCATGAAGGTGTTTCAGGAAGACATCTAGGCACTAAGTTGACCTTAACAAAAATTCGGGAGAAATTCTATTGGCTCCATTGTCGGAAAGACGTGCAGGATTGGTGCTCTAGATGCACTACTTGTGCTATGGCGACGACGCATGGCAATAGAAGACGACTAAACAATGCTGGTTCTCCGTGGCGAAACGGATTATTGACAAATGAGCGAAGAGTTAACTCAAGCATATTTGAGAAAGGCGCTCTGGTCTGTCTGCATAATCTAACTCGCCAAAATGGAAAGTTGCAGAGCGGTTGGGAAGGTCCATACAAGGTGGCTACTAGGATTAATGACGTAACGTATAGGATTGAAGATCAATCAAGAGGATCATTCAAAATTGTGCACGTCAACCGTCTGGCAAAGTATGATGGTAGTAGTGATGATGCTCGGGACGAGCATCTCTAAGAAGGGGGCAGTGTTACGAAAACGCACCGGCGAAGTCTAGAAAAGTACGCAAACTGGAATGTTCTAGACTTACGCTTCGTGAACCCTCTTAGGTTCTAGAAATGATCGGCGGTGCAAGCAATAATGGGCCTTACGTTTCTTACGGTTAAGGTTCATAGTCGCTTGCAACCTAAAGGACAAGGACAGCCATGTGTAAGAGCGGGATAGCGATATACTCGATAGTTCGACAGAGTTAGGCCGGGAACATTCGAGATGTAGCTCGAGGGATTTGGCTGGCCTATATAAGCGTGGTTGTTCGACGCCGAGTTCAGTTCATCTTTAGACGAGCTAAGTGAAAGATCGAAGAGATACAAGTGCGAAATAATAAGTGACGACTCTGGCGATTAATTACTGGACTCTGATCATAGTGTTTGGACAATTTGGACATCGTCGTGAGGAAACCCTTGTAACTTAAGTGTGGTGTACTGAATAAAGTCTCATCAGTGTCATCAGGTGTTTTTATCCAAATCCACGGACCAGTAGCCCGTAACAATATGTAGTGATATTAATGTAATATTTCAGGGCACAGCGCAACTATTCGGCGTGGGTTGTGCGATGACCATGCTTCGTACACTAATACCTAAGATATTGACGCCTGCGAAAGCTTTCAAATCCCTGAAACTTTCGCATTTGAAGTTGGGAATCTTTTTTGGCGGCTATATTGGTATTTACAGGGTAAGATTCAGTAGCTAAGTTAATATTTAAAAAAAAATCAGAGAGGTGTGCATGTATCGGGTCGCAGATTATATTAGCCGGGTTTTGTGTCATTCGACCTATGAGTAATACTCGATTACTCAAAGCCTTGTTATTTCTAGATTTTAAGTGTAATGAAGTCGGTTCAATTTTTTTTTAAAGATTTTATTAAATGTTCTTTTTCATATTTTGATTTGTCAAAGTGGCCTTTTTAGAACTCCAGTGTGGTTGCACCATAGACTTAGTAAAAAGAATAGACCCGGCATAACAATATTACGAACAGTAGTTATGCGGCCGGTCGCCATGTTTTGTCACAATTATTAGTACGTGCAGGCCGCCATCTTTGTGCCAACTCCTTTGTCGGCGCCGGCTTTACGTATGCACGATTTTTTGTAGGTATGTCATGTCACCCTTAGTCATTATAACCTCATTTCCAGCTGGTGGTATGCCTGCTGTGCCGGTCGCAGGGTCGTGACAGTGCGCTATACGCGTTGCCCGCGGGTTTCCTCGCCGGCGCCGCCTTCAGAGCCTCCCCCTCCACCCCTATAGCGCTGGCCCCTCTGACGTCTACCCTTCAGGTCAGTTAAGACTTTATAAGGCTATAAGTATGTTCAAAAATTATTGATTTTTAATCTTATTACCGATGCATAAGGTTTATCATTTGATGGGAATATAGCTACCAGTGCCTTACAAAGGCTTTTGTAGCGACATTCAGCCTCTTTCGTTCAGCCTCCTTACCGACTAATACAGACTTTATACTGAACCCTATGACTTTCCTTTTTAAGTGACAGGACATCAGATAATCAACATAGGTACTTATGGGGAAAATTTAGATTATCAACTTGAGATCTAACGACGGTAGAAATGGAACGCAGAAGATATGGCGAAAGAAATTAACAATATTGGTTTTGTAATTTGTGTGTGTTATCTGGGGGTGCCAACTAAGTTAGAATAAATATGGGCAAATTAGACCCAAAATGAAAAAAAAAAAATTGAAAAAAAAAATCAGTATTGAATTTTAATCGTAAATTATTTTTAATTTAATTTTTTCAATGTATTTTCAGATCCTAGGCTCCTGGGCGTACCAGAAAAACATGATCCCAGCACACTGGCCGCTGGTGGAGCTGCTGTACTGCTTGTGCCAGGGCGTGCTGTTCCACGCGAGGGTCATGCACGAGGACGCGTGTCCGCGGTACATCATCAACCTGATGCACACCGTCACCAGCAACAAGTCAGATATCCCACTCACTGTTACTGTCCTAGCTATCTGTATATCTGATATGAAGGTACCAGAACAACATGATCCCAGCACACTGGCCGCTGGTGGAGCTGCTGTACTGCTTGTGCCAGGGCGTGCTGTTCCACGCGAGGGTCATGCACGAGGACGCGTGTCCGCGGTACATCATCAACCTGATGCACACCGTCACCAGCAACAAGTCAGATATCCCACTCACTGTTACTGTCCTAGCTATCTGTATATCTGATATGAAGGTACCAGAACAACATGATCCCAGCACACTGGCCGCTGGTGGAGCTGCTGTACTGCTTGTGCCAGGGCGTGCTGTTCCACGCGAGGGTCATGCACGAGGACGCGTGTCCGCGGTACATCATCAACCTGATGCACACCGTCACCAGCAACAAGTCAGATATCCCACTCACTGTTACTGTCCTAGCTATCTGTATATCTGATATGAAGGTACCAGAACAACATGATCCCAGCACACTGGCCGCTGGTGGAGCTGCTGTACTGCTTGTGCCAGGGCGTGCTGTTCCACGCGAGGGTCATGCACGAGGACGCGTGTCCGCGGTACATCATCAACCTGATGCACACCGTCACCAGCAACAAGTCAGATATCCCACTCACTGTTACTGTCCTAGCTATCTGTATATCTGATATGAAGGTACCAGAACAACATGATCCCAGCACACTGGCCGCTGGTGGAGCTGCTGTACTGCTTGTGCCAGGGCGTGCTGTTCCACGCGAGGGTCATGCACGAGGACGCGTGTCCGCGGTACATCATCAACCTGATGCACACCGTCACCAGCAACAAGTCAGATATCCCACTCACTGTTACTGTCCTAGCTATCTGTATATCTGATATGAAGGTACCAGAACAACATGATCCCAGCACACTGGCCGCTGGTGGAGCTGCTGTACTGCTTGTGCCAGGGCGTGCTGTTCCACGCGAGGGTCATGCACGAGGACGCGTGTCCGCGGTACATCATCAACCTGATGCACACCGTCACCAGCAACAAGTCAGATATCCCACTCACTGTTACTGTCCTAGCTATCTGTATATCTGATATGAAGGTACCAGAACAACATGATCCCAGCACACTGGCCGCTGGTGGAGCTGCTGTACTGCTTGTGCCAGGGCGTGCTGTTCCACGCGAGGGTCATGCACGAGGACGCGTGTCCGCGGTACATCATCAACCTGATGCACACCGTCACCAGCAACAAGTCAGATATCCCACTCACTGTTACTGTCCTAGCTATCTGTATATCTGATATGAAGGTACCAGAACAACATGATCCCAGCACACTGGCCGCTGGTGGAGCTGCTGTACTGCTTGTGCCAGGGCGTGCTGTTCCACGCGAGGGTCATGCACGAGGACGCGTGTCCGCGGTACATCATCAACCTGATGCACACCGTCACCAGCAACAAGTCAGATATCCCACTCACTGTTACTGTCCTAGCTATCTGTATATCTGATATGAAGGTACCAGAACAACATGATCCCAGCACACTGGCCGCTGGTGGAGCTGCTGTACTGCTTGTGCCAGGGCGTGCTGTTCCACGCGAGGGTCATGCACGAGGACGCGTGTCCGCGGTACATCATCAACCTGATGCACACCGTCACCAGCAACAAGTCAGATATCCCACTCACTGTTACTGTCCTAGCTATCTGTATATCTGATATGAAGGTACCAGAACAACATGATCCCAGCACACTGGCCGCTGGTGGAGCTGCTGTACTGCTTGTGCCAGGGCGTGCTGTTCCACGCGAGGGTCATGCACGAGGACGCGTGTCCGCGGTACATCATCAACCTGATGCACACCGTCACCAGCAACAAGTCAGATATCCCACTCACTGTTACTGTCCTAGCTATCTGTATATCTGATATGAAGGTACCAGAACAACATGATCCCAGCACACTGGCCGCTGGTGGAGCTGCTGTACTGCTTGTGCCAGGGCGTGCTGTTCCACGCGAGGGTCATGCACGAGGACGCGTGTCCGCGGTACATCATCAACCTGATGCACACCGTCACCAGCAACAAGTCAGATATCCCACTCACTGTTACTGTCCTAGCTATCTGTATATCTGATATGAAGGTACCAGAACAACATGATCCCAGCACACTGGCCGCTGGTGGAGCTGCTGTACTGCTTGTGCCAGGGCGTGCTGTTCCACGCGAGGGTCATGCACGAGGACGCGTGTCCGCGGTACATCATCAACCTGATGCACACCGTCACCAGCAACAAGTCAGATATCCCACTCACTGTTACTGTCCTAGCTATCTGTATATCTGATATGAAGGTACCAGAACAACATGATCCCAGCACACTGGCCGCTGGTGGAGCTGCTGTACTGCTTGTGCCAGGGCGTGCTGTTCCACGCGAGGGTCATGCACGAGGACGCGTGTCCGCGGTACATCATCAACCTGATGCACACCGTCACCAGCAACAAGTCAGATATCCCACTCACTGTTACTGTCCTAGCTATCTGTATATCTGATATGAAGGTACCAGAACAACATGATCCCAGCACACTGGCCGCTGGTGGAGCTGCTGTACTGCTTGTGCCAGGGCGTGCTGTTCCACGCGAGGGTCATGCACGAGGACGCGTGTCCGCGGTACATCATCAACCTGATGCACACCGTCACCAGCAACAAGTCAGATATCCCACTCACTGTTACTGTCCTAGCTATCTGTATATCTGATATGAAGGTACCAGAACAACATGATCCCAGCACACTGGCCGCTGGTGGAGCTGCTGTACTGCTTGTGCCAGGGCGTGCTGTTCCACGCGAGGGTCATGCACGAGGACGCGTGTCCGCGGTACATCATCAACCTGATGCACACCGTCACCAGCAACAAGTCAGATATCCCACTCACTGTTACTGTCCTAGCTATCTGTATATCTGATATGAAGGTACCAGAACAACATGATCCCAGCACACTGGCCGCTGGTGGAGCTGCTGTACTGCTTGTGCCAGGGCGTGCTGTTCCACGCGAGGGTCATGCACGAGGACGCGTGTCCGCGGTACATCATCAACCTGATGCACACCGTCACCAGCAACAAGTCAGATATCCCACTCACTGTTACTGTCCTAGCTATCTGTATATCTGATATGAAGGTACCAGAACAACATGATCCCAGCACACTGGCCGCTGGTGGAGCTGCTGTACTGCTTGTGCCAGGGCGTGCTGTTCCACGCGAGGGTCATGCACGAGGACGCGTGTCCGCGGTACATCATCAACCTGATGCACACCGTCACCAGCAACAAGTCAGATATCCCACTCACTGTTACTGTCCTAGCTATCTGTATATCTGATATGAAGGTACCAGAACAACATGATCCCAGCACACTGGCCGCTGGTGGAGCTGCTGTACTGCTTGTGCCAGGGCGTGCTGTTCCACGCGAGGGTCATGCACGAGGACGCGTGTCCGCGGTACATCATCAACCTGATGCACACCGTCACCAGCAACAAGTCAGATATCCCACTCACTGTTACTGTCCTAGCTATCTGTATATCTGATATGAAAATTCAGACTTACCAAAATGACCAACCGTTAACATAGCAACGCCATCTAGTAATTTAAAGAGAGTATCGACATCTATCTTTTGATTTTCAAACTACGTTAATAATGATTTAAGCTATGGTTAAATGCGTGCGAAATTAGAACCAGAGAGACTTGGATAACTTAAGAGTTGCTCTAAGAAGTGAGCGAGACGGACATATACAAGTTTCGCACGCGACGTGGAATTCGCATCGGTGTGTCGTAAATGTAATTTCGAGCTTTCTACAACCAATCTTATGTTATTCTAATTAAAATCGCTAATGGCGTTTATCCATTCGTATTTAAAAATTTTACTGTTTGTGACACACTCTGATTGGAATCGAAATAAACCTGATATAACAAGTAATTATATTACAAGTGTAGAAGAATACTCCAGTATTCTTTCTATCGTGCTGGTCATCTCCACATCTTCACCACTTTAGCCAAAAAAAACCTAGTCTCACATTTTTTTTCTTTCCAGGGCCGACGAAATCCAGTCCGGATTTATCCAAAGAATCCTCAGGACGATGTGAGAGTTATAAGTGAATATTCGATTATTATAGTATTATAAATATTGTATTATTGACTCTCGAATATTTTTGCAGTCGCAAATAATCTCGAATTTTGATGTAAGTACAATTTATTTGCGATTCTGTGATTGTTATAATTATTCAATTATTTATTGCGTTATGAGGTACAGGGTTTATTTTAAGTGCCAGTTGATTTAAGTTTGACTACTTTGCTAGTTTAAAACGCAAATATTTATTTATTTTTTAATTTAGTTTTATTTCGGCAAATTGTATTAAGCTCTGGTCAAACCTACGCGGAATTCACGTCGCCTGTGAAATTAGAGCGAGAGATTTAGAGTTGCTCTAAGGAGTGAGAAAGACGCACATAGGTATGTAAGTTTCGCACGCGGCGCGGAATTCGCATTGACCTAGGTCCTTAGGTCGTTACTATAGAAAGAGGATAAATATACAATACCATAGAAAGGGCATAGACGCATTATTATGTCGCCAGTCATCTGAAGCTCACTCATTCACACAATCGAATCCAATTTCCGTAAAATTTCCCAGTCATAAGCCACATAGGACTCTGAAGCTCACTCACACACACAATCCAATCCAATTTCCGTGCGAATTTAAATTTTCAATCACGTATTGCTGTATACATACACTAGTTTTTAGTAAGCGTCGGAGTGTTATTAATTGTCAAATAAAATCCAGCAGATGTCATTTCTAGTTGTATTATATTATTTCGATTTCTGCAACCTCAATTTTACTCAAAAATATCAGTATTTACTGTATTTGTCATATAAAATCCAGCAGATGTCATTTTTAGTTGTATTATATTATTTCGATTTCTGCAACCTCAATTTCACTCAAAATATTAGTATTTACTGTATTTGTCATATAAAATCCAGCAGATGTCATTTCTAGTAGTATTATATTATTTCGACTTCTGCAACCTCAATTTTACTCAAAAATATCAGTATTTACTGTATTTGTCATATAAAATCCAGCAGATCTCATTTCTAATTGTATTATATTATTTCGATTTTGCAACCTCAATTTTACTCAAAAACATCAGTATTTACTGTATTTGTCATATAAAATCCAGCAGATGTTATTTCTAATTGTATTATATTATTTCGATTTTGCAACCTCAATTTTACTCAAAAATATCAGTATTTACTGTATTTGTGATATAAAATCCAGCAGATGTCATTTCTAGTTGTATTATATTATTTCGATTTCTGCAACCTCAATTTTACTCAAAAATATCAGTATTTACTGTATTTATTTGATGATTTACATAAATGATACTACGCATACACATAAGTGAAATAGTTTTAATGTTAAAAGGTTCTAGTACATAACCTTCCCACCTTCCATGTATGGGTGCTTATTTTATATAATTCATATCTATACTGCTAAACATATAAAAAAATCATCATTTTCAGCCTATAAGTATAAGCCTAGCGCTGGGTAGCCTCCATTTATTCACGCTATTAAAAAAGTCTAATTAATTTGTGGATTGGGACAATGTGATTAAGATGTGATTTTTTGTACAAATATTATTTTCCATAAATGAACTGTCAAATGGTACAAAACTGTCATGTAGATTTGACAGTTGATCCTGTTAAAGTAACGTATTATTGGCCAATTACAACTGAGCATTGGACCCTGTTGAGAGGCGTTTTTGGAACACTATAATATTATATTAGACGCGTGTTTGGTAGTTTTACACCACAAGCGATTCGAACCGCGTCGAGGTCCGAATCGCCCTAGAGACCTTTTTGAATGGGTTCTTTTGCGCCGCAGTGGTTGGAGCAGTGCGAAAGTACCATACTGGATACATTGGGCCTATCGCACCGCTCCAACTACTGCGGTGCGAAAGAACCTATGCAAAAATTACTCTTCGGCGATTCTGACCGTGGTGGTAAAATCGCTTGTAGTGCCAAACGCCCAAAGACCCTATTAGACCGCCCATATTGATATAACTGTATTATTTTATCATACATATTGATATAGTGACACAATGTACTTATTTCAAAGTATTGACCATGAATTTGGTACTTGGGTACAAACTATTTATTTTATTATTGTTTAAAATAGTGAGTTACCCATCATAATGAATATAGTTCATTATTATTTGTTGCGATGCACAATGCAAAATATAGTTAAGTATGAAGGTAGACAATTTGTAGGCAAAAGGGTAGTGGTTTAGGATAGATAGCTCTAATGATATATCACCTATTTAGTTTTAATTTATTAAAGAAATACTCTCGAATAGAAATCAAAATGATTTTAATATTTTTTAAATAAAAGTACAAGATAAAAGTACTATTGCAGTCGAGGGCGGATCCAACCTTCGCGAAAAGGGCGGGGGTTATTGGAATACATTATTTTCTAAGAAAAGTTATTAATATATAGTAATGATTTATCCTTATACTTGTACAGTATATTTAAACAGTATATTGAATCCTTGAAGGCTTAAATGGTTCTCAATATTTTATGAGAAACCTTGTATACTCATAGGTCTATTTATACTAAATATGTACACATATAATTTTAATCTGCACAAGCTTGTTTCTCCATGATGCAAATGCTGGTACAATGTTATATTTTTTATAATAAATCGTTTTGTATCATAACTCTGTGTTTTAATGAAAAATCTGATAGTTTGGTAATATTTATTGCGTAATTTCTACATTTAAAACGATTCAACAGTAAAATTAGTCGAAAAAGGTGGTCACAATAATTCATTAGTGCAATTTTTATATTCAAATAGTTAATTATAAGGCATGTTAAAAAATCATTGGTTGTGAATCTTATTACCAATACATAAGGTTCATTAATTGATGGGTTATGAGGCAAAAGGTATGTTCAAAAATGATTAGTTGCGAATCTTATCACCGATACATAAGGTTCATTATTTCATGGGTTATGAGGCAATATGTATGTTCAAAAATCATTGGTTGTGAATCTTATCACCGATACACAAGGTTCAATATTTGATGTGAATATAGCTACCGTAACTTTAAAACGGCTATCCTTCTACGTTGTTAAAATATAAAAAGTGCCAATAAATCTCATTATCTTGCTTGTTATACTTCCCATCACGTAAAAAGTCCGCTGATAGGGTGTGGTGGGGGTGAAACTTACGCATGGGTACGACTGACGAACCAATCGCGCGCGCTGGATGGATGAGACCCGCCCGACCCCCGCTCACTGCATAGACCTATATATTGCCTACTGCGCAGCTTAACCGCCAGCGACCTTTTTACGTGACGGCAACTATACATAACTATCAGATTGAAGCTATGAAGAAAATAGATAAAATTTAATCGATTTTTAAAATTTAATCAATTTCTTCAACCCTGGGTCCCCCGGGGCTCTGTGGCCTGGCGCAGCTCGGCCCCCCGCCCCCCACCGCGCCGTGTAGCTTCATCATGGTTGGCTGGCAAACCTTCAACAGAAACAAGTATCATCATCAATTTATCATTATATTCCTTACCATCATCAATCATCAATAGATATAATAAAACTAAAACTTGTCAATATCCATACTAATATTATAAATGCGAAAGTTTGGATGTGAGTTTGTGAGTTTGTGAGTTTGTGAATTTGTGAGTTTGTAAGGATGTTTGTTACTCAATCACGCAAAATCTACTGGACGGATTTCGATGAAATTTGGTACAGAGGTAGATAATGACCTGGAATAGCACATAGGCTACTTTTTATCCCGGGAAAAAGCACTGTTCCCGTGGGAAATTCACGCGGGCGAAGCCGCGGGCAAAAGCTAGTACATTATAAAACTGAAAGTGGTCTGTGTCTGTACATAGAAGATATTTAAGAAAAAAACTACGAGGGGTCTTCATAGAAGATAAAACCATTTTTTTTTTAATTTTGTGTCTGTCTTTCTGTCTGTATGTTTGTACGCGCATGACACAAAAACTACTGAACCAAATTTGATGCGGTTTTCACTGTTGTATTGTAGAAGGTCTAACTTAAAATCTGGCGTACCTAGGTTTCATCTTGACCGTCGTCGCTTAGAACCAGAGATATAAACATTAGTAAATTACGCGGGCTCAAGCTAGTCTTTCTATAAGTCTCTGTTTCTTGTCATACTACATCCACTCCAAACAATTTCATATTGTCCCTCAGGCAGTCCATCTCTTTTTGGTCTCTCTCTTACCCTGTAACTATCCATCTTCGTATATTTGTACAGAGACAAGTACATCCAAAGTTTTATCTACTTATTGTCGGGAATCATTTATCTAATACCAGACTCCTTGTCAAATCAAACAAGCCCAAATCCGATGGGATTGCGTCGTTATATTACCAGTTTTAGGGATATGGGTCAAATTTAACTTGCAGGTGTGTTTAAACCAGATGCGGATATTTATTTGTGATCAAAGGGGATAGACAAATATTAATAAAAGCTTAAAAATTACAAACAGTAAAACAAATTCAGATTTTTGGCCAAATTCCTATATCCGATGGCAGTTCCTATGTCCAAGACATAGGTGACCTGTTACGGACTGTTCTTCTAGTTTTTTATTGGTGATCGGATATTTTAGTCTAATGTAGTATGTAGTCTATTAATCTAGTGTGCTTTGATGGTACTTTAATAGCCGTCTTTACCTTCTGCGCATCTTGCAAATGCTTTTCCAAATCTGCTTTGGAGGCTTCAGTATTGGCCTCCAACCACCTCAACTGCTCATTGCACTCCTTCAGCACTGTGTCTCGCTCGCTGGCCGTAATTCTACTGCTTGCATTTTCTACTGCCTGTAAAATCAGTTATTTGACAACAAATTCCTACAAAAATCAACAGTGAATCGAATTTTAGTTATCTCTTTTTATTCCCCCGGACGCAAAAAGAAGGGTGTTATTTGACGTGTCTGTGTATCTGTATGTCTGTCTGGCATCGTACCTCCCAAAGGGATGAACAGATTTTGGTCTATAAGTACTTTTTTGTTGTTTGATAGGTGACTTAATCGAGGGTTAATAAATATTAATTATGCGAATTAATGTGTGTTAATATTATAAATGCGAAAGTGAGTTTATTCGTTTGTTGCCTCTTCACGCTGTATCTACTGCATCAATCTTCCTGAAATTTCGTATACACATAGTTAGAAGTACTGAGAAGGATATTTAGTAGGGTAGGGTACCTTTCATCCCGGGAAAAAGCTCTGTTCCCGTGGGAAGTGCACAAGCCGCGGGCAAAAGCTAGTATACCTATAAATTCTTAATGAACAAGATAAATTGCATTATCACTTACAGTTTTACACCCAAACATATAACCCTCCAGTTGATTCCTAAGTTCCACCTTCTTCCTTATAGCTTCATCCTCATTCTTGAACTTCTCGGCGTCCTGCAGCATCTTCTCTATGTCTTTCTTGCTGAGTCTGCCTTTGTCATTGGAGATAGTGATACGTTCCGATCGCCCAGTGCTTCTGTCTTCAGCGTTAACGTTCAGAATTCCGTTGGCATCCAGATCGAAAGTCACCTAAAATTTGATAATTACGTAAATAAAAACTTTAACACAGAAAAAAAATCTTTGTTGTGATGGACTCTGACCTCAATTTGTGGTACACCTCTTGGAGCTGGTGGAATGCCAGTGAGATTGAAGGTCCCAAGAAGGTTGTTGTCTTTGGTCAAAGCTCTTTCACCCTCATATACCTGAAAAAACAAAAATTTCCATGTGCCATTGGAATGTAGTATAAGTAGCCAAACTTCTTTCAAGTGCAGAACAAACATTTTTATGAGTACCAATATACGTAAATAGGTTTACAATTTAGGTAGGTACCTGAATAGTTACAGCTGGTTGATTGTCAGCATAAGTAGTGAATATTTGTTTCTGTGCTGTCGGAATCCTAGTGTTCCGATCCACTATCTTCGTCATCACACCACCAGCAGTTTCGATTCCGAGAGATAACGGAGCGACGTCTACTAACAACACGTCTTGCAATCTCGTGTCTTGAGAACCAGACAAGATAGCTGCCTGGACTGCAGCCCCATAAGCTACCGCTTCGTCAGGGTTGATTGAAAGGTTCAGGGTTTTCCCGCTGAAGAATTCCTAAAAATCATTCGACAGCTTTTAAAACTGTGACTATAGAATGAATACATATTTCCATAATATTTATATGTAGTAAGTAATTGGTTATTACCTGTAAAAGCCTTTGGATTTTTGGTATGCGAGTAGATCCACCAACCATCACGACGTCATGTATTTCTCTTGTATGTAGTCCAGCATCTTTCAAAGCTTTCTCTACTGGTGCGAGAGTTTGTCTGAACAAATCAGAACAAAGTTCTTCAAAACGCGCCCTTGTGATCTTTGAATAGAAGTCTACCCCTTCATGCAATGCATCAATTTCCAAACTGGCTTCTGTACTAGATGAGAGGGTCCGCTTAGCTCTTTCACAAGCTGTTCGAAGTCGCCGTAATGCTTTAGCATTGTCCTTAATATTCTTCTTGAATTTTCTTTCAAATTCTTGAGCAAAATGATCTACCATTCTGCAATCGAAATCTTCGCCACCTAAGTGCGTATCACCTGCCGTTGATCGGACTTCAAATAATGAACCTTCCGAAATTTGCAGAACGGAAACATCAAAAGTTCCACCTCCGAGGTCAAAGATGAGAACATTTTTATCACCTTGTAAATCTTTGTCGAGTCCGTAAGCAAGCGCAGCAGCGGTCGGCTCATTGATGATTCGAAGGACATTCAGTGCTGCTATCTGACCGGCGTCTTTAGTTGCTTGTCGTTGAGAATCATTAAAGTATGCTGGCACTGTAATAACTGCATCCTTGACTTTCGCACCGAGGTAAATCTCTGCAGTTTCCTTCATCTTCGTTAAAACCATAGACGATATTTCTTCAGGTGAAAACTTTCTCTTTTGTCCTTTGTATTCAACTACTATTTTTGGCTTACCACCGTCGGAAATAACTTCGAAAGGCCAATGCTTTAAATCTTGCTGGACGTTGGGATCATCAAACTTTCGTCCGATTAATCTTTTGGCGTCGAACACTGTATTTTTGGGGTTTATTGCCACCTAAAAAATGACAAAGCATAAAACGTAAAAGGTTCAGAGATATTGAATAGTCTCCATCGAGCCATTACACAAAGTTATCACAAACATTACGATGATGTGTTATCCTCATTCGTCGACCTTTCACGCTCGAATAGTTTCCATTTAGTGCTGACCGGGTAACTTTTAGAGCTCATCAAACTAAGTTGCTTCAAAGAACAAAGTGTCGGAGTTCGTAAAGTTTGATCTTTTCTACGTAATTTAGTTGGCTAAATCTGTAACTTTGCATCATGTAAATTACTTGATTGATTGATTACCTGATTTTTAGCAGCATCTCCGATTAATCTCTCTGTGTCATTAAAAGCGACATATGATGGCGTAGTCCTGTTTCCTTGGTCATTGGCAATGATTTCAACTTTGTGGTTTTGGAAAACCCCTACGCAGGAATAGGTTGTACCCAGATCGATACCCACTGCTGGGGCAGTCATCTTTCCTCATCAAAATCTGTAAGATAAAACATTTGAAGACAAAAAATACTCAATCGCAGATCGTGGAAACGAGGACCAATACCTACTGTGAATTGTCGCCTTAATTTTCGGGTTAATTTAAATTTGAATAACTTTTAAAATTATCTAGAGGTACATAGTTCGAATTATTAAGTCTGGACATCAATTCTATAAGAAAAAAAATATTCGTGCTACGTTATTACATAATATATCTACGCATTAAGAGCCCTTTTCATATTAGTTAAATCGTTCAGTAAATTGTATTTATTGCTCCTCGTCGATAAAATTGAGAGAAATATATCCAATTTAGCGAGTTCAGGATGGGAGAGCCCAATAATTGTGCTCATTGGGGATTTAATCAATGAAGGGTCGCATCCATATTGTTTTTTATACTTACCTACCTATAAAAGCTGGGTAGACCAATTGAAATAATCTATAAACTTACACGTATTTGTACATTTGTTTAATACAATTTTGCAAATCACTCACTGTTATCATACGATTTGGTTCTAAAAATGTAATTGCCTGGATTGATAGGGAACTAACTCCTCAACGGTCGATAATGTACGCAAAACTTGGGACAAAATTACATATTTTTAATAAAAAAACACTTACGTACAAGTAAATAATTTCGGTATGAATCGGTTTTGAACAACTGCACCACACGATTTCCCAAATCGAACTGTATCGACCGCATTGTAGGGTAAAAAGCCGTAACTGTCGACCTATGGTATTATGCCTATTGAATTCGAAGGCCGACCTATAGAGTATTAGGTATATGACCTTATTGGTACTCCATAATAAAGTTGCGTGAATCCGCACATAGGTAAAGGGGATAGGGCTATTGATTTTGTGATACTAAGTATTCAATAGTTTGTAATTCGTAAAATATGGAGGTTTACAAACTAAATGCATTCTAAGGAGGTTTACAAACTAAATTATTTTAATTATTATCTTCTCCTTTTTATTTTTTACTCTTTTTCTAAGTAAAATACTTCTGGACCACATAAATCTGAATAGTGTACTTGACTGATTTCGATTATTTTTGGTACACGGGTATAATAAAACCTGAAAGTAATAACACATTGATGGAACATTTACCTAACCAAACCCACATAATTCGATTTCATTTATGGTCAGAATATCAATTACTGTGATACCTATATCGGAAACCTGATAGAGGATCGACATAGATTCGGATTTCCGATTCCGAGGGATCCCAGAGGGATTACTTTTCATTGTACCCAGAATAACCAACCAGCCTTTAAGTTCACTGTCTGTCAATTATTCAGCATGATTTAAACGTACCTAACAATGTTTTTATTGTGTGCCTCTTTATAATTATTTAGATTTTTGGCCCCTGTCGTCCATCTAGCTCATGATGGTCCCTGATTCAAAAGCATTGAATCGTCTAATAGAAAATATAAGTCAGCTTGTCGTAGGCGAAACTATTTTGCATCTATATTTCCTGAGGGATTCAAACAATTATGATAAGTTTATCAAGTTGTTATATTAAGTTGGCTCCAATGTTTGAACTAAAACTGTTAATTCGTAACATATTCGTAAAGATTATTTCGTTAGGGTCAACAAACCTTAGAATTAACGGCCATACGTGGTAGTTACTAATACTTACTGCCCTGGTTCAGGGTCCCCATAAGGCTTTATCAGAAAATGAATTAAGTGCAGGTACTTCAAAATTTATCTCAGGTTTTGTTTACAGGTTTTTTTTAACATTTTTAATCCGGCTCAAAGCCTGACCTGTGATTTTTTTTGTAAACATTTGTCTGTCTAGGTGACTTTGAAGCAGTCAGTCAGATTCTTTATGCTAAAATCAGAAAAGTATGCATGTCTACGAACTACTCGTATGAACACATATTATAATAATTATTATAATGAAACACCTACATATGAATAGTTTAATTCAATTATTTTACGAAAATTCAAGAAAAGTTATAATAAAAAGTGAAAAGTCCATCTCGCATGATCAAACAATATCTTTATCAAACAAGCACTTCGAGCAATAAGGACTTCCGCGCGTTCCGAGTCCGTGTTGCTCTATGAACAAGCCCACCTAACAAGAATAACAGACTACATAATAAACGAAAGGGATGAGAAATGATTGAAATATTGCAAAATATTTCAACCGTTTCCTTCTTTTTCTTCTTTGCGAAATCTGGATGAGTGTAGCCCTGGCTTCTAGCAATTCCTGGACATTATGGCAGGCGTAGTACACATTATTCATTGCTGCTTCTGATAGCATGTCTCCACCACCTTTTTTCCCTTTCTTCCCTTTTGGTTTTTGAGGAACTTCACCTTCATCAGCCATTGTTTTGGATAATGGAGTTGGTCCAAAAGCTACGCCTCGTTTACTGCTGTATCATCGTCTTCTTCTTTTGCAAAGGTATCTTCGACGACTAGAGCTATTGAAGTTACATCTACAACTATTTCTAGTCTACTTTTAAAGTCTGATCGCTGTTCCACAAATCTAATAAACATTGAAAATTATTATAAATGTAAAAGCCTTTTTACACTAAATATTCTTTTGAACAAATCTTTTCTCTCATGGCTTTCCATGAGAGAAAAGAATTTTATTTGGATGAGTAATTTCAAAAATGAGGGGTCAAGGGTTACCTAACTAGACAATTGCTAGGGATAGATAATAGCGTAACCAAATTTTAGCATTCGATATATTTTTGTTGTTATCTATAACACACAAAAGGTATAATAATAGGGTAGGATTTTTATCAGTTATTAGTTATATAGTAGACATCTATTTCCATCGAATAAAAATGTATTTTTGTCAGTGTAAGTCAGGCTTTAGTTTAATTGTAGATAGACAAATCACGCTTTATATTGTAGCTGCAGTCGATATTGCTTGAAAAATGGTTGCTGATGGTAATCTCTTTTACAAGTTATTAAACTGCAAATGGTTAGGGCACAAATTTTAAAGGCAGTTTAGTTGCGCCCCGGGGCGGGGCTTCGATTCCGTGGCAAATTGGAGATGAAATGTACTGTTTCAGCGTTCTACTCTACGAGTAACTGTATACCAAATGTCATTGAAATCCGTCCAGTAGATTTTGCGAGATCGAGTAACAAACATCCACACATCCTCACTCAAACACATCGTTACTTTTGGATTAAATATAAGTTTGATATTTTAGCTGTTGGCTTTCTAATTTTTTTTTTTCAGATTTCTTTGATTTCAACTAAAACATTTCTTATTTGACACGAACAACATTAAAAGGTGAAAATGACACGTTACTCATTATTACATTTATTTGCTACGTTATTTTAATTGCTCACTACACACAGTTCATGTTTTATCTTCTTCATCGCTTGCCCTTCTTCTTCTTCTTGTTAAAGTCCGGTGGGCAGAATCCTCTGGCTTGCAAGAGTTCTTGCACATTATGGCACGCATAGTATATCAATCAATCAATCAATCAATCACTTTATTTGTAAAACATAGGTAGTATAGGTTCACAGGTTACAAAAATATAGTATCACTATGTTTTGCCGGTAACAGCATACAAATATTGAATAAATTACATTACAGATTTACATGTCAAGAATTATTATCGTATTGTATTATCATTCAAGAAGTCCTTTATAGTGTAATAACATTTTTCAATTAAAAGTAATTTTAATTCCTTTTTAAGCGTCCTTACATCTAACATTTTGTACCTATCTGGTAATTTATTAAAGATGGTTGGAGCCATACCAATTACATTTTTCCTAATTAAAGCTGTATTATGCCCCCCAGTGACTAGCATATGTTGGTATTGAGGCCTTACAAGATGTGGCCTACTTCGGAATTCCGACACCCTTGTAAACAAATAGAGATTCGATCTCACAAACAGGCATAGTTCGATGATATATATACAAGGCAGTGTTAAAAGTTTGTGCGACTTAAAAAAAGGTACACAGCTGTCTCGAGATTTTAGTCCAAACATTGATCTTATACACCTTTTTTGGGCCTTGAAGACTTTGTCATTCTCCCGTGAATTACCCCAAAATATTACACCATAACTTAAATGGGGTGTAACCAAACCATGATAAGCCGTCAGCATTACTTCTTTTTTTACTTTTTTGGATAACCTAAATAAAGCATATGAGGATTTGTTCAATTTTTTACAAACTTCTTGTACATGAGAAGTCCAACTTATCTGGCTGTCGACTGTTAGACCAAGAAACTTTGTGGTTTGAACTTGTTCAATGTTTTGATTTGTGTGAAATATATTAACATTGGGAGGTAATTTCTGATTATAAAAATGCATTAATTTAGTTTTATTTAAATTGATTTTTAAATTATTTATGTCTAACCATTTGATAATGTCATTTAGTGTGTTGTTAATGTCAGATTCATATTCCTCAGGATCGTCACATTTAATTATAGCTGTGCTATCGTCGGCAAATAAAACCATTTTTTGGCGCACATTATATGGTAAATCATTAATATAAATTAAGAACAATAGAGGCCCAAGGACACTTCCTTGAGGAACGCCGAACCTATTTATTTTATATTCCGAAAAGTGATTAGTCTCTTGTTTTATTTTTGGACAAATACTTGGTATAACAACGCACTGACTCCTATTATGCAAATAAGATTCAATCAGACTTAAAACATTTCCTCTTATACCGTACCTGTTTAGTTTTTCTATTAACCTGCTGTGATTGACGTAGTCAAACGCTTGTGTCATGTCAGTATACATGACACAAACAGGGTTCCTGTTATCTACATTTTTCATTACAGTCTCAAGTAAGTCATATATTGCCATATTGATTGTTTTATTTTTTCTAAATCCCTTTTGTTCGTCACATAATATCTCATACTTCGTCAAGTAATTATAAATTGAGTCACATAAGTATTTTTCGAAAATTTTTGAAAAGATTGATCCTAAACCTACTGGTCTGAAATTAGTCACTGCTTTTTTTGTCTCCTTTTTTATGAATTGGCTTTATAACTGTAGGTTTTAATTTAGCCGGGTAAATACCAGCTGATATACACAGATTTATAAGGTAACTTATGTGAGGAGCAATATAGTCACACACAAACTTTAGAACTTTTGTTGAGATATTGTCATAGCCAGTACTATTAGTATTTTTAAGAGATTTAATTATTTTTATGACCTCCTCAGTAGTAATTGACATCAAAAACATAGATTGTGTCTGACTATCGATGTTTATTTTATCTTGAATCTGATGGGAAGATTTTTCAATTTTGTCAATAAAGAAAGAGTTAAAAGTGTCAGCTATTGATTTAGGATCTGATATTATATTACCTTCATGGAGTATTTCAGAGATATATTCTTTATTTTTATTTTTGTCATTTATTATTTGCCACGTTGCTTTTGATTTATTGTGAGAATTTTTTATGTAAAAGGTATTCTGTGCCTTTTGTGTTAAATTTATTATGTTTTTTAATTTTTTTGAGTATTGTTTTAAATTAATTTTGTTCTGTAAAGACGGTGCTGTTCTATATTTCCACAATAATATTCTTTTATTTTTACAGCATGTTTTAATTCCTTTGGAAATCCATTTTAATTTCTTTCTACTTTTAAACGTTTTAAGTCTGAAAGGAAAGCAGAGGTTGTATATCATTTGGAAATTATCAAAGAAATAATCAAAAGCAGTATTCGGATCTATTGTATTATAAATATCAGAAAAGGAAAAATCTTTAATATACTTTTTAAATATATTCAGATGTTCGTTTGATAGATCTCTCATTTTAACCCGCCAATAACTTAAATTATTTATTTGATTAATCGGTATCTCTATGATTTGCGCCGAATGATCTGATAATCCAAATTCAATTACTTTACTTTTACATTTTAAGTTTAAATTATGTATTATATTATCCAAACAAGTTTTAGAAATAGGTCTAGTAACATTTTTTATCTGTGGCTTGAGATTGTAACCCACAAGAAAATATTCAAAGTCTTGAGACAACTTATTTTTCTGTAATATATCAATGTTAAAATCCCCACATATTACAACTTTTTTATTCGGATTCTTAAGCAATGACTGTAGAATCAAATCTAACCTATTGTAATATGTATCAAAATCATCCGAAGTGGATGGTCTATATACGCATAAGATGATCAATTTATATTGTGTTAACTCGACAGCACAACACTCTACTACACCAGATACAGATTGTTCCGATACATATTTCAATTCTTTATATTGTAAACCGTTTTTTAATAATATGCACGTTCCACCACGTTTTATGTCTTCTCTCGTGTAAAATGCCGCGGAGCAATAATTGTGTAGATTCAACTCATCTTCATCACCCGATTTAATAAAATGTTCTGATACGCATAGAACATCAATATCAATATTTTCGTCAATGAGTTCTTCTAAATGTACAGCTAGCAGATCAGATTTATTTATTAGGCCTGCAATATTTTGATGAAGAATAGTTAATTTCTTTTCGCTATTGTTGCTATTTTCGAAAAAAATCAGAACATGCAGCAGTATTTATATCATCATCTATGTCATCATTATTATAGTCGTTGTCATTCGTGCTACTATTGTGTCTTCTTAGTTGTTTGTGTTGAGTAGTCAGTGTTGCATTTTTCTCTTCTTCATATTTTATGTTTTCGTCAATAAGGATTTTTATGTTCTTTACAATCTTTGTAATGCCCGTTTTTTAACTTTTCCAGATAGATTTGAGAACATGTCATACGTAAGATCGTAGTTGCTGTCTAATATTGTTGCATAGTTGTTTCTCCAGGCATCCATAATTAAGAGTGCATTAAATAATTCAACTCTGCAGTTATAAATTACTGCTCCACATATATACGTAGGTAGCGCAATTATAATATTAGTATGCTCGATTTGTGTCAGGCATTCTGAGATTTCATAAACTAATTTTGTATATTGTTGTGAGCACGTGAAATCTGCCTCCCCAATCATAATCACGCAGTAGTCTCGTTTAGTAAACCCTTGTAGTTTCGACTGAAGCCCCGACAATAATTCTTTTACTCCACCTCCTGTATGTATAAAGTGGCAAAACGAGAAGTCATTCGACATTTCTGTCTCTTCCATGATTTGTACCATATTGTTTTTGTTACTAGTGCTAATTATACATAACTTTGGCATGTTTGTGTTGGTGTTGTTGTATGTTTCGGGTTGTATTGTTCTTTGACGTTTGTTTTTGTTTTTTCTTAGGAGGACTCTTAGTTGGTGTTGAAGTGATTTCCATTGAGTTTGTGTCGGATGATGTAGAAGAAATGTTTCTTTTTTTCTTACGTGATTTTTTCTTATTTTTGTTGGGTGACTGACGTGATTTGGGCAAGATGTTTTTCAATTTGTGTAGTTCAGATTCTTGTTGTTTTAGTTTGTGATGTAATGTATTATTTTCCTGTGTTAATCTTAAAATTTCATTGTCTGATGTTTGTAGCTTAACTTCTAATTGATCTATCCTTAACTTAAGTTCTTCTACGTCATTTAAGTCTGTCAAATCAGATACACTTGATGATCTTAAGTCAGACATGGTCGATTGAAAAGATTCATGTGATTGGTTAAGAGAATCTGACAAATTCTTGTATTTTCTTAGTGTGATATTTTCCAACGACATTTTCTTGTTTTTCAAATTATTCAGATATTAAAAATATTTGGCTGTATATATATAGATACTATTGCTCATTAATTTTCTTGTTTCGTATTATGTCAATTTCTGCACTATGTCAATAAAACGCCAATGTCAACTGTCAAATGTCAAACAAAATATTTATTTCTAATTTATGCCGGTCAGTCGCCGGTTATGATGTAAAAAAATGTTTATCTTCGTTTTTATTGGTCAATTGTGCAAACCAAAACAAATCGCCGATTTAAATTTATTCAGTTATCATTCATCTTCCAATTTCTTGTTTTGATTTACATCGTTTTTGTGTTGTGTTTGTGGTGAAATGTAGTGACGTACCCGACAGCTGGTTATGCAGGTTAGAATTATCCACTTTTAAACACTGTAGAAGGGTTGTTTACTATTAAAAATGTAAATTAATGATAGAGCTGTTTGCTATGCGACTTATCTCCTTGACAACCGGAAGTCGAGTATACGTTGTTCATTGCAGCTTCAGTTAGCATGTCTATGTTGCATCCTTTGGACTTGCCTTTCTTCCCTTTTCCGCCCTTTTTTGCCTTCTTTTCACCGCCTTCCTCCTTTTTCTTTCCTTTGCCGGCCATCGCGTCCACTCGGTTGCTAGTTTGATATCGATCAAACAATTTTCGGTAGGCAAAGTGTGATGTGACTGGTTTCCAAGCATGAAAAGCCTTTTTATTAAAGTAGGTTATTAAGTTTTATGGGTAATTCTCCAAAAAATATTCTTCGGATAACATTCGTGGCGAAATTTTGTATCAAAATTATCTATTTTGGACTTTTTTGGAGAACTACCCTTTAACTAATGGTACCTATAAAAAACACAAAAAATAATTTTAATATCTTTATTTTAACAAAATTAACGAAGTATTTATAAAATAAATGCAATTTACATAATTACAGAATAAATAACATTTGGCACATTAAATCTTCATCAAATTTGTTCCTAGCCAATTCTCATCAAGTTTCGTATACAAAATAATATCATTTAATATTGTACAATGGTTCCCTCAGTATATATTCGACTTCGGCGCGGTGTAACACTGAAGTGCCAACAGCCGGGGTTGCGGCCTCCGCCCTGCCAGCGTACAACAACTGAAAATAAAATAGTCATTTTAGCTTTACCTTATCACATAAGCTAGTTGGATTTTTTTAAATGAAGTTCTACGAGAAACTTTGTACTATCACAAAATATGATCTTGAATACACATATTTTATCTTGATTTGTCATACCCATTTCTTGTTATTCAAAAAATCATGTCAACTTGCATCGAGATATTGTGTTTGTGTACTAGTAGTTGTACTAGTACTATCTCGATGTTTTCGATGTCAACTATCCTATTGGTCGGCCCAAAAATGTCTTGTCTCATCTTTCCAAAATACTTTCTTTCATTATACTTATATCTTCTCTCAACATCTTCATACCTTCCCTAATACAATTCATCCAACTCTGAGTGAAAATATATTTTTTGTTGTTGGTTGTTAAAGACAAAGATTCAGAATTAGTGACATTCTCTACCTCGCTTAACTCCACTTTGCTCTACAATGCTTTGAATATTGAGGATTTTGAAAAGCAGGTAAGTATTATGTTTTCAACATACCCTTCTGCCTAGAAGGTTCTCAAATCTCGGTTTGATAAAACTCCAGGCGCCCATATTCCGGTGCTCCTCTTGGCTCCATATGAACTCTGAAACAATTCATTTCAATTTAGTATGTTGCCCAATTTATGATATTTGCCTAATAAATTCGATTTTTGTATCCGTCAAAAATCCAAGAGTAGTAAAATTTTGTCTGTCTAAAAGTCAACTTAACTTGTTGACTTTTAATAACATGCAACAAATAAATTAATGTAAATTGTGTAAATGCTCTCATTTGTAAAATACATACAATATTACATATCTACCTTAATCTTCAATTAAAGTACAAGCTTAAAATACCTACGGTAAAATACTCAATGATATTAGGGTTTATATCTCAGGTTTATATCGTATTTGAATCTTCGCTTGTAAACTCAAAAATCCTCTTCAAGTTCAACCTATTTAATAACCCTTTTATCCTTCATCTTTGTTTAGGTATTTGCACTTTCACATCTGGGCTGACCCTACCCAATTTTAGTATCAAGGATATAAATATTTTACGCCATAGCATCTCATACAAAATGGCATAAAAATCTATAACATTTGTTTGTTATTCCGAATGTCCAAATAAATAGGAATCATAAAAATAATAGCATTTTGCGAACTCAAATCCTCCATTAAAACTTTGAAAATAAAAGGTAAGTGTTCTTTTTCTTGCAAAATTAACTGTTAGGTATTTTTACGAGCTCGAATTTGCGTCAGTTATCAAATAATAAATAAATAAATAAATAAAATGCTTTTATTTTAGGCAACTATGACC